>CM052213.1:5867644-5978403 GCA_028454225.1 Lasioglossum leucozonium
CCGTTTCACGGCTAAAGTGGCTTTTATTTCCAACTTTTGCATTGTTTTGAAAATTTTCTCACCCTGCAATATAGTTCCAATTAACACAGTAAATGTCTTTTAATCACTTTTTATCGAAGGATTATTTTAGAAATCAAAGTGAATCTGGCTCGGCGCATCTTTTAGAACAACTTTCGCGTTGAGCTTCCTTTTGACTTTGTTGGTTCCTTGAACCATTTCACGGCTAATAGTGGCTTTTATTTCCAACTTTTGCATTATTTCGAAAATTTTCTCACCCTGCAATATAGTTCCAATTATCGCAGTAAATGTCTTTTAATCACTTTTTATCGAAGGACTATTTTAGAAATCAAAGTGAATCTGGCTCGGCGCATCTTTTAGAACAACTTTCGCCGCTGAGCTTTCTTTTGACTTTGTTGGTTCCTTAAACCATTTCACGGCTAATAGTGGCTTTTATTTCCAACTTTTGCATTGTTTCGAAAATTTTCTCACCCTGCAATATAGTTCCAATTATCGCAGTAAATGTCTTTTAATCACTTTTTATCGAAGGATTATTTTAGAAATCAAAGTGAATCTGGCTCGGCGCATCTTTTAGAACAACTTTCGCCGCTGAGCTTCCTTTTGACTTTGTTGGTTCCTTGAACAGTTTCACGGCTAAAGTGGCTTTTATTTCCAACTTTTGCATTGTTTTGAAAATTTTCTCACCCTGCAATATAGTTCCAATTAACGCAGTAAATGTTTTTTAATCATTTTTTATCGAAGGACTATTTTATAAATCAAAGTGAATCTGGCTCGGCGCATCTTTTAGAACAACTTTCGCCGTTGAGCTAACAGGCCGATAACGTTGGAGATGGAACCTTGGAACGGAATCATGATCCTGGTAATAAATTTGCGAAGAACGTCGTCGAACTGAATTTTATCGCGTTTCTGGTGCTCGATGCTATTTGCCGATCGTTGTTGATGGTGCTCGAGACCGTGGCCGTAAAAGCTAATAGGGATTTAATAAATAATCAATAACTGCAACGGTATACAATTTCATACGACATGACAATAAAGCAGAAATAAAGAGAGAACAAAACGAAGATGCTTCAGAGGCACTGAATATAATTATGCGAGCAATTTTTAACGGACTTTTCTAATCAATTGTGCATTCCAACGACAAAATGCATATACAATTTTATATCCGTGTAGAGCACCATCGAAATAAACAATTTTATATCCACGTGAAAGTTAATTCATCGAGTATAAAACAATGAGGACGATCCCAAAATCTTTTAAGCTCGTCCGTCCGAGGAAAAAGTTTTGTTCGGCACGTAATGGCCCTTCCCGGAACCAAAAAACTTTTCTTTCGGGTAACTATGTGCCTTGGGTTACACGACCGCCGAGTAAATTGAGTTTTATGTGCCGTCGATACATTAGGTGATTTTCTCGATCAGTGATTATTGTGAAACAACGCGGATAAATAAAATAATAGGGTGAAGATATTATTTTTCAACAGATTCTCTTCTCTAATGCAAGAAAAACAAGGTTTACGAGCAACAAGAGTTTCACAAGCATACTGGATACCCTTGTAAGAAACAGTAAGAACAGGATAAAATTTTTTCGAGGTTTGTTCACCGTGAAATTGCAGCAGTGCGAAAAATATTTTTTTTTCATTTTGAACATGGGATATGTTTCACGGCTGGAGGTCGTTCCGAAATCTGCGAGACCAAAAAACAACACCGAAAAGTGTAAGAGAGAGAGAGAGATTTTCCATGAAGTGGAAAAAATGATATTTTATGTAGCGCTGCAGTATTTGATACAGTTGTCTAAAATTCATTTGGAGCACAATGCTTGAAATTAGTCGCACAGTAGGACAGTCGTGGCTGGAATTCCCATTGGCTGTCAGACTGAAACGTCAATTTACGTTGCTTTCGTTCACTAACCGTCGCTTGTTGTCTGTGTTCCGTGCCGCGCGAGTATAATCTTTTACGATCGCAAATAAAATTCTAGTTCGTGCATTGTTTCGGATTATAAAAGTAAAATATTCTCTCGTCCAAAAATTTTTCGCCTGCGCCATCGGCGTGTTTAAAACCAAGGGAAGAATAAGGGTGGAGACGAAGAAAGTTCGACGGCGATCTTTCGAAAGCGACGCGGAAAGTTTTCCCGGATGGAAGATCAAGGAGGAACGCTCGTGAAAGTAACTTCTGCTAATTCGGGGCTATCGGATTACCACAGAGACGAGGGCTTAGCGTGCATCGATCATATCAAGTAGTCTCGGGCCAGCCTGGGGAATAGAATCACGTATCGTCTAGCTCCTCGGTCCTCGGGCCAGATGGAACTCTTCTTTCCCGGTACACATGTGTACGGAAACGCAATGCCTAAATCGAAAGCGATGGGAATTCCGGTAACTAGGTCCTGCGCGAATGCAGAAACTGACACATGCGGAATCGCACGGTAAAAGTTCAATGGCGGGACACGCTGGAATTGATTCTCGATTACTGCCGATTCGAGAAGGTCGTTCGACATCAAGAATTAAAGTAGATTCTCGGCTCCGCAGACTCGCATAAGCTTTCTTGAAGGGAAAAATTTTAAAAATAAAAATTAAAAAGAAAGTAATTATATTATTGAGGGGTAGTATACAAATTTTAGTTGATAAGTTATATAATTAAGTAATTAAGATAAGTTGTATAATAGAAAAATAATTTTATAAAAATTTTAGTTGACAATTAAGGTGTACATAATTTAAAATTTATATAAAAACCGTGAGAAATATTTCGATTCAGTGCTCCATGCTCTTGACCTCGCTCCACATATGGGAACATAATTGCATCGAAATTGAATATTCATTAGGTTCGCTTACTATTAATTTGAAATCAGTTCACCGTGATACCGGCCGTTCGCTGTCTGGCCATTAGATACTGATTCTACTGATCTGGAGCGCGAATGCATGCGCGTCGGATCGACTTACAAACTCCTTTACGTAACTGTAGGCGAAAATAAATGATAATAAATTTAAGAAACATTACAAAAAGAAGTTATATTATGAAAGCTTGAAATGTGACACTGTAATTTAATGCATTGGGATACAAAGGCGCACGTTTTTGTAACCCAATCTCAAACAGAATTACAAAGAGGTGAAGGATTACAAGGTGGTGCATTGTTAAAGTATATCACGTCGCCCGAAGATTTATTAAAAAATATGTTGTTTGAAAAATTCATTTATATTATTGTAATAGGTTACTGAAATTTTGTTTAAATATGTGCTCAGCTGAATATTTAATAAAATAATTCCCTTTGCAACGAAGGGTTTCCAGCGTATCAAACGTAATGTTAATACTGCCATCAAATGCGATAACCGAGATATTGGATCGTAACATTATTATTAGTTATGTACCCTAACACATTATCGTTCCTAGATTAACCATTTACTCTGTAGAATATTTACCCAACCCGATCGACATTTCGATAATTAATCGAAAATTGTTGAATAATTTCTACATTATTCGAATTCACCCATCTCGACAATCAATCTTCTCGATTAATATTTATATATCTGAATCATCTGCAATTTTCAGAATACTTCAGCAGTTTTTCATCCAAAGTTAACTAGCCTAAGCTTCGGTACTTGACTAAACAGTTATTAAACTAACGAAACTTACACACCGGAAACTCCTAGCGACACTTGGCAACTTCTGTTTGATATTCATTAACGAATACGACAACTACTCTTAAGACTATAACACAAGAATAAAGCAAATCGGTAAAGCGATCCATCTTCGCCATAAGATAACCTGCCAGCATTACTTTTCCTGCTCCGTACATTGTCAATGCACGCCTTACTGTCGATAATTGTTCTTCCCGGGACTTGATTAAATTCATACAATATTTCGTAACAGTATGTATGTATGTAATGATATTTGGTCCCCTCAGGGTTTCAAATCCATTCCACCACTTCTCCCTTTATCAATCCTCAACTATCGCCAAATTTCCAATTTCAGCGGGACCTACTTTTTATTAAGGTGGGTTCCGAACCACCTATTTTGCCAACAACACGTGAAACGCACCCAGAGGGCCACTTCCCGGTTTTTTACCGAGCGGTCACCCATCCTAGTGCGTCCCCCGCCCTACGCCGCTTTACTTCGGTGATCGACCGAGAACCGCTGTTTTCAGCGAGGCAATGGTCGTTGACTATTTCCTAACAGTAACATAAGGTAATTTTGTTTGATTATTTTATTACGTTACGATTTCAAATACAGGGTGAATTCGATAAAGCAGGACACCTAAATATCTCCGTTACTTTTCGTTGTACAAAAAAACTTCGTAGGACAAAGTTACACTGTTTCAAGGGCCACATATAACGGTGTAAGCGAAAAAAAAATTTCAAGGTCATTTTAATGAGATTTCAAGGTTATCGATGTTTTTTTAAATGGAATGATATATTTTCCTTAACGTAATGTTCTAGCTGACAAAATAACGATGCATGTAACACAATATGACCTTCAAATTACCTTCAACCCAGAAAAATAGTATAAATAAAATTGAACGTGTAAGATTCATTTGATGTATTTCTGTTACGCCAAATGTTCAAAAATACATCCCTTGAGCTGCTATACATTCAAATGTATCGCAATACACACAATAATAACAGATTCGGTGTTGACAGGAGGACAATTATGATATACCTTCACCTGTACGTTCGTACAGAATCGTGTTTATCCACTACTAATTACTCGGAAGACCTTCTTGCTATCAGATTTCCACAGTTTCTAAGATTTCTCGATCAGTTTATCGATGAACGCTTCACAATGCGTTACTCGAAGGAAGATAAGATTGATATGATTTTCATTTATGGCGAAAGTCGACAGTGTTTAAGAGAAGCCGTGCAGTTGTGCAAGGACCGATTTCCTAATCGTAATTGTCCATCAGTATCCGTTTACTCCAATTTGATAAATAAATTCCGTGAAACTGGTAGTGTCGAAAATAAACAACGTACAAAGGTGAGGACTGTAAGGAATGAAGCAAACACAATTAATGTTCTGGCAGCAGTGAATACAACCCCTCATGCTAGTACGAGGCAAATCGCACGAGGAAGTGGCATTAGTCAAAAATGTATAGTGCAAATACTCCAGGAACACAAATTTCACCCCTTTCACCTATCAATTCATCAAGAACTTCATGGTAGAGACTTTGTAAATCGTGTAAACTTTTGCCAGTGGGGATTGAGACAATTGATAAACGATAGAGCATTTTTTAATCAAGTATTATTTACCGATGAAGCTTCGTTGACAAATCACGGGCAAATAAATTTAAAAAACCTGCATTATTGGTCATCTGAAAATCCGCGGTGGTTGCGGACATTCGACAAACAAAGACCATGGTCCATCAATGTTTGATGCGGAATTTTAGATAACTATAAATTGGGCCTCACTTTATTACCGGAACATTAAATGCAGAAAAAATACATTGCATTTTTACGAGAATCGTTACCAATTCTCCTGGAAAATACACCCTTGAACATTCGCGAAAATATGTGGTATCAACATGACGGATGTCCGGCCCATTCTTCCCGTGTCGTAACACAATTCTTAAATAACAAGTTTCCAAATCGTTGGATTGGACGTAACGGACCCGTATTATGGCCAGCTCGCTCACCAGACCTTACACCCCTTGATTTTTATCTATGGGGAAAACTGAAAGACGATGTTTATAGTGAACCACCGACGACTATAGACGACATGAAAGAAAGAATCGTCCAGGCTTGTGCGTCGATTTCCTCAGAAATGAATTACACAGCAGTACGTTCTGTAACTTCACGGTTGAATGAATGTATAGCAGCTCAAGGGAATATTTTTGAACATTTGGCGTAACAGAAATACATCAAATGAATCTTACACGTTGAATTTTATTTATACCATTTTTCTGGGTTGAAGGTCATATTGTGTTACATGCATGAATTCGTTATTTTGTCAGCTACAACATTACGTTAACGAAAATATATCAACATCGCTAACCTTGAAATCTCATAAAAAATGACCTCGAAATTTTGTTTTCCCTTACACCGTTATATGTGGCCCTTCAAACAGTGTAACTTTGTCCTACGAAGTTTTTTTGTACAACGAAAAGTAACGGAGATATTTAGTTGTCTTGCTTTATCGAATTCACCCTGTATAATAACGCGCGGAGAATTAATTTGACGGAAATCCATGGTCGCCGTATCTGCGTGCACGTGCCGCATATTGTCACGTGTTCGTGTCGTTCAATAGGTCTCTCTAATTTGCCGTGAGCGTCGCGTAAAACCGGAGCTTAAGTTTCCAATTAATTTCGAAAAATTACGCGATCGACTAATCCCTTGACGATTCGTAAAGTCGTTACGATCTTCACGAGCCAATGTTGAGTTAAATAAATTTTAATCTATATATAAATTAATTATCAACGACTCTGAATCGCTGCTAAAAATTGCTGTGTCATTATTCAAAATATCGTTTGCATTATTAAATAAGTTGAAATCTGATGAATTACTAAACATTCACGTATTTCACGAGGAATTATATCAATTTCATATCCATAAAATGAAGAAAAATAATATAAAATGGAATTATTCTAGGCTGGAAGAAATGTTTAATTTTCAAGTTAAAAGGTAGCCGCAAGGCGTTGATATTAACCGATGATTCAGATTATCGAAGCCTGGAAAAAAGGGAGTTCCGCGACATTGTCGGAGGGGGTAGCGTCGCGTCCGTTGTTCGAGGGGCTGCGAGCGATGGCGCGGAGAGAGATGCGAAAACTCCTCTCGGCCAGCAGCGTCGCAATCAAGTGCTTCGAGAGACAGGTGGACGAGCACGGGTCAGAAATAAAGGACAAAGAAAGAGAAACAGATTGTGGCCGGCAATTGTTTTGGGGCGTCTGCGCCTGGTAGAGAGAAAGAGAGAGAAAGAGAGAGAGAGTGAGAGAGAGAGAGAGAGTGAGATGACTGCCGTGCGTCGACCAGCAGGAGGCGTCGAAGTCCTCCGGATGCCAGTCGACTCCGAGCCGCGGCGCGGTTGAGATGCGAGCTGTCGTGCTCCTAACACCCCCTTATCACCACGACCTCGTGCACTTTTTATCATTGCTGAACCACCCGATCTACTCGCGACACCCTCATCCGGCCTCGTCTCGCGCGGCTCGCCGTTCCCGATCGTAACCGCCGAACCTCTCGAAATCCACCTCTCGACAAAAACAAAAAGAAACCCCAGTGAAAGTGACTCAGCCCATCCCCTCCCGCCCCTCGATCCTTCCCCGATCGTCCGCTCGATCCGCTGGGATCAATTTCCGAAGGGTCTCCTCGGTGTCAGTGACAAGTTCGAAAGTTTGCGATCATCCCTTAGAATAGAAGAGATAAACGTGGAAGAGACTCCGATGGCCCTGTGCTCGACCACCATGCTCCGAGTATTCGGGGTTCGGCGTTAGCCGGCCCCAAGGTACCCCGAGGAGTTTCGGGTAACGAACCCGAAGAACTGCGAGAGAGAGAGAGAGAGGACACCGCGCGGCTCGCCGGGAAACGGACAGACAATCCTTCCGGGGAGAGATCGACCCTGTTTACTCGTTACCGGTTGTTGGTTTAGGATTAGCGACCTGCCGAACGAGTTTCCTCGAGGTGCTCCTCGAGGGTGTCTCCCTCCCATCGATTCGCGGGGGAGGAAGAAGTCCCCGGCGTCGCGCGTACACAGAAAACAGAACTCGCGAGAGCAGTGGTTCGAGAGAGTCTGTTGCACGATTGCCGCGCCACTCGGTCCACCCTTATATACCGCCGGCTTCATGTACGCCACGGTCCTATGTACCTGCTAGAGAGACAGAGAGAGCCTGTGCCGCGCGCTATTTCTCAAGAGACTCGCCGTGAACTCGTTTTTCGGTTTTCCTCGTTTTTTACAACGGACCGCGCGTCAAGAGAAGTTTCGGACGGAGGGCGCACAGAGGTTTTCGAGCGGTGTGGACCGGGACACTGATTCACTTATGGTAGTTCGTGTCTTCTAATTGACCCCGGCGAAGGACTCCGGGATGATATCGGCCGGCGCACGGCCCTCTGGGAAATGAAATCGACCGTGGACGCAATCCGATCGGCCGCTGGACGTTGCGCGACTACGAATCGCGAAATTATCGAGGATACACTTAGCCCCCCCCCGGGTTATAGATATATATACACAAAATATTATATATATATATTTACACACAAGTATGTTTACATACACGTGGCCGTGAAAGTATAGTTTTCTATGTGTCGTACGGATAGCGTGAGTAAGGTTCCTCATAAGATTTAGCTAATTATGGGCCAGAGGAACGTCTCTCGGCAAATGCTTATGGTAGGAAAGCTTTAAAATCGAAAGTAACACTCCCGAGGAGTATCGCAGCAGGCAGGAGAGCCGATCGAGGGATGACTAGCGATTGATTTCCGTGTCGGTGAACCGAACGCAACGACGATTTCGTTCCGTGACGACATCGTCGACTTCGGATGCTGCCAATCCCGAATGCATCCGCTTAAGATGAGGCCGGCTCGACGCTGTCTCACGTGGTAATTGATTTAATCTGTCTCCCACTCCCGCGAGCCCCCCTCCCTGTCCTCTGTACTGCACCTGGAAACAACGGGTCTATGGATTTTGATCGAGGACACTTTCGACAGGCGTGAATTGGAACCGTTTATTAGCCTGACTATCGTGAAACGTGTGTGGGTGTGTGTGTGTGTGCGCGCGCGCGCACTGAATGTAATTACCTTTCTCTTTGTTGGTCGACGTTTTTGGAGATTATGACGAATACGGTGGCGTTCGCGGTGACGTTGACGAAGGGCGGCTATCCCTGGACTTCATGTGTTGATTATTTTGACGATTTTAATCACTCGTTTAGATTGTTTATTAAAAGCATAGATTTTCAGATGGATAGATCGATTATTCATTAAAAGATTTGTAGTTTACTACTTTAATTTTTTATATATCTAAATAGGACGGAATTACACTGAACAAATTTTCTTTTGATTATTTTTATCACTCATAAATTATTTATCAACGGATTTGTAGTTTCCTACTACAATTTTTATCACTTGTACAGATTATTTATTAAAAGCATAGATTTTCAGATTAATATTTTATATATCTAAATAGGACGAAATTACACTCAACTTGATTATTTTTATCACTCATAAATTATTTATCAACGGATTTGTAGTGTCCTACTATAATTTTTATCACTTGTACATATTATTTATTAAAAGCATAGATTTTCAGATGGATAGATCGATTATTTATTAAAAGATTCGTAGTTTACTACTTTAATTTTTTATATATCTAAATAGGACGGAATTACACTGAACACATTTTCTTTTGATTATTTTTATCACTCATAAATTATTTATCAACGGATTTGTAGTTTCTTACTATAATTTTTATCACTTGTACATATTATTTATTAAAAGCATAGATTTTCAGATGGATAGATCGATTATTTATTAAAAGATTTGTAGTTTACTACATTAATTTTTTATATATCTAAATAGGACGGAATTACACTGAACAAATTTTCTTTTGATTATTTTTATCACTCATAAATTATTTATCAACGGATTTGTAGTTTCCTACTATAATTTTTATCACTTGTACATATTATTTATTAAAAGCATAGATTTTCAGATGGATAGATCGATTATTTATTAAAAGATTTGTAGTTTACTACTATAATTTTTTATATATCTAAATAGGATGGAATTGCACTGAACAAATTTTTTTTTACAATTTTTATCACTCATATAAATTATTTATCAACAGAGATTTGTAGTTTCCTACTATAATTTTTATCACTTGTACAGATTATTTATTACAACAAATTTCGGTGTAAAATTTTCCCAAAGTTGGAGGCGTGCACGCCGCACGATGCTAAAAACAGTCTCCCCCGAGGTCACCTAAAAAAATTCAGTCTAAGTTCGTCAATATTTTGTTTGCATATCGGTGGTTGTTTTTTTAGAATGTTAAATTTTAGGTGACATTAAAACTCCGTAATTTGACATTTCGGCATCTACGTGTCCCTGCGTTATAAAATATTCTGCACAGCATTTTGCCAATTGTACACGATTCTCTCCGTACGTGTAGGCATTCGCAGTTTGCACGTTGGCAAAGTGACACGGTCTCCGTGTGCGCGGAAACAGTTATCTTTGACGCGGGGAAGGGCACCCACCCTCCGATAGGTTTTTCCGCAATCAGTTTGCTAAACAAGATTGTGAATTTCATTTCCCTCGAATTGCTCGGGGAGATGGGCCACAGTCCCATAAGCAATTCACGACCGAGCGATTCGCATGCATTCGCAACACGCAACACGTAGCTACGCTGTAAGTTCGCGCGTACCCTATAATTAATACGGCGCAAACTTACCGCCGAACTTGTTTTATAATTGCCGTTAATTCATTAGGGAAGTTCCCGAGTTAAACAACCCCCGTTCCCTCATATTAACAGCGCAGTCGATTTCTTACGAAAATGTTGCTCATTGCTCTGCAACTTAACCCACTGTTTTTCTTTATCTTTACTCAGGTTTGTTTTTCGAATTGTTTCTCGACACGATTTTTCTCGGCGAGACTAAACCAGGATCTTCGTAGCTTTCAATTTCCCAGTTGGATGCCAGCCTATTTTCGCTCGCCAGATGAACATAATCAGTTTAAAGTGCACTTCGCACCCGCGCACTTTTTCATCCACAGTCCCGTGATAAATAAAAAGTTCTCAAGTTACGTCGAGATCTCGCGCGTGATAAGCACGCCGAATTAATAATTAACCGGGGAATTCGTTTACGGTTTCCATGAATTTCGTACAGCCCCGTAGAATCGTTATTCTTCAGCCTTGTTTATATCATCTTGCCTGGATTCGCCATTTCCCCGCAGAAAATAATACTTCGGACTTCGCGTAATATTCTACGAGAGCAGTTGCAGCCGGGAAATATACATTTTCCCTTTGCATTTAAGTCACTCTCGCAGCAGTACGGAATTCTTTGCCGTGGAATATTCTTCTGCTCTCGCTTGTTAAAATGTCAAAGATTTTTTTGCATATTCTGGAATTTGCAAATCAGCCGTTCTCCGCGAAGGGAAGTGACGCGTCGCGGCGTTCTAAGCATCGTAGATTTCCATGGAAACGAGGAATTGTTCGGTTAGTTTTTTTATCACGCTGTCAGATCGAACGAGTGAATTTTTCCATCGTTTCTAATTTCGCGTTTCTTCCGAACTCTTCTTCGACGGAGAATAATGAAAATAATCTTCCCCTTTTCATCGGAAAAGTAATCATTCGCTCAACAATGGCACTGTGAAAATTTAATTTTCGTGGTTTTCCGAGTTCACTCGGTTTATTTGGTGAATCGAAGTTTTCTCTGCTGATCGATTTCAATGACGAGAGGTGCGCCGCGATGGGCGTCATTCCGACAAACTTTTTCCTATAGCCGCGTTGCTTGGCCTTTTGTCCGAATGCGTTGTGCAATTTATTTATTTAATATTCAGATCGAATAACACAGTTTTATACGGTTTGGTTCGTAGTCAGCGGAGCGATATAAATTTATACTTGCGCTCAACTTGTATTCGAGTATAAAATTATACGCTTCTCATTTTATGCTTTCAATCCTGCTAAATGTTTCCTAATTCGACAGGTGTGTACACGAGGTTATGAACGAAACACAATTTGTCCAATTGAAATATGAAACAGAAATATACACGGTGAATTCGATAAAGCAGGACACCTAAATATCTCCGTTACTTTTCGTTGTACAAAAAAACTTCGTAGGACAAAGTTACACTGTTTGAAGGGCCACATACAACGGTGTAAGGGGAAAAAAATTTCGAGGTCATTTTTATGAGATTTCAAGGTTAGCGATGTTGATATATTTTCGTTAACGTAATGTTGTAGCTGACAAAATAACAAATTCATGCATGTAACACAATATGACCTTCAACTGAGAAAAATAGTATAAATAAAATTCAACGTGTAAGATTCATTTGATGTATTTCTGTTACACCAAATGTTCAAAAATATTCCCTTGAGCTGCTATACATTCATTCAGCCGTGAAGTTACAGAACGTACTGCTGTGTCATTCATTTCTGAGGAAATCGGCGCACAAGCCTGGACGATTCTTTCTTTCATGTCGTCTATAGTCGTTGGTGGTTCACTATAAACATCGTCTTTCAGTTTTTCCCATAGATAAAAATCAAGGGGTGTAAGGTCTGGTGAGCGAGCTGGCCATAATACGGGCCCGTTACGTCCAATCCAACGATTTGGAAACTTGTTATTTAAGAATTGTGTTACGACACGGGAAGAATGGGCCGGACATCCGTCATGTTGATACCACATATTTTCACGAATGTTCAAGGGTGTATTTTCCAGGAGAATTGGTAACGATTCTCGTAAAAATGCAATGTATTTTTCTGCATTTAATGTTCCGGTAATAAAGTGAGGCCCAATTATTTGGTTATCTAAAACTCCGCACCAAACATTGACGGACCATGGTCTTTGTTTGTCGACTGTCCGTAACCACCGCGGATTTTCAGATGACCAATAATGCAGGTTTTTTAAATTTATTTGCCCGTGATTTGTAAACAAAGCTTCATCGGTAAATAATACTTGATTAAAAAATGCTCTATCGTTTATCAATTGTCTTAATCCCCACTGGCAAAAGTTTACACGATTTACAAAGTCTCTACCATGAAATTCTTGATGAATTGATAGGTGAAAGGTGTGAAATTTGTGTGCCTGGAGTATTTGCACTACACATTTTTGACTAATGCCACTTCCTCGTGCGATGTGCCTCGTACTAGCATGAGGGTTTGTATTCACTGCTGCCAGAACATTAATTGTGTTTGCTTCATTCCTTACAGTCCTCACCTTTGTACGTTTTTTATTTTCGACCCTACCATTTTCACGGAATTTATTTATCAAATTGGAGTAAACGGAAACTGATGGACAATTACGATTAGGAAATCGGTCCTTGTACATCTGCACGGCTTCTCGTAAACACTGTCGACTATCTGCATAAACGAAAATCATATCAATCTTATCTTTCTTCGAGTAACGCATTGTGAAACGTTCATCGATAAACTGATCGAGAAATCTTAGAAACTGTGGAAATCTGATAGCAAGAAGTTCTTCTGAGTAATTAGTAGTGGATAAACACGATTCTGTACGAACGTATAGGTGAAGGTATATCATAATTGTCCTCGTGTCAACGCCGAATCTGTTATTATGTTGTGTATTGCGATACATTTGAATGTATAGCAGCTCAAGGGATGTATTTTTGAACATTTGGCGTAACAGAAATGCATCAAATGAATCTTACACGTTGAATTTTATTTTAACATTTTTCTTGGTTGAAGGTCATTTGAAGGTTATATTGTGTTATATGCATCGTTATTTTGTCAGCTACAACATTACGTTAACGAAAATATATCATTCCATTTAAAAAAACATCGATAACCTTGAAATCTCATAAAAATGTCCTTAAAATTTTTTTTTCCCTTACACCTTTCTATGCGGCCCTTCAAACAGTGTAACTTTGTCCTTGGAAGTTTTTTTGTACAACGAAAAGTAACGGAGATATTTAGTTGTCCTGCTTTATCGAATTCACCCTGTATAGCAGCCTTCGTTACAAATTTTCTAGAATAAAAGATATTAACAAATTGGTCGTACGTGGGTAATGGGAGGGTAACATATTAATGCGAAATAATGGCATCTCGATATTTATGGGGTCGATACGACGCTTCGTCGCGGGAGCAAATGTCCTACGAAAAAATATCGTCGACATCGTCTCTGTAAGGGAGAGAGAGAGAGAAAGAGAGAGAGGGAGAGAGAGAGAGAGAGAGAGAGAGAGAGAGAGAGAGAGAGAGAGAGAGAGGAAAAGAGAGAGAGTCAATTTCTGCAGCAGCCAATATTTCACGCGATTTATCAGCGTCGAATCTGCTCGAATCGACGCGACCGATGAAAATTGACATGAAGTCTGGTTTCTTCTTTCCAGTTAAATAATTCCCATGTCGCACAGTGTTTTTAAAATAAATTCATGTGAACATACATTTAAAATATATCGATTTTTTAATTTTTGCTTTATTAGCCGACGCACTGCGCGTCGGTCCGAATCGATGAAATGCGCGAAACCCCGAGGTGACAAATTGAATCACGTCGTTGGGATTTAATCGCCGATCGACTGACAGCTTTCTATAATTAATTAACACAAAGCCGACGTTAACTCGAGCCGTTTTTCCGGAATGCGTCGAAGACAAGCGTTCACTTTCGATTTTCCATCGAGATTAGCGTTTTTTATCACGTAGATTACTAGTTCCGGTACGAATTCATCTTTGACATCTGCTGAAACGAAAGTCGATAAACGCAGTTAAAAGCGAAGAGCTGTTCCATCATTGTTGACCTGCTGATTTGTGACGTAATTCGCAGCGCAAGATACAGCGGGAAATATCGTGTGGAAACGGAATGTGGCAAATATTTCTGCGATTCGCTTCCACGAAATGTATTAATTTCCATTAATCTTCCGGTTATTTATATCTTTGTTGCATGGTCGTCGGGCGAACGATTAACAGTTTAATCAACAATAGATGCCCAACATTGTTACGCAAAACTGGCGTGTCCGATGGTCAAGGCGTTACGACGATGTCTGCCATTAAATTATTCGATTCATTAACGAGTCCGACAGAGGAGGAAAGCGAAGGGCTCTCGGTCGAAGGACAGCTCTCGCTATTAATCGTATTTGTTAAATCCGATATCGTTTGCCTCTCTCTCTCTCTCTCTCTTTCGTAATTAAAGTTGTCCGAGTTATCCAATTTATGGAATTTCTAATTAACCGTCGGGATCAAACGGTTTTTATTGATGGATTGTTCGACGCACCGGTGAAGGCAAAATTATTTTTCTACGGAATAAACGATGTTGACGGCAGCTTGCTTTCGACGGAGATCGCTGATCGTTCCCAAACCTGGCTACAGAAATAATTACACACTGTTAAGTGACTCGTGCACGGAATACTAACGGCAGGATTAATGTGCCGATGGCACAATTAACTCTTGGACTATACGGATGCTCGAGCAGCGGCCCACGCTGCCTCATTCTGACCCAGCATGCAAGTTTCGTGAAAATTTGTCATTCTTAAAGTGATTAATTTACAACAAAATTTGCTTGCAAGCGTTGACCCACTCTTTCGATCGCCGCGTAGTTCATACACGATATTAATGCGACGCGACTAAAATACATGTAGCGAGCTGATAAATATTCCGCGCGATGCGAGGCGAAATGTCGTCAAAGGATTTTCGAGTTTCTCAAACGGTCGAGAAAGAAATCAAAGAGCCGGTTAAGTAGGCCATTCAAACGGTACGTCTTGTTGCCCGGGAGCACATAGGGACTACTAATTAGGCGGATGATCGATAGGCCGTCTAATTAACAACTCGAACCGCATAAGGACGCTTTAATTAGATTGCATAGGAAGACAGACGGCCGGCGCCGGAAGCTCGGATTTCCATTTCCGGCGTGCCGCCATTACCCGACACTATGAAACGAAACAGATTAAAGAGAACAATGAGCCCGAGTCACTTTCCATTCGACTCCTGCTTTTACCAAAATGCCCGCGACAAAGGAGCAGCCATTGAAGTATTAAACGCAATCCGTCATACTTGAGTACGCGCATTGTGCACGCCTAATACGTGAAGTTTTAATTATGCGACTCGAACCTGCTCTTACGGGCTCCTTTTTTATTGCTCCAACGGGGCATGAAGGAAAAATAATAATGAAAGCTTTTCACGGCTCGGCGATGCCTCCGTTCTGGAATCGAACGCGGTAAAAAGCCGCCGCGCGATCTATATCGCAATTCTTTTTTTCCTCGAAATGTGTTATTGAAATTCGGAAAAATTTTCCACTACCTCGGAACGAACTTCTGCCCCGCGAGGCTAGTATTTTATCGACAATAAACACGCTGGCTCGCTGCGTCGGACACGGCGGAGACTCGGTGGAAATCCACTGCAGCGAATTCACGGCACACGTTTATGCGTCCTCGAATCTGTGAATTCTTCTAGAACGAAGTTCTTCCGTCCCGGTGACTTGGTCGCTCTGTACTATTTCGTACCGACCCGTGCGTTAACAATAAGTTTATCGTAACGACGAATTTCGTCAGCCATTGTGGAGGCCACAACTTTCGGTAAAGTGACTGGAGTTTGCGATATTTCGTTTCTCAGCTTGTTCATTCGATCCTGCACGGTTTCAGCAGTGTAAATGTTTCGCGGTGAAAGAAAATTCCCCGGCAGCAACAAAGTTACGGTTAAAAATGTTGAAGCAGTTACGGCGTCGCGATCGTCCGCGCGATAACTCTGTCAATCTTCGATATTCGCGTAACTTGTCCCGAAATTCTGTTCGCTTCTCGAGATTCGACAATTTTTAATGGGTCAGGATATTTAATATAGAATTGATAAATAATTTTCCTGCCGGCTCTTTTCCATGTCGATCGGGAAAACTCTTTATTACAACGATAATGGGAAACATGATACGTACTGTCCGAGAAGAAAATGGGAATATTTTATGTCGTTGTTGGTTCGAGCGAACCAAAGTCGCGCGAATCCGAAGGTTTTCGCGTCTTCTTGTCGCCGAGTGTACCTCCGGACGCCCGGTACTCGCCTGCTTCGCATTTAAACGCAATCGATTGAACCAATTTTCCGCGAATCTCGTTTTTCTTTACGATTCCGCGCCGGGGTTCGATAATTTTTCGGTCGACGGAATGCCATACTAACTTCAAAACATTACTCATCGATCCAGGATTAACTTGGACAAGCTTGACTTTGCTTGAGAGAACGAAGACGATAAGGTTCCGGGATTATACACTCGCCGAAATTTCTATAAAGTCACTGTGTTTTGTAATGAATTCTTATAATTATACCATTACCAATGAAAAATTTGTATTTCGTAGCATTTCGGGATTACATAAAGAAAGCATACACACCGATTTCAAAATATAAGTTAAAACATTTATTGATAAAAGAATGTTTAACGCAGTCTCTATTCATTACAGGTAGCTGATGTCATAAAATGACCCCAGCTGTCTTGCACATTTTTTAACAATAAAACAAGCATAGCAGCACTCTCTCCGAAAAACCGTTACTCCTCTTCTGATTTTTAGTGTTTTATATATCCTAAGTCCGCATCTGGCAGATTTGGCCAGAGTCGAGCCATCTTCAATTCTTTTTACTCATGCATTGTTCGAGTCAAGGCGCTTTTCGGATTTATTGCTTGCTATGCCTCCCACTCGGGCCATGTGGATTTTCCGCTCCGGTCACTCGCAGGTAAAAATTGAACCTACGAGTGAACGTTGTTGAGGGGCGGTCACTTGCCCTTTTTCGATTGCATGTTTTTTCTAACCAATTAGCTGAGACGGCCGCTTCCCTCGCTAGTTTCGAAAAGATGTCAATCAACAAATCCGCGTGGCTCACCGTTTAAGTCACGCCCTTCTTCCAAAAGCCATTTATCTCATTTTTTACCTTCATCGTCAGTCTTCCGAGAACGCTTAGAGTAAAAACACCAGTCTTGTCTAAACATCATCTATTGTCATTTCCTACATTCACAACTGTTGAAATAAATTCAGAGTTTATATATTTATTTCTGTCGTTAAACTATTTAAAACATCCTTACCACTTAACCTAGGAGTAAGGAATCGTGTCGGATCGCGTTAGTAAAAAAATTTGATTTTGAGGATTTACGACCCTCCGGGACGTCACTCCGGTCAACGACGTCTTAACGCGGCACGAGCGAACAAAGAAAACAAAAATATAATTTTACACAGAACAGACTGCGAAATTTCTATAATGTCATTTTCGTTTTATACGGATTACAAATCAGCCTTTTTCAAGGCTACCACATCACTTTTAACGTGGAACAACTCCAAATAAACGGTTATCCTTACCCGAACAAATTTTCCATTACGGTTGCCACCGTGCCTCGCATAAGCATTGGAACATAATATTACTATTATGACCGCGGAACGAAAAAACTTTTTTCTCACATTATTTATCAAGGTATGTAGACTGTGTATACAAATTTTCATGAAAAAAGTTTAATATTTTGTCCAAAAATGTTGCAAAAAAGTTAATTTTTAACATATTTTTTAAACAAATTATTATTTGTTTAATCAGTTTACGCGAAAAGATTCGCTATTCAAAGACGCACAAATTGGATTTTGAAATTTCTATCTAGACCTAATACTTTCGGAGATATTCAATAAAAATGGATTTTCCACCCCAACTTTGAGAGCTATTTTCACCCCCTTAACATGAATGTCGGCCGCTATAAAAAAATACGTGTCAAATATTTTTTTGAGTTCTATATCATGCCAAAATTTCATTACAATCGGCGTGTTACGATTGAGTAACCTCCCTTGTAAGTGACTTTATAGAAACTTCGCACCTGTGTTCTGCACCACGCAGAAATAAATAAAAAAAAACGTAAATAGTAAACAATGCAGTCTTGAGTGCGCGGTCCTTCTATCCGAGTGTCAACAAAGCACAAGGCCAGATACGGTAAAGCAACAGAAATTGTAATATTTTAAAAATATCTATGGGAACGACGATGACTTTATAGAAATTTCGGCGAGTGTACCGCTGAGCTCATGAATTTCCGTGAATTTTTTTTTAAATCAACAATATGATCTACGTTATCGCGATTAAGATGGATTTTTCATAAAAGTATAATAATCTTCAGCTGAATCAAGACCGGCTCGCTTAATCCTCTTTCACCGCGATCGGTTTCGCAATCGCGTCAGGGGGTACGTTAAATAAACCATTCCCGGTAAACGTAAGCAAGTCTGCCCTTGATCTTACAGAGAGATTGAAATTCTTTTTCAGAATTTCAGGGTCGCGCAGCTCAACTTAAGCCGCGGTTCCACTTCGGCTAGGCTCCTCGTTCTCTAGAAAATGGATAAAACCGCGGCGTCCTCTCTTTCGCTTCTGTTTCCACGCCTCCGACACGTCCCATCAATCTTTCCAAAACATTCCAATCTTTCCATCTTTCGTCGGCGCGACAAACAACAGATCCAATTGGACGTTCGATAGCCAGAGGCAGTTTATTACCGACCGGTAATCCGGAGCTTTTAATCGAAGCATAATCCGACGCGCGGCGAATTCTTCTTTTTTTCATTCTTTATCTCTCGCGGAACGGCTATTCTATTTTACGATTTCGTTCCGCGCGCGTAAACAGCCCGGTGATTGAAAATCTGATTTCGAGACGCGATTATATCCGCGTTAAGAACGATCGCTCTACCCGCGAATATATTCGGAAATTTCACTCCGCGGTATAATAGAGTTTATATATTGCGCGAATTGGAATTTATTTATCGAGGGATCTATGGATCGAGAGAGAGACATAGATCTAGAGATCTAGGGATCGAGAGAGAGACATAGATCTAGAGATCTAGGGATCGAGAGAGAGACATAAATCTAGAGATCTAGGGATCGAGAGAGACATAAATCTAGAGATCTAGGGATCGAGAGAGAGACATAAATCTAGAGATCTAGGGATCAAGAGAGAGACATAGATCTAGAGATCTAGGGATCGAGAGAGACATAAATCTAGAGATCTAGGGATCAAGAGAGAGACAGAGATCTAGAGATCTAGAGATCTAGGGATCAAGAGAGAGACGTAGATCTAGAGGTCTAGGGATCAAGAGAAAGAGAGCTCCCTCCCGAACGTATTTTTTCATGAAGAGGAGAAATGATATTTTGTAATTATGTAGATAATTGACGACCTCGCCGATTTCGATGACCTTGAAATATGTTGTCAAGGTCACTATTCTGAACAATTTTTCCCTATATATGTTACCGCCGTTCGGCCATAGTTTTCGAGATATACGTAAAATACTTTAGTTATTCTTATGTTACCAGTACAGTGTATTCTCGGAAAAATGGTCACTAAATGGTGATTGGAAGAGTAATTGGAGTTGAGGTTATATTTTCTGGCGGGAGGGGGTTTGGGTTAGGTCTGGTTCCATATCACCATGTTACATCATCTCAAGTAGAATCTCGCCTATTATATTGAGGGAGGGGCTACCACCCAGACCTAACACAGAGTTAAAAATTCATAGAATTTCATTCTGAGTGAATTTCTTAGCACAATAACGACTTCAACAGCTCCGATACTCGTGAGTTTGTCAATAGCTCATTTTTAATATAATATACCGAATTGCCGAATTTTTATTTCGCCGACAACATGACTTCGATAACCGAATAACTGCATTTTTTGATATTATGGCAGATATATTTCCAATTACATAATTATTAATAAAGCAGTGTATTACTAAATACATAGTGTAATTTATTTTTACGTATATCATGGAAACTGTGGCCGAGCGGCGATAACATGTACAGAGAAACGATGTTCAGAATAGTGACCTTGACAACATATTTCAAGGTCATCAAAATCGGCAAGGTCGTCGATCATCTGCATAATTACCTGATATTTTATGTAGTTTTATTTATGATTCGATGCTCGTGGACATTTTCAAAAAAAAAAAATAAAATCGCAGACATTAAGAAGCAATCGATTTGCTCGTCACTCGCAGGGATCGATCAAGCGGTAAATCGATCCATCATAGGATTTTGATTTTACGAAACACTTGCGATCCATCAATCTAATCGAACGGCGATTTCGCGCAACGATTTCTTCGCGGAAATTGTTCCAGCGTTCCTCTCGTATAGCCGCGTTCGATTAAACGTGGAAAACTGGAACCGAGAAGATAGAGAAGAGAAAGAGATCCCTCTCGGCCCATTGTGGCGCGGCAGACAGGTTCGTTAAAGATCAAGCTGTAGCCGACGACAGACGAGCTTTAATTTAATCTAACGCTTTCGAACCGTCTTCGCCGATGCCCCGATGCGACGCCGTATACAAACAAGAGAGCCTCGGATGAAAAGCTCCGCAATTAATGGGATATTCTCTATCTCTACTGTGCCCGACGCGAAATTAGTAGGCAGATGTCGTTTGCGGCGGTCGCGCGAATAATTACACGAAAGGAGCAGTCCGGGTGGAAGCTGCGAAACAGATCGAATGTCGCAATTACAGCGCCGTTTGAACTGGATTCTCTGATTGCCTTCTTCCACGGCGCGGCGCGGCTGCGACGCCGTTTTTCAGATCGCGAAAGAGATCGGATTCGCGCACAGTAGAACAGCGCATTCTTTAACCTTTTCGCTACCACGGACGAGATATCTCGCGCCCCAATAGTTCCCGATAAACGCCTTTCGACGAGATATCTCGCGCCCCGATACTTCCCGAAAAACACTTTTGACGAGATATCTCGCGCCCCGATACTTCCCGATAAACGCTTCTGACGAGATATTTCGCCATCTAGCACCAGTGATTTCACATTATAGACGAAATATTTTCTGTTATGTTCGGTCATTTTATACCTAATCAAGTAACTAACCAAGTAACTAATCAAGACTAAACCCCTAAACGGTAAATGCTGTGCCACGACTTCAATATTTACCAACATACTGCACACAATACAGGGTGAATTCGATAAAGCAGGACACCTAAATATCTCCGTTACATTTCGTTGTACAAAAAAACTTCGTAGGACAAAGTTACACGGAGTAACGGAGATATTTAGGTGTCCTGCTTTATCGAATTAACCCTGTATACACAAGCGACATAAGTAAGATGGGCATTGTAAACATACGCGTCTTGGGTACAAAATGACCGAACAGAACAGAAAATATTTCGTCTATAATGTGAAACGTGCTAGGTGGCGAGATATCTCGTCAAAAGCGTTTATCGGGAACTATTGGAGCGCGAAATATCTCGTTCGTGGTAGCGAAAGGGTTAGGTAAGGGATGGTTTTGGTGCACGGAAAGTTTCTTCAGTAGCATTACAAATTAAAGTCGGTTTGCGAAATCGTGTCGAAATGCATGTTGCAGAATGGCTGTTGCGATGTCATTCGAGTGACGTGGCCGGCTCCATTACCTTATTGCACAGATCATAGAGTAACGTGTCCTCTATTCCAGTCCTCGTCTGAGAGTCTTTATAATCCGAGTGTCGCCTGCAATCCTAGTCCATAGCCAGAGGCGCGAGAGAAATGAGACGTTGAATGGAAGCGTGCATAGCCATCCGTCTCCATGATGAGGTATCGGGTAACCTGGCAGGTTGGCTCTCTGGGTTCTAGCAGGCGCCTGTCGGAGATTTCTTCTCTCTGACTTCTTCTTTCTCTTCTCTTAATTGCTAATCGTACGCTAAACAAGAAGATCGATGAGACTTTGATTCCATCTATCTTCTTCGTTCACCGTTGGCCAGGAATCCGAGCGATTAACGCGATTTTTCGATGATGCTGAAGTCATCCCAGTGCGTTTAACGATTAGGTTAATAACACCGAGGACTGGTCCGTCGCCTTTCTCGATCACGGAATCGTCCGGAGAATGGTTGTTCCTATTGCGGTTCGCCAAGCCAATCGATCAGATGTAATCGTGGTGGCAGAGTCGTGATTGACAATGGATTTAATTAGAGCTATAGGTACACCTGACAATTACGAGAGAAAATGAGAAGTTGCGAGGCAGAAAATAATTTTATTCCTCTTCTCGCGTCTTTGATAATTGGACCACGCGGACGGCACAATTGAAATATTCAAATGCGTATTGACGTACGCATATAATCAACATCGTTGCCAAATTGAGAATATTTATTTTGTTGACAGCGTCGGCATTTCACGGGAGAATTTGAGGCGTAACAGCGATACGGTGCACACCTGCGAGACAAATCAATATGCACACAATTGCAATTTGAGTTTGTTAAATCTTCATATTTCGTGCAATATCGAAAGTTTCGCGGGAATTCCATTCGGCAAAGTATCCTATGACACAATAATGTTTTGTATTTCAACAGGAGTGTCATGCGTATACGACGAGCAAACAACGGTACACCGAATCGCGTGCAATATTCGCGTATCAAGCTTAGCTTACACGCAAATGAACAATGCAGTCAGTGAAAAATATTATTATCGATAAAACGCAAAATATACATTTCAAGCAACGGACGACATTAATTTTTCTTTTAAATTCTTCGAATGCATTTTATATTTGGTCTACGCAGTTTTGGTATAATTGCATAAAGTCGTTTATTTATTGTACACATATGCAGTTTATCATTTTGGTCTGGTGACAGTTCGATGCAGGCATTGTGCGATATTGATCTACTCTTATTCCGAAAACCGTCTCGAGTATGGCACAAAGGAGCATGGTTCGATGTAACATGAAAAGGAAAATCTACTGGCTCGTGTACAAGCTGTTCGCGAAGTTGCTATCTACCCATTTTCCTCAATGTGGATCATTGTACAGGGTGTATAAAAATTATATGTCACGAATACCATGGAGGGATTCTATACCTCTGGATCGATGGAGATCTGTTAAAAAATTGGACCGCAAAATTGACCTTGACCCTTTCCTTTAAGGTTAAACAATTTTTTAACGTATTCATCGCAAAGAACAAAAGTCTCGAGGGATCAATGGATCTCAAGTGAATCGGTCTCTTTAAAAACGACTTTGAAGTTTCGTGAATTAATTTCTTCCATATGACTACAGGATTTCCCAATATGGTATAAACGTGTAGGAAATGCTTCTACATGAGAAACTACATTGAAAATATAGAATAAATTTTTTTCGTTTGACGCCTCGTTTTCGAGAGAATTGACTTTAAAAATCCGTCAAGTTCGCGTGCCTAACCTTTGGAACAAGTAGAATTAGTAGGTCATGAACCGACGCGTTAAACGATTGCCATTCAAGAGCACGCGTGCTCGCTGAATATTCAAACATTAACTTCTCGAAACCGAGGCGTCAAGTGAAAAACATTTATTCTCATATTTTCAACGAACTTTTCACTAACATACTATCAATTTATTTTCTCGTGTAGAATCATTCCCTCCACGTTTATACCATTTTGAGACACCCTATAGACATATGGAAGAAATTAGTTTATGAAACGTCAAAGTTGTTTTTTAAGAGAACGTTTGACTCGAGACCCTTTGTTCCTGTGAGACTTTTACGATTTCGATATAAAAATTTTTAACCTTAAAAGAAAGGGTCAAAGTTAATTTTGCAGTAAATTTTTTTAACAGATCTCCACCGATCCAGAGGTATAGAATCCCTCCACGGTATTCGTGACATATAATTTTTATACACCCTGTACAAGATTAAATTTTTCTAATTCGATCGTGAGAAAATAGGAATTAATAATTCTTGGTAATAAATAATATCACTTTCTTTGTCATTATTTCTTCTTTGTATTGGAGAGTGCTGTTCAGTAACTGCACGAATATCCAGTACGAATGCACCTTGGTGCACAATACGAATGCACAATGTGAATAGATCATCCATTTCACCACAATGCGTAGGCATTTTGATGCGTTCAATGCATTAAATGTTTAATGTTGTATATTAATGCGTTACAAATTATTATAGTATGTAATATAATATATTATATTTAATAATTTATCGAATTTTTCCGAGTGACTATAAATAGTAATTAAGAAAAAGTAACCGACACAGGATGTATATTTTCCCTAAAAAACTGAGAAATAGCTTTCGATATCAGTCCACTTCAATTCCCGTGGCACGAATGAAATTTCACTTTGTCCAAGTGAGAAACAGTGCTGACGAAATTGCGTCGAAATTACGTTCTAATTAGTATTATTTGCTTTTCGACTTCATATACACGCGCGTACGTAGCAGCTTTTTCGAGAGACGAGCGTCGCTCATTTTTCCGAAAAAATATACATACGTAGACAGAATTTCGAACATTTCGCAAGTGAAGCATGCTGGTGGTTTCTTTGATCTGAGATTTCCAGATTGGTTTCTAAAATTGGAATTTTGATTGATTCGTCCATCGAAAGGTGGACCAACATTTACTTTATAGGAACGTTCGCGGAAAACCGAGAAGATATTAGTTGTTAATACAAGCGACACGCGCGTTCGAATATTCAAATTACCGAGGAATGTCATCTTTAGACATTTTTGAAAATTCTAAAACATTTTTTCTTGATTCACACACACACATCGTTTTTAATTAAATCAAAATAC
Organism: Lasioglossum leucozonium; assembly: GCA_028454225.1. Lineage (NCBI taxonomy): Eukaryota > Metazoa > Arthropoda > Insecta > Hymenoptera > Halictidae > Lasioglossum > Lasioglossum leucozonium. The sequence continues at coordinate 5,892,691 of CM052213.1, forward strand.
TTTCATGAATGAATATTTTTAATTACATATTTAATACGTTCTTTCTATCTTAATAAGAGTAATTCAGAATGTTATCAGTAGACTAAAGTTTGTGCATAAATTTATATTTTTTAAAAATAATCTATTAATACTCTTAAAGTCTTTTAATCTTTTAACTGTTCAATCTGAATTTTATGTGAAAACTCTTACAAAAATTATGTTTGTTTATCTAAAATTAAAGGTATTTCACCTTATCTCGATTCGATAACCGGAAAACGAACGCCGCGGTGCTGGTTGTCAGCATCCCTTTGCTACAAGTGTGCACCTACTTTGACCCAGGCTGCAATTCTCGAACGATTGTCCTCGGCAGTATAGACCCGTTTCCATGCGTTCAGCTGTAATTGTGCGTGCACCGATAACCATACCAGTATATTACCCCCACCGAAAGAATAGAGTTAACCATCTCTCCCATTAAGAGAGCACTAGGTAATACCCTTCTCTTAATCTAGAATTGCAATGGAGCCACAATTAGGCGAAACGTTTAGTCACTGGACTGCTGATTTTGTGGAAAAATTCAAAGAGAATCTCTATCATTCCCCGCTAGAATTGCAATTCCTATTTACGCCTGGTCGATAAAGGAACGATCCTCCGTCCGATCTAACGGGAGACCATCGCCGCCATCTTTGTTACAGCCAAGCGACACAGCCGAGGCCGTTTAAATTAAAGAAGAGCCATCATTGTCATCGATCACTGTACCTAACAAATGTTTGCCGAATGCGCAACGCGCGTGGACCAACATGAGGAACATATTTATCATCGCCAAGGGAAACAATGATTAATCATTTTTACGGGGCGGTATGTTTCTCTCGTATCGAATTTATCAATTATCCATGGGGGCCATTCCGTAGAGAAGACAACCAGTCAATTAATATAGTCGAGGAGAGAGGAAGTCGTCAGGAGCAACCAGAGTCCACATATTTTTGACACGTTTACTGTAAATCGTTTATCCGGAAATTATCGGAGGACAAATCGAGAACATCGAGGCGGCTCTTCCGAGATCTTCACTGAAAAAAACAAAAAAAAAATTTAAAAATAAAACGAAATCCGTCGAAAGTGTTACCGTGCGAATAACAACCGGCAGGTATTGTGCTCAGCCATACAATAAACAACGAAGCGTTGTATACTTGTTGCACGAAATGTGTTGAGTGTAAGTTGGTGTTCTCGGAAAATTAACAACGCGTCGAACGCACGCCTGCATGCTAATTATTACTAAATAGAAATTGTTAGGTGTTGTGCAAAACTTTTCATTTTATGGTTTTACAAGGCTGCGAGTATGTAATTGCGACGCAGAGAATCGAAAGCTGACCGGATTTAAACGGAATTACACGACACAAGTGCTGAATATAAAATTAGGTGGACCGGAAAGTAATGTCGTTTCTGCGCATGTCAATATTTACTTATTATTTATTAACTCAATGTGTACGACAAAGACATTTTAAGGTTAAAGTGAGTTGTTTACTTGTAAATAATTAAATCTTAAATGTTTTTTGCTGTTGTGGGTGAACTTTTCAACCGGCATTGTATGCTTCAGTTGCTATCAAAAACATTTGCGATGTTTATCCAAGTGAATTAGACTTTCGTACATTTATTTATTCTTTTTAATTTAATTAAAAAAATTTTTTTTACTTTATTTTTCTTTATTTTTTTTTATTTGCACATTAGATGGCAAAAGGTTGACGATAACGAGGATGATTATTGATTAAAATAAAAACTTGTTAAAAATGTATTGTTTTAAATTTAATGTAAAGAAACGACATTACTTTCCGGTCCACCTAATATATTTTTCGCTAATAATTTAAACGCAGTAAAAATAATATAATAACACTCTTAAAGTATTTTGATGTTTCAACAAATTTTAAATTGGAATAAATCCTAGCGATAATATTCGAGCAACAAAGAAGTCCCGATTGGAATTAGAATTCCGTTGCCATGAGAACCGTACGTATAAACCATGTGCGAATATGTTTCTTCATGTTCAGCCGTGTTTGCAATAGCGCCCACGCACGCTAGTATATTCGATCACGTTCGTTCATGCTCGTTCATACGGTGTGGATCCACCTCTGTACGCTGCACTGCGTCCAGACGCGTTATAAAAAAGCAGGTAATATCGCTCCGGTATAACTCTTAGGAGAATTTTCATTTAATCACGCGTTCTTTCGTTTCCCTTTGCTGTCGCTTTAATAGCCACATGCACACACACATGTACAGGGTTGTCCGATTAAATAAGAACACCTAAATATCTCTTCAGGTTATTGTGATGCAAAAATTATTTGTTACGTAATGTGCATGGTGTCAATGGACCAAATATTTGCACAAATATTTTTTTCCGAGGGTCATTTTTTTCGGAGTTGTCAAGGTCATCCATGTTTTTTGGTACATAACTACATTTTTTTTTTTATTGCATCGTGTAACTGATGGAAAAATACGTTCTGATATGTATAATAACATGACCTTGAAATGACCGTAATCCTCGAAAATTAAAGTTTTACCTAGAACTGATCTCTATTGAGATCGTAGGCTTTGACCAAGACTCTACATCAAGAACGTGAATGTATATAAACATGTTTACTGTCACAATACTGATGATACCTAACGATACCTGAAATTCCGATCAGTTTCAATTTATTTATCCGTGTATGTTTTCCATCAGTTACACGAAGCAATAAAAAAGAATGTAGTTATGTGCCAAAAAACATCGATGACCTTGACATTCCGAAAAAAATGACCCTCAGAATAAAAATATTCGTGCAAATATTTGGTCTACTGACACCATGCACATTACGTAACAAATAATTTTTGCATCACAATAACCTGAACAGATATTTAGGTGTTCTTATTTAAACGGACCACCCTGTATACAGGGTGGGTCGCCACAATTTGCCATCTAGATTTACGTCATTATTATTACGCGTAGCAAACAATGTTTCAGATGAAGTCGAATGGTTTTGGGAGGGGCACATTCTGATGGTACATTTTTTTTGTAGGTGAACGTGTAAAGGACATATGAAGGTCATTAATGTTTTTGTAAATGGAATCATATATTTTTTATTGCATCAGCTGATGCTCCTTCATATTCTTTACAAAAAAGTATTAAACTATTTGTGTAAAAAAATCATTAGTTAGGAGTTATTTTAATTGTAATGTCTACTGTAATTTTTAATATTTACAGAAGACGTTCAATGTGGCAACCATTTGCATCAGAACACTTTCTGAATCGAGAAGTTAATGACTCACTAACATTGCGTAGTGTATCTGACGTTATTTTGTTACACTAGGTCCCTCATATTGGCCATTGTAGTCGGAAACTCAGCGTATAATCTTTCTGCATGTGTAGCACTTTTCCCAGCTTCAAAGTAAATTGATAACATGTCTATCTTTTCTTCTTTAGCACTTTGACTGCCAAACTAGAAACCTAAGAAATTCCATCAAATCAATGTAGGTTATTTAATGAAATAAAAATTGAAAAAAATTATATGTATGACATGGAGTAATCCTCCAACTTTCTGGCATTTTACAGATCCTAATAAAATTTGGTACGATTAATATATTAGCGTAAGAATTCATTTTAAAACTTGGACAAATAGTTCCGTCACCCACATATGGGTGACATGGCAGTCAACGTGTTAGTATACTTCATTATGAAGTGATAATTCACCGTATCAACATTAAATCTTTAAATTACATTGTTTGACACTACTAATGTATAAATAGTAATAATGTATAGCTTTATAACTTCCTATGGGGAGTTCCATCTAAGCTTTCAATAAAAAAAAAAAAAAAAAAAATTGACCGTATCGCAGTATTCACCGTATCAGACACGTAACAGAGACTAAATTTCACACTAAGTAGGAGAGCAAGAATTATCAACACAGAAAATGTAAATATTTACATTAATAATTCTTGCTCTACATTATCACATTGAATTCATAATATTGATTAGAAAGTCGAGATTTCTTAACAAATTAGAATTAAAGTATCTCCTAAACTAATTATTTTTTTACACAGATTAATACTTTTTTTGTAAAGAATATGAAGGAGCATCAGCTGATGCAATAAAAAATATATGATTCCATTTAAAAAAACATTAATAACCTTCGTATGTACTTTACCACCATTAATGTATCATCAGAATGAGCCCCTCGCAAAACCATTCAACTTCATCTGAAACATTGTTTGCTATGCATAATAATAATGACGTAAATCTAGATGGCAAAATGTGGCGACCCACCCTGTATACAGGGTGAAAATTGTAAAGCGTTACAGACGAGTATCTCCGAAAGTATTGATTGTGCGCAAAAATGTTTTAGATAAAAGTTGTGCGTTGTTATATCAACAACAAAACCCCTAACCATTGATTTATCGCGACTCTCTCGCTGCCTCTCGACTCTCGCGTAACTTGTACAGTTGTGACTTGCGTTTCCCGGAATCGATAATTGGCTTCTCGGGGAGAATCGTAAACGGGGCGAAATATTCCATATTCCGTACAAGAGATATTTATCTCAACGAGCGCGAGGTGTGTTCGTCGCGTTTTCTCTGGGAAAAATATTTTTACCTGCCGTATATATCCGGCGGAATCGGGAACAAACATCGTTAATAATTAAACGAAAATGACGTTCGACGTACGGTGTTTAACACCCTCGGCGAAAGTACCGGGAATTGAATTATTTCGTCCAATTACCGGATTAACCGAACGACGCCGATCAGAACCGAATTATCGGGGCGACGTTTCGTTGCTCATAGTGTAAATAGAATCGATCTCGGCGGATTATCGGCGAAGAAGCCTCGCTCTTTTTAAAGTTTCTTTTTTTTTTAATCGGCGGGACTGGTTGGAATGCTCCGGTGCACGATGCTTGAAACGAAAAGAGCATTCCTCTGTCGGGTGGAAAGCCGACTGTAGTCGCCATGCGAATTCCAGTACACGCGAGAACAACAACGTCGCGTGTACAGGGGCTAACGTCCGGTTAGGGAGGCAATGTAGTTAATGACCGGGTCCCTGCATTGCGACATGGAAACCATCGGATCCACCCCGACCGCCCGTCGCAACTTTTCTGCAGTCGTTCCTCGTCGAGGCGACTCATTCGTCCCAACTTATCCGGACGCTAAATCGCTGCGGGGCGCCTTCCAAGATCTTCCCTGGTGTGCTCTTTGTATACTCTCTGGCGGGCTCATGAATCTTCGCGCCTCGAAAAATCTTTTTATTTCCGTTTTTCGAGAGAGAGAGAGAGGGAGAGAGAGAACGTTGTCTTATCGTCGTAAAAGTCGGGCCGCAAAGTCGTACCGGTACAATTGTTATCCGCGGGACGTGGACTTTCGATCCCCGTGTTATACGACGCATGCCAGCCACGAATTTTCGAGTCCCCGAAGACCGCAATGCGAAATATCGCGGATCCTGGCAGACAGTGTTCGCATAGCAGTATTTTCAAGAATTTAATTATTTTTAAAGTAAAATTCAAGGAAAATTCGCGAAAGAACAGATCGGTCAGCGAAATATTTCGTCGGCGAAAGATGCTGAGAGGTGACTATACAATAATTACATGGGCCGAACGGTCAGAATGAGTAAAGTATAGAAGCTAAACACAAACACCGGGGGGAGCCGTGCCGTTTGTTTGCAATTAAGGCAATTCGCGCACGTACAGCTGCGCGAGCACCACCGTCCGCCGGTTGTTGATACTGTATAATATTGACTTCGCGAATGAATTATATGCCCGCCCGTACGAGCCCTAAACTCGTTGGACACCTTTTTTGGACGGTGAAGTGGAAGTGTTCGGAACCTGCGATGCCTGGGTCTCCGGAGACCCGAGCGATATATGAATTCTGCTCGTTACGTCGCTGAATTATTTTTACATGTGAATTAACTTGAAAAATGAAACTTTTTCGTAAGTAAATATTAATAAAAATATCAATTTTCATCAGGAAACACGCTGCATCGTGATTTAAAAGAAAAAATGGTATTTCTCAAATAGTGCGAAAAAGTTGCGACTTTTTTCTTTCGGAATATTGAAGTCAAATCAATTCTAGACATTTAAAAGAAAAATGGTTTTCGGGGCTCCGGCCCCACTGTGCGTCGGCGCGAAAAGCGATATGAAATCAAGACAAATAAACGCGTCACTCGTTTACGGGAGTGACGCGACAGTCGACACGATAAGTAATTCGTAAACTGACCATGTCGAGTCGTTTGATCGAACACTGTGTTTTCTGGGGATACTATACGTCGTGGCATAGATTGATAGGCACTCTCTAATCCAAGATGGAGAATAAAAAAAGAACTACGCGTATATTACTATGAGGTTACTAATGAAATTTGAGCCCTCGAGGGATTCTCCGATTTAATATGCAGTAATGGTATTGGAGATTCCAATTATGAAAATAATATATTAATAGTAGATAAATTCTTCTCGATCGAAATTTAAGTATAGTATAACGTAAATGATATCGGCGCAAGGTTCGATCATTTTTTAACCCAGACGCAAAAATGATTCTTTGAAAAAGATCCACATAGGGATCGAAACGTAAGAAACATGTTTAAATAATTGCACATTTGTTGTTTTTTTTTTTAAAATGATCGAACCTTGCGCCGATATCATTTACGTTATATAATATATTGACCCTTTTAGTGCTGAACGACGATATATCGTCGTTTGGTACACTTGCGAAAAGTGCCAACGGCGATATATCGTTGCGCATGCATTCGCGTCATATTATACGCATCACGAGAGATCTGTATCTCAAAATAACTTTATAAAACGTTAAAATAGTTCAAATTCAATGCAACACAATAAACAAATGTTTATTAGATTTAATTTTTTGTTATATCTTATGCTGATTAGTGCCGAGGCTCTGTATATGTTGGAGCGATAAGGTAGAAACGGGACACGGATATTCCTCCGATATCCCTCGAGAAGGGATATTTTCTTGGGACCGCATCGCAATCTTTACGATGCTTATGATTGTACGTTTATGATAGTTATCAGACAGCTCAAGTGAACCACCGTGCATCGACACGGCGAGACTAAAATCTTTCTTTCAGTCTTTCTTGATTCTTCTAAAGAGTAGTCAGTGTTCGAAAACCGTCAACGTTTTGATAGAAATACAATTAGTAGCAGAAAATTTTGTCAGTTTTGTTGCTGCCTTTTTACAAAAACTACACCCTGTTACGGACATGGATGACGCAGAATTAGTTCGAATTATTGACGGGTTAGATCTAAATGAAGAAGATGTTGACAGTGATGACCAGTTATTTGCACCAAGCCGTCGGTGTGCTCGCAGAATATATAGCGACAATGAGTCTAGCGGAGAAGTATCGCAAGATGAAGATAACGAGTATGATAGTGGGGAATCTCTGAGGAATTTCAGTGAAGTAACTGTGGAAAACGATAGGCAATATAACTCGCGCCCATTATTTTTGGAAACGATCGGTCCTAAACATATGCCACCGAGCATGTCGGAACCAATAGAGTATTTCAATTTATTTTTTACTCGTGAATTTCTGGACACGTTGAAATTTGAAACAAATAACTATAAATATTTATAATAACACTTAAATTTTTTTTAGTGACGTTATACCAGCTACACGATCCACTTGTTCTGTAGTAGATCTGTCTGACGCTTGTCGTGCATCATGTAGTTTTCATCTTGTTCTCAGGACCGATATTGGTTATTTTATTAAAAATTATTGAAAATGAAGTACTTATCTTTCATACCATGTGACCTACATAAAATTGATCAAACGATGATTCCTGAAAATACTGTCCGTAAAAGAGGAACTTGTTTCTATGTTTTCTATTATTGCTTATATTGCTGTTATTCATATGATTTTCAATAAGTATTGAAGTACAATTGGCATTACATTACTCTCCCATTCTTTCCCAATACGCTGCATTTTGAATTTTTTAAATATCATTCTGAGTTTGGTTTTTATGCCTAAACCATAGTAAATTCGTCAAATTCCTCCTGTTATCTTCGCATAGACACCCGTTTTTGGTTCGGCACTAAAAGGGTTAAAACTGTCAATGTATTGAAACTTGGATTTATGGCATTTTGAAACCGGCAAAAATTTCTGTTTATCTAAACTTGAGTTTAACCGTAGGTTTAGTGTTGATACTGTCGAAATCTTTGATATGTCGAATTATATTTTTCGACAGTCGAACAAATAGCCGCAATGTTGCCGGTGGGTTCTCGAGTCCCGTCGAAAGTTGCTTATTCCGGATGCATCTAATATGCAGATGCCGGTGCTCGCGGCAGAAAGAAAACTTCACGATACTTCGAGGAGCTTCGGAGGCCTTCGAGTATCCTATAAATCTATATTCAAGTGGCCGATATTAAGCTCGTAACTACCGCCGCGCCCGGGAGAAAATGTGGGTTCCCTTGCGAAAGCGTCTGCCTCGCGTCTCCGGCTCAGATTTTTCCTCTAAAATTCCGGGACCTGAAATATTAACACGTTCCGCGAGAAACTCTTAAGGAACTCGACTCTCCCCGGCGAAATTTCGAGAATTCACTGTCTAAGGCTTCCTGTAAAAAATCTGTCTTGTCCAGCTTCCACGGTTCTCGAGTTTTTGAAGTTGAGCTATCGACTTTCGAAACCAGACGTTCCCAGATTCTCCACGCTAACGGAAAATTAATTGCAAAACGAACACGTTAGTCTCCTCGATGCAGATTTGTCTAACGAATGAAATGTTATTCGTGAAATAAAATACCCGAAGAAACTTCAAACGCGTTTAATGACTAGACTCCGGATATTTGTGCAAAATTGCGAGACACAGGAGCTAAATATTAATTTATATTTTACAGTAAAGATAATATTAATATTAGTTTTGAATCGCAAAACCCGGAGTCTAATAATGACTTGTCGAAGTACAAGGGAATACTTTTTCGGAGGAAATTCGTTTCTCGGTGCAACGGGAGCCTGGAGAATTCTTCTTCAGGAAACGCTCTCTGCGAATTCTAAACGATGTTATTTGCATCGAATACGAGTACGAGTTTATCCCTGCTGCAAGCGCCGGACCTCTCAAACCGATATACCATCTCGCTAAAGTCAGCTATCATGGCCGTGGATTAAACGTAAGAATTTAGTTAATTATTTTTTGTTTTCATTACGAATTATTTCTTTCTAATACGAAGCGCCTGTCGAATGAAACGACAACAAATTAATAGACGTCCATCGTTGATCCGTTCGTGTTTCAATGTTGGAGAAGCAATATGCCGCGCGTCCAACATCTCGAACACATCAACAAGCCGAAAGTAGGTTCAACGTATATCACAGCTAAGTCTCCCGAAAATTGTCACGTCGCCGCTTCAGGTTCTGAACGTTAATGTATCACGCGACACAAGAGAAACGCGGCGGACACGTTCCCCAGGCGTCGTTTCGGATCCGAGGGAAAAAAGGAAAGATGCTACGCGCACGGAATACAATCGCCTAAATGACCATCAGTCGTGGCGTAGGAAAGTCAATTTTTCTGACGGGAAACGTACCGCAAAAGAAAAAAAAGAAACAAATTCGGTTCGCGAAATTACTCCCGATAAAAACGGGAACGTGCAAGATTTTATCTCGCTTGTTTCCGTGGTTGTTTTTTCGAAAATCTTTTTTTCTCAACGTAGAACGCGAGACAGCGGATTTTGCCGCCGCGCCGGCCGTAAGAAACGTAACAAATGAACGCTCGAGTTAGGTATTTAGGACGAAACGTTTCTCGAATATTGTGATTCCTATTACTCACAGCTTCTCCGGAGGACTAGCTCGCCCCGCCCTCTTGCCGTTGTACTTTACTAACAATAAGTTTCGGCTGCAGCTTTCGCCTAACAGCGCGAAACTGAATAATGAATCGCGTGAACGATCGAGGGCTACGTGTAATTTGTTTCCGGGACTGACGCGCTGCAATTCCGCGATTCACAATTAAAGAATGGTAACGCTGAAATAATGTCCACGTTTTCGAGAAAATTGTTTAGAGTCAAAGCGCAGAGCGTATCCCCGTGCTGCACCTTCGTCATAGATCATTTCGAGTTTGCGGCCATTTAATTAACGTGGCGAGGAATACCGACGTGGGATTGGCTGATTGCAGTCGGTCATCTTCACTTACGTTTACGAGAGGTTTACCATCCGGTGCCTTCGCGTCGCGTCGCCTGCTAACTTTACGACGAAAATCAATCGGCGACCAGCTGCACCTACGAGTGCATGCTATACTGACCCCGGATACTCGGAGTCGTCAACTATTTCGTACTTGCCCAACGAAAAATCTGCTGTAATATTTAACAATATTAAAAAGTCGAGTAAGCAACGCTAATGCGGCTGTGCCGTCGGCATGAGTCGCACACAGTATTTCTGTACCAGCATTAATTACAACCCGACAGCTGTTGATAAACAAGCCTCGGAGTATTTTAAGCGCGAACTTCGAAAAAAAATCTACGGAAGAGAGCATCCGGGATATTTACTCGGATAAATAATGCCTAACCGGGGGAGGGGGGAAGGCTTCCGGTGAAATATTTACGCCTTAAATTAGGGGGATAGACCCGCTGATTATCTTTGATGTAAATCTCTTGTATTTACCCCGGGAGTGGCGGCAGCCGCCGACGCGACGTGTTCCGGAAACATCTTCGTTCGAGTTTGCTCAGCCGGGCACGGTTCGTTGAAACTGTGTATCGCAGAACACGGTTAATCAACTGAAAAGTAAAGTATTCCTGCGAACAGAACTCTTTTGACACGATTCGATCGATAATGCAACGAGCAACCCGTACTCGCGTACGAGATTCTTCAGAATTTTCTACCGTACAATTGCTCTGTATTAATTGAATGTTGTCTGTTTTATTATTATTATTATTATTATTATTTACGGACCGAAGTCCTTTTATACAAGTGTTTACAATAGTAAATAAGCATAAACAGAAAAATACAAGAAGAATAAAGAAAATCTTAGCGTAAAGTTTCATAGGAATGGACATGCTGAAAGTAACAGGAATACATTATATTACCTATAATCATATAATCGCACGCAACTTTTTCTTAAATGATAATAACGAACCATTAAAAAAGTCAATATTACGATATAAAGTATTAGATTTAGTTATGATGCGATTTAAAGGATTTATTAATCCATATGTTGATTTGGATTTAGATGTTTGAAATCCTGTCCTAGTTCTCAATGCGCGTTCGGGTACATAGAAATTGATTTGCCTCAGGAGAGAGGAACAATCAATATTGTTATTAATTAAATTAAAGATAAAGCTCTGGTCAGATATTGTTCTTCGTGCTTTCAATGTTTCTAAGCGGACAGTCCTTAATATTGTAGAGTAATCGTGGTCAAATAATGACATTGGGTTATTTAACCTATATGAACAGAATCTGAGAAACTTTTATTGCAACTTTGTTGATATTTTTCTCGAATTTCGCGTTAACTTTTTGATTGAATCTCACGTTAAAAGCAATTTGGCGAAAACGTTTTTAAACAAATATTAACCGGTATCGATTATATGCTCCCGTCGAGTACAATTATTAAATAAATATACACAACAGATATTTTCCCACGCGTTGTTAATCGGCGACATTCAGTATCGAAATCTTGATGTTTCGTCGATATTTTAATTGCCGTTCTAACCAATTTTTCAACGCGAAAAGATACACGGCGGAATAATTAAACTTTATGTTTATGTACAGGGTGTATAAAAATTATATGTCACGAATACCATGGAGGGATTCTATACCTCTGGATCGATGGAGATCTGTTATAAAATTGGACCGCAAAATTTACCTTGACCCTTTCCTTTAAGGTTAAACAATTTTTTATCGTATTCATCGCAAGGAACAAAAGTATCGAGGGATCAATGGATCTCAAGTGAACCGGTCTCTTTAAAAACGACTTTGAAGTTTCGTGAATTAATTTCTTCCATATGACTACAGGATTTCCCAATATGGTATAAACGTGTAGGGAATGATTCTACATGAGAAAATAAATTGAAAATATAGAATAAATTTTTTTCGTTTGACGCCTCGTTTTCGAGAAAATTGACTTTAAAAATCCGTCAAGTTCGCGTGCCTAACCTTTGGAACAAGTAGAATTAGTAGGTCATGAACAGACGCGTCAAACGATCGCCATTCAAGAGCACGCCTGCTCGCTGAATTTTCAAACATTAACTTCTCGAAACCGAGGTGTCAAATGAAAAACATTTATTCTCATATTTTCAACGAACTTTGCACTAACATACTATCAATTTATTTTCTCGTGTAGAATCATTCCCTCCACGTTTATACCATTTTGGGACACCCTATAGATATATGGAAGAAATTACTTTATGAAACGTCAAAGTTGTTTTTTAAGAGAACGGTTGAATCGAGACCCATTGTTTCTGTGAGACTTTTAGGATTTCGATAAAAAATTTTTTAACCTTAAAAGAAAGGGTCAAAGTTAATTTTGCGGTCAATTTTTTTAACAGATCTCCACCGATCCAGAGGTATAGAATCCCTCCACGGTATTCGTGACATATAATTTTTATACACCCTGTACAGGGTGTCACAAAATTATATGTCACGGCCACCATAGCGTGATTCTACACCTACGATTTGGTGGAAATTGACATAAAAAAACTCCACGCAAAATTGACCTTGACCTTGAAAATCAAGGTCGAAAAAACAAATTTTTTGTTTTGTTTAATCGTGTTCTACTGGTCATAAGGATCAACTTTGTGAGAGAAACCATGGTTAAAAAATGATGTTGCCTTTCTTATATTATTCATTCTTATACAGGGTGAATTCGATAAAGTAGGACACCTAAATATCTCCATTACTTTTCGTTGTACAAAAAAACTTCGTAGGACAAAGTTACACTGTTTGAAGGGCCACATATAACGGTGTAAGGGAAAAAAATTTTCAAGGTCATTTTTATGAGATTTCAAGGTTATCGATGTTTTTGTAAATGGAATGATATGGCGGATTTTTAATTGTTAATAACTAAATAACGAAGCCGAAATCGAAATTTTTTTATTCTTCATTTTCGTCTTATATTATCGTCGAGAACCACCCCTTAAAATTTCTCCCACCTGTAGCTAAACACCCTGTATTATTCATTCTGTAGTTAGGGAAATAGGAGTATTATGATTCTGATAATTTCATACCCAACGAGATAGCTTACTGACGATACCCGCCGAATGTTGTCATGCGAAATATTTTGGTTGAAACGACTACGACCATATAGCTGTTAGTTTTTCACGCGATTCATTATCGCGGCTAATATTGACGATTTAGTCTATCGTACGCAAGCGATTGAGAAACATGCCTTCCAGAAAATATTTAAATTTACGGCACATGTTACGTGTTATTGACGAAGCAGCAGGGAACTACGTATTAGCTCGGGAAATATATAGAAATGTAGTGCGAATTAATGCAAGGCGATTACGTCCAGCAGAAATTCCAGATCGACGCGATTTTCGACGACTAGATCAACAATTTGGTGACCAAGAATTGCGGAATCTCAATCCTCATCGAGGGGCAGGACGACCCCGCAGTCATTGGCGTAATTCCCCGCTGCTTTGTCAATAGTTGTCGCTGTTTACTTATATATTGGCGCTGGATGTAAAAAATTTACAAATAAAGAAGCTGCAAAAATGATAAGAAATGCAACATCATTTTTTAAGAGAACGGTTGAGATGCGACCCATGGTTTCTCTCACAAAGTTGATCCTTATGATCAGTAGAACACGATTAAACGAAAAAATTTTGTTTTTTGACCTTGATTTTCAAGGTCGATTTTGCGTGGAGTTTTTTATGTCAATTTCCACGAAATCGTAAGTGTAGAATCACGCTATGGTGGCCGTGACATATAATTTTGTGACACCCTGTACAACGCGGGCAAATACTTCGTTAAACGGCCGACCTAGAAATTAGAGTTCGTCAAATAATCTCGGCGATTAACAGAGCGGTGCGGTAGAAAATGCGAAGCAAGTTAACCCCGCGGAAAACAGCGGAGCGAGCATTTTGTTCGAGCGAAATCTCGCAATTCGCGAAGTGCTTTGACCGTGACAAAGAAATTGCAGCAACAGATTTATAAACCGTCAGGCTGGAACGTTTCTCTGCGTCTCGTCCGCCATGTTTGGAAATTGACACCGGTAATCCGTCTGTTTTTGCTAGTGCTGTTAATTTATGCTCACCGTTTATTCCGACGGGAAGCTGCGTTCTTTCGGAATAAACCTCGCTGTTCCGCTTCTTTATTTCGTTGTTTGTTTTAATTGATTTTTTCAGTCGTGTCGAGAAAGATCGAGCTGCGTTATACGTTTTATACTGTACGTTGCGCTTCATCTTCTTGTAATTTCTCCTCCCGCCTTTGTCAGCATCTTTCATGTCCTTATATTACACGGTCAGCACCCCCATAAATCGAGAACCTACATCGCTCGAAACTATCCTTCACCTAGTTGCTAGGTCCATGATATATGTAGGCTCTACATTGTACGATATAGCAGCGGCTGACCCGAAATATACGATCCGAAACTATCGTTCTCATCCATTCTTCGATTACTCGTTAGAAACAGCTCTTGGAAGCAACGACAAGTAGAAGCACTTTATATTATAAGTATAGTCTTTGTTGGCTGCGTTCTTTTGAAGTCTAAACGAAATTTTTCCAAGTAGTTAAACTGCATTCACTATCCCTTGAAATATATGTTGTAGACCCTAGTGGAATTGATTCTGGACAAGTTTTTACTTAAATGTCGCATTTATTACAATTGATAATAATTTCTATATGAATTAAATTTTATTAGTAAAATATTAATTAAAAAAAATTTACTCTTTTCTAATTTTAGGGCGTCTAGAAAAAAATTAATATTGCGTTGGATATTCTTTGTTTTTTATTTATATTTAGATTTTTTTAAATTAAAATTTTCAAACATTTACGAACTAAATCATGCGAAAATGTTAAGTATTTATAGATTACAATAAAAATATTGTGGTATCAATATTTAGCATAGCAGAATATACAATATCTGCAGAAATATGAAATAAAGAATATTTTTGTTGAAAGTGCGTCCGGAATTAATTCCACCAGTGTGGCATAAATTTAGGGAGCATAATTATACCTTTTATTTAGGAGTTTAACGGTTCTCTCACGTTATCGGTACTGAAATTGATTAACAAATCCGTCCAAGCGGCCTGCGCATAGTCGAGCAGTTTATTTCGCTCTCCATTTATTTACAGAGCGTGCTGACAGACTGCAACCAGAAAATCGAACGGCACCGTGTCTATTCAAAGTCTCTAGCGAACATTTCGGTTGGTGAATGTTCCTCGGCGTGCCGGTCATAAACGAATTAGCGTACACACAAGTTGAAACGCAGAATATCTGTTGACGCGTCGTCGCATAGGCTGCGCAGCTCGCCGTTTGGATTTCGGCGAGCCGCGATATTATAATACGTAGAAAACCTTGCGGGTGGTATTGTTTGTAATTTTCCACGCTCCTCCGGGCTGCGCAATGTTAAAATTTCACGTCCCCTGGCTTCTGTTTGCACGCTGTAGACACACGCACCACGTCTAATTAGAGCATGCCAATATTTCACGATGCCTGGTCATTGTTCGCGGAACTCCTGCACTCGTTCGATCGTTTGCTTTGCAGCTTACAGCTTCGGGACACGGTATTCTTTCGTTCCGCGCGTCGCCTTTGTCTTCGACTCACCGACTGCATGATCTAACACGAGGATCAGCGAACGAATCATCTTCGGCGATTCTCGGATTTAGACGTCGCCGTTGTTTCTATGCGAATTCGTCGAAACAGAAGATGATCCGTTGGCGTTCACGATTAGCGTGTAGTAAGACCGCTTTCGCCGCACCATTATCTCTGATCTCGATCGTGTACTCGTCCCCCCGGAACAGAAATGTCGCTGTACTTCTTCCGGCTGCACCACCTGCGCCGTCAGGCGGAGGAAGTACGAAAACAATTAAAGAAAGCGCAGACAAAGGGGATAACCGGCACCTCGGACCTATCGCAGCCAACGGCCGGATCAATGCCCTACAGCGAGAACGTGCATCAGGGCCCTAGCAAGCTCTTCGAGCGTGTACCGTTGCAGCCTAGCGATTCGCTCGACGAGATCGCTTTCCAAATACCCAGGTAACTCCATTACTATACAATGTTCTACCATATCACCATCGTATAAACATTGTTGCATATTTTTCTTAGCACTTCAGTGGCCCACTAGACTACGCTTTGTTTTCACAGAGAGATTCGAAATCGCTGCTCAATAAATGTATGGTGCCTCGCTTGCACACGGTAGCTACTTGGTATTTTGTCATTCGCAGTGATCAATTCGTCGGGTGACAACGAGACCCCGGAAATAATTTCTCGCCAGCCTAGCCTGTAGAAATAAGACGCGAGACGAAGTCTGGCAAATTGTGTATCGAGCGAGCGGACTAATGGAAGGACGTTCTAATGCCACTTAGCGAGCATCTAGCTGCTGTCTTAAGCGGCTCGCACCACTCGAGATAGGCTGTTGTTCTTATTCGTTCGCCGGATAATGTTGTCCTAATAGAAACGTCATCGCCCGCTGATAAATTATACCCGGACCCCTGACGATTCTCTCGCAACAAAGCGTCGTAACTGGAAGCTCGTACGAAACACAAATTCTCCGCATCAATCGCGAGAAATCCGCAGGTTCACCAGAACTAGTCCTAACTTATGTTGTCGGTAAAAACTCGGAGATTACACGTGCGCTGTCTTTTTTGGTGGCTTCCGGTTTACTCGGGAACAGGATTTACCCCGTTGTCTCGGGGCAAGATGAAAAGTTCAGAGCGATCCCGCGGAAGGGTCAAGGGTCAAGATGAAACAAACTTAAAGTGGCGGACTGCTCCTCGAGCCCCTCGCACGACGAGAACGACCCACGGCCGAGAATGAATGCAGGCTTCATTAATTCTTGAGTGGGAAATCGTTGCGACGACGACAACGACGACGATTCGTTTTCCACGGGATTTTTTCCCAGAGGGCCTGTCTTGTTTCGGGATTAATCGTGCACGCGTGTGGAGGCCGTAAACGTCAGCTTTGAGACTTGCCGCCTCTCCCTGTTGTCCGGCTTTCGATAGCGCGCGAGGACCGAAGGGACCCGGCTGAAGTTTCATTAACAGCTGACCGCGACCCCCAAATTGGACGAGCAAAATACGTCTCGCCCGATAACGGCGCAAATTAGAGGATCATTAAATTTTTTCCCGAGTTTAAATCCGTTCCACTTGCATTCTCTTTAAACTCGTTTGGGAGATATTTTGGATTTTCCGGATTGGAAGGTCGTTAAATTTCACATGGACCGCGTGTCGTTCAGTGCCGCGTCACAGTCTCTGCCTCTCGCATCTTTAGCGTACAGCGTTCTGCTAGAAAATGTATGAAACAGCAAAAGACGCTCTCTTTCTCGGGAGCTTTACAAATTCATACGGTGTCAACGTTGAAACCTTCCGCTCCGCGTTCAATTCGCCATGGATCTCAAGATCGAAGTCTCTCCTGCCCAACCACCCCGTAAACATTCGATGCATGATTTTTTATCTGCCTTTTATTGCACTTTCGATAAAAAAGCTTGCGGCGCAGCAGCTTTTGGCAATATTTTCATCGTTAGTGGTTTCATGTAGATTTTTCAATGCAATTTCCGTTAAACTTTACTTCGGGTAAACAGAAACTTTTGCCGTTTTCCTATATAATCTTATAGACTTTAGTGAGAAAATGCGAAAAATCCAAGTTTCAACCCGCGGAGATCAGTGGTTCAAAAGATATGAGTGTTTAAAGTGGAGCGATTCTCAGTGTTTTTGATGGGTAAGAGCGCCGCCATGTTGGTATGCAGAGACGGCGCGCACCGCTTACCGAGCCCAGCCGTTAGGTGGCAGCACAAGCACGCGGTGACGTCGGTAACTTTGAACACTCATAACTTTTGAACCACTGAACTCCGCGGATTGAAACTTGAATTTTTCGAATTTTCCCGCTAAAATCTACAGGATTACATAGGAGAAAGGCAAAAATTTCTGTTTACCTAAAGTAAAGAGCAGCCGCAATTTGTTTTCCACTATACACTCACGAACATTCGCGAAAACAAGTATAAATGCTTACACAATAATCAAATGCAGGTAGAACTACGGTCCGAAATTGGCTAGAGTACATTGGACGAATGAGAGCATTTATCGAGCTGGCTTCTTTTCTAGTCACTCGTTTTGTCCGATGTTCACATTACAATGAACGCGTGGCGCGCGCTCCTGAGAACTTCTTTAATAAAGACAGTTCTTTCGCTCTCGAAAGATAGGAAATTGCGATTAATCCTCCGAGAATACTTTCAACTTTTGCGGAGTTGACGCAATTTAACTGCACAGTCGTAGCTGTGATGTCGAAACGAAGCACTCCGTGGGGATAGGGGGCTCGGACGCGGTGTTCGTTCTCATGCTAATTCCGAGCGGTCGGATCAAACATACGGAGTAACAGGCGCGAGGGCATCTGTTCAACAAAAATTTGGGTACGCCAGATTTCATGTACAACAACGTGCAGAGTAGTCTTGGTGAATTTTGAATTGAATTTTTTTTTAATAGAGCACAAAATTAGTACTCGACGCATGTCGGAGCAGTGTCATTACCTAATCGAATGGAAGTGTTGAAATGAATCATTGACCGCGGGACGGCCTACAGCGGACTTTTTACTCTCATTTTCTCGCGTTTCATCAACGAGATAGATCGGGATAATAGGAGCTAATCACGCAATGGCGGAAGACGGAGAATTGCATCGCGGATGAAACGAAACGTGCCGATAATGCTTGCACTGAACGATATAATAAAAAAATAAAACCATAATTCATGGAAAAATATTGAATCATGGATTTGGGGTGATTAGATACAGTCGGGGACAGTTAGTGGAAGTAGGTAAAAATGAAGTTAAGTCGAATTAACATAACTGTTATAAACTTAAGTTTTATTTATAGTGTATAGATTATTTAACGAATAATTGAAGTTCATATTTACATCTTTGTACAAACACGCCGTGCCATAACGAAAATGTCAGCTATTTATCACGAGACAAAAATGAAATGCGTAATAAATGAAGCACATAACAAAATTAGTACTTGGTATTACCGCCTTTTGCATGTATTACTGCTGCTAGACGTCGAGGAATACTTTGTACTAACTTTGCAATATAATCGTTACTAATTTCATATTCAGATTGTAACCTTTTGAAAAAATCGACCTTATTATTTCGCTGATCCAATGGAACTTTTGCGTTCAGTAAACTCCATAAGTTCTCGATAGGATTTAAATCAGGGCTCTGGGTCGGCCATTCAAGCAATGTAATATTGGAATCCTTAAAAAATTTTTTAGTTTTCTTAGCAGTGTGTTTAGGGTCATTGTCTTGTTGAAAGACTAATTCGTCTTCGCAACCCATTTTTACCACTGCTTCTTCTAAATTTTCATTTAGTATATTAATATACTTATCTGCATTCATAATGCCGTCAATTTGTACTAATTCTGTTCTGCGAGAAGCACCCCCACACCATTAGTGCTCCACCGCCAAATTTAACTGTGGGTGTAATAAATGGTCTTTTATACGTTTCGTGTTGTTTTCTCCAGACTTTGTGCTTCTTTTTTAATTGCCGCAACTCAAATTTACTTTCGTCGCTCCAAATTATATTTTTCCAGAATACTAGTGGCATATTCACATATTTTTTTGCAAACGTTTTCTCATATTTCTTTTATTAATATGTGGCTTACGTATAACGTTGCAACATCTTAAACCAGCTTCGCGTAGTCTTCGTTTTATTGTTTTTGTTGAAACATTTAATTCCACTATTTCTGCAATACTTCTTGCACGAAAACTTCGACGGTCTTCTTGTATGGTAGTACAGCGTTTACGTCCACGACCTCTTAAATTTTTCACGGTCTTATGCGCTAGATACTTTTCATAAATTTTTTCTACTGCACTTTTAGATACGTTGTACTTCCGAGCTATTACGCGGTAACTTAATTTCTTACAGCAGTCCGACACAATTAACACTTTGACTGCCAAACTAGAAACCTAAAAAATTCCATTAAATCAATGTAGGTTATTTAATGAAATAAAAATTGACATGACATGGAGTAGTCCTCCAACTTTCTGGCATTTTACAGATCCTAATAAAATTTGGTACGATTAATATATTAGCGTAAAAATTCATTTTAAAACTTGGACAAATAGTTCCGTCACCCACATATGGGTGACATGGCAGTCAGCGTGTTAAATGGCGAATTTGTATATTAATTGTTAATTATTGTATAAATGTTCTTATTTGTACGAAGCCTGAATTGGTACTAATAACTAATAATTAATAAATAGCTGACATTTTCGTTATGGCACGGTATGTTTATACAAAGACGTAAATATGAACTTCAATTATTCGTTAAATAATCCATACACTATAAGGATATATAATAAATAAAACTTAAGTTTATAACAGTCATGTTAATTCGACTAAACTTCATTTTTACCTATTTCCACTAACTGTCCACTTATTTTTGTCCCCGACATCTTTCTGCCTTTCTTACACTTTTGGTGTCGTTTTTTTTAGCGTCGCCCGCAGATTTTGGAACGACATCAAGCCGAAAACAAATCCATATTAAAACGAGAACGATGTACAAGTTGACGAAGGGTTGTTCGATTCGGTGAAATTCATCGTCTCACGTTTAATCGACCGTCCCGTTCGAAGGGACGCAGACGCTTCCATTTACGGGCTTTAATGCAACCCTTTCCGGAGAGTCCTTTGACTGCATGGAAAGTAGCAAATTCGCTAAAAGTGCGGTTCGGCAAATGGGGCGTAAGCTAATTACCGAAGTCCGCTATTTGTTGAAAAATTTCGCAAAATGTCTGAGCCCTCTCTCTCGCTCGAGGGTTGATGCAGCAACGTGGAAATCGCAAACCGCAACGAAAATTCCGCCAAATCCTTTGAAAATCAGAATTTCACAGTGTCAACCCTAAAGTCTCGTATCCCCCGCAAAACCCGGAGGAGCTGTTTGGAACGCAGCGTCCAAAGTGTGTCCCGGGGTCAGCTTTTATCGTAAAGTGGATAAAGGCTATTGTGATCAGAGAGCCGAAACCGCCGTCTGGAAACTCCGTCGATTCGGCCGCATAGGTGGCAGCCGTCGACGGCCGTGCACCCGTCGCGTCGTCGTCGCGACGTAGCCGCGCGTACGGTGCTGCCTTTTCCCGATAACGTCGGTGGTACGACGAACTAAAGGTCATTCTTTGCCCGGCGTGTCGTGTAGGTGTTAGGGGATACTCGGCCGCCGTAATTTTCTTCTAGGGAGAGCGTCGCGCGGCGCGGCGATGACGCGAAGGATACGAAAACCTGGAGAAAGAAGAGAACTCGAAGGATATATCTCGAAGAGCGCGAAGATATAGTCGGGTTTCCAGGACCCATCGGAACGTATCTCCGAGGGAAAACGTGAAGAGGAAGAGGAAATAAAAGAGGAAGGAAAGCGGGTGCCTAGCGGCCGTGATCTCCTACGGCGCAGCGCCCTAACTGCCGAAGGATGGTCGAGGAGAGAAGGAGACGGTCGCTAACGTTGCCGAAGAAAGATGCTACTCACCCACGCTATCTGGCTTCGCTCTCTTTTAGATACTGCTGGCTGCCGTTGCTTCGGAAGCTAATGCAGCGGAAGTGGAGTTTCAACTATATTACCCCTAATCGCATCGACGTTCGGCTGTGCTACGGCGTCGCGTCGCGTAATTTCGGTGACGGATTCTCGCGTCGCGACGCTCTCGACGTGTCTGCGATCATTTTTTAAATATTTTCAACATTTCTTGGTTCTGGAAAATCCGTCATTACCTTACCTTTACACCAGTTGATTCTTCAAAGACTACAGCGAGTCGTCCTATTCGATTTTCTCGATCACGGACCGATTTGAAATTAGCAATCGACGACTCGGTTACGTCCCGTTAAGTCGAACGAGCTTCAATTATCGGACCGTTCTGGATGGATTACACGGCGTGGAGAACGCAAGAGATTACACGCGGGGTGTATGTATAGGTTGCCTTTGACGTCCATGTAAGATATATCCGAACACGATCGAATCGCAGCGCGGAAATCGAAGCCGCCGGACCCTCTCCTGTCGTTTTGATGTTTTACGATGAGCCACTGTTTTATGGGTCCGAGAGTCCTCTCGGCACCGTAAAAATTTTCTGCTGAGCACTTCATCTCTTCAATAACAGCCGGCGCGTACCGAGTCCTTCGGGAGCATTCTTATAATAAAACGAAAAGAAAAAGAAATCGAACGCCCGTCGGTCAACACCAATTTCATCGCGGAATACTTACGCGTAGACCGATTTTTATAGTTCCGGGCGCTCGACACGGTTCTCCGAACCGTTTTCCACGGCATCGCCCGATCGGTTTACGAGAGAGATTTCTACGAAGGAGAAGACAGATCCTAAACTTTTACGATTTCTCTCTCCTGTCTCGATCGTGAACGACGATGTACGAAGAAAAATATTTAATTCGAATGTTGATGCAATCGGGTGGAGCCGTTCGATGAAGATTTTCTTTCTCTCGGTTAAAAGAGACGTTTCGTTCGCGCGCAAGCCAGTTTCACGGCCCGAGCAGTCCGATCGAAATAATTTCGACAAGGATCGGACCCGACCGCCCCCCTCCGGCTGCCAGATAAACCGATTTGCAAACTAGAAACAAGCCTGAATCGTTACAGCGCGCGTATTACGGGACGGGAGAAACTTGATTCCCCACCCCGAGGAGAACAACAGACGTAAACTGTTCCCCGTTGAAGTGGCAGTACGTGGAACTTACAATCTCTGCCCGCGATTTATTCCCGTTTCAATATCCTCCTTCTTACCCTGCCTTGTTACGAATTCCTGATTTCGCCGAGAAAGGGGGCAGAGAATTATTCCCTCCCGGAATATGCGCGAGCACCACTAAACTTTTATACCCTGCCCCCCCGGAACGAATGAATTTTGTTTGTAGAGGATGAATGAAAATTGTATATTTTTTCTCCCGGTGAACAATCGGTCTTGTATTATTGACGCGGCGACATTAGCGGAGACACGGGGGCGAGGGATAATGGCATTGAACGGAAAAACACGCCGTCGCCCCCGCGAAAAAATAGTTGAATCACGGTCGCGGCGGCAAGAAGAGACAAAAGAAAGCTGTCCCTCAGCTGGAAATGGGACGAAGATCCTAGTCGTCGTTGTGAATGTGTTTTCCGCAGCCATTTGTCCCCTGAATCCACAGAAAGACGGATTAGGCGTTTAGAACGCCAAGATTGAGCTTAGGCACGTTCGCCGGGGGCGATCGAGGACCCTGTTAATGTCTGCGACATGTGTAAACAGTTGCGCCCCGTGTTAACCCGTGTATACGCGAGGCCGTCGTCTTCGCAAGAGGAATAAGTTGTTCGCGTTGGTAAACTGATTCTTTCCACAGGAGTACAGGAGTAAAAAGAACTGGTGATTACAATGGCCAGAATAATTATATCGAAATTACGCAATTGAATTAATTGGTGTTACGTAATGATCGTGAGAATCGAACATTCGAACAGTCATGTGTCCCTGTTTGGTTCGGACGGTGAACATCAACAGGGCCAAAACGCTTACCGTCACAGCCTCTCTCGAGTCTCTGAGCGTTACGTGCACGTCTGGCATGTTCGCGACAAGAAGTCGCACGCAGCAGCAGAAGAAACAGGAGGCCCGAGCGTCGTTCTCCTTCTGCAGAGTTCCGTCAAACCAGGACGACATGGTAGAAGGGCGGGATCGAGGGGGAGGGGTCGTGGGCGCGGGGGGATTTGAGCGAGCTTGCGCGAAGCTTTCCAGAGGGAAAGGAGTGAGGGAGTCCGGAAGTTTGAGGCTGAACCCGCTAGTCGGCGCTGGGCCACGGCACGCGAAGCGCGCCTTGTGTTCTCTTCGAGAGGAGAGAGCTGCCAGCGCGGCAATCTCTCTCGATGCCTCTCTCGACGCGGCGGGCTAATGAAACCTCCAGAGGACCGCCGAAGTGTTCCTATAAAACAACAGCAGCCGCCATCGTCGTCGTCGCGGTCGAGCAACGAGGAAGCCTGAGACCTTCCGAAAGATGCGGTACCTCAAGCGGAAGTGCCGTCGCCTCGACCTAACTGGCCGAGATCCATGAATCGGCGATCCAGAGCCGAAGAACCACGGAGAAGAACGCGCGATCCTTAAAGTTCGCCGGATCGACGACCGGAACCTCCGATAACGTCTGACATGTGAACACGGGTCGTCCTGTAACTATCTTCTTCTTCCTCTTCTTCTTCTTCTTCTTCGTCTTCGTCTTCATCTTCGTCTATCCTTTGGTTCGTTTCGTTCGGGGGGAGGGAGAAGAGCAAGAAGACCCGAATCGTGTGGACGGCGAGGACTGAGATCCTCGACGATGATCGACGAGCTTTCAAGGCGGGACCAACAGACCCGGAGGACGCGTCCTCGGACAAGATAGTGCGGTCACGCAGCTTCGCGAAAGAGATCGAGGCCGGGACATGAAGATCTCGCTGGATAGATCCGAGACGCGGGAGCAAGGAAACATATCAAGACGTAACGATTGACTATCAGCGGGGAGAAGGATCCTCCCTCGATCCTCGCGTGTCGCGCAGACCCCTTGTTTCGCGTTCCTTTTTCCTCAACTATTCGTGGCCTTGCAACAGAAGCATGCGGCAGACGAGCTGATTCCTTTGTCCCATCCGCTGCTGTTTCCTAGGACAACTGCTCCTCAAGTTCCCGCCCCACCCCCGGGCCTAACACACACACACACAGAGAGAAAGAAGATTTCATTAGGGTGTCGACGAGACGTGAACGCAAGGATTCCTCGACGCCTCCGAAGGCAAACAGAAGAATCGGGGTTTGTCCTCCGGAGCCGAAAACTTCTAACAGACACGGCGAGGGGTTCAACTCGCCTAACTTCCTAATTACGATATATTATCGAGCGCGCTGGTTGGCGGGTCCAAAATCAAGTAGAGTATTTTTAATACGCGTTTGTCCACGCGTGCACCGTGTCCAAAGGTGGTTCGCTAAGAGTTTAGGCTAGTAGAGTTCCAAAACGAAATCGACGTTCTATAAACGGGTGATAACGGAGAGGTAACGAGAGAGGGAGAGAGAGGTGAAGAGAGAAAGAGTGAGAAAAGGGAGATAAACGTGGTCCAAGTAAATAGTGAACTTAGAATCGTTGTCTGTATTCGCTACTGTGTGCGTACCTTGTGTAGTGCTTGATAGTATTGTTAAAATATCGTGGATATTTTTTACTGAATTCTGTCGGTGGGTCCCCCCCCCCCCTCACGCGCGAATGTGTATCAGTGCTAGGTTATAACAGTGTCCGTTTGTCCCGTGGGAACAGTGTTCGTCGAATTCTCGAGGGAATTATCGGAAATTCAGTGTAAATATTGTGCGACTCGAGAAGAAAGGAGAGGTTGCCCGATTCGTTCGGCACACGTGTTTCCGTGATCGTAGCAATGTGTCAAAGGCTGTAGCGATATGACGACTTCGAGCAGATACAGCAGCTACAACTGTCTTACCAGCTGGGACAGCTACGACAGGATACCAAGGTAGATAAACCGAGTGATTTATCGGGGGACCAGGATTCTCTCCATTATGGGATTAGCTCGTTTTAAGTAGCGCACGCTTTTAAGCGGGGATCCATGATTCACCCGGCCGCGAAGTATACCATCCCCCCGACCGCCCCTCGTTAGGGGCGCGCGATGCTTTCTCGGTGAACGTATCGATGAATTATTGAGACGAATTCGGCGCAACCAGTCGCTGAATTCTCGAGCGGAACCGCGCGCCGGAGAGTTGCGAAATTTTATTCGATTTCGCGTGTCCGCGCGCCGGCCGTGATTGGCCGAGCGGTTCCGATGAAAATAGCTGCGGAGCTTTCGCTGGGTCCGTTTGAAAAGGAACATTAACACAATACAAGTATTACGATCCGTAGCGTTGGTTTTCGTTGGGTATTGTCGCGCCAAAATTTAAATGCGCGTCGAACAATACAAACACCTCGCGGTGAATTACAATATCTGCGGCAGTACGACAAAAGAGCGTAATCCGCAGGCTTTGCCCTCTCTAAACGCAGTGCAACCCGCTCCGTTCGAAGACGTTTAATCTGAATGCGAATTTGTATTATTATTATTATTTTATTATAAACGGACCGAAGCCCTCTTGCGTAAATGTTGAATAAAAAAGAAGAGGCACGCACGAAAGCTCGCAATTGCTTTTTGAAAAGTTGAAGGAATTTTGGGGCACCCTGTATAGAGTGTTAGAGCCTGTAATAATGCGATTTATCAGATTAATTATTAATTAATTCATATGTAGATCTGGATTTAAGCGTTTAAAATCCTGTCCTAGATCTCAATACACGTATTATTGTTTTAACTTTGAATACATTGAATAATGGGAAAAAAGTCTTGGTGACGTCGTCCGGGTTCTATAATTGTTACACTTCGACAGAGGGGAAACAATTAATGGAACTGGTCCGACAAAAAAAAACTCGAACCGTTTACTTTTTCATGAGAGCGTGGGGGTGGGGTTGATTACTCCGTCGTGTTTCATTGCGTTCGAAAGTTGAATTTGAAATAACCATCAGCGACGCGGAACAATTAATCACCGGAGTTCTCCGCGGAACGTCTGTGCCCAAGAACGAAAATTTTGTTTCTCCGTCTCCGGGTGGAATTAACGTCAAACGCAAGAACGTTCTTCTTTCCTCCGTCTCGTTCTCGCCGCCCGCCTGTAATATCGAGACACCGACGGTGTTTTAATTACGAACGGGCCACCGGTCACTCGTGTTTTATGCGAGCGCGGAAACTTATCTTCCGGAGCGAGCGAGCGAGCGAGCGATCGCGTGTTTCCATTACGAAGTTTCAATACGCGATCGCTTGACCGACGACGACGAATTCAATTACCAATGATCCGGTTTTTATTGACAACTCGCGTTTCCAATTGTGTTGTTTCCAGCGTCCAATTTCGCAGTTAGGCTCGCGGAAAATTTTCACCGGTCTAGGACGAAGGTGGCGGATTCAATCAAAAATACAATGGCAAAAAGATTACGAAGGATTCAAGTCTCGTGTGTGTCTCGCGCAATTGAGACGGATCATTTTCAGTTATTAGTTTTTCCATTATCTATCGGGTGATGTCATTGTTCTATTCTGTTCAAGTGGCCGGTTCAAGGCGTGTATGCCCCAACCTTGCCACTCCTTAACGCGTCGCCTGTTTAATTAGTAGACCGCGGATTTTCTTGCGAAGCAAACATTTTCTAAAACAGTCCGGACGTATATTCTCGGACACCCTGTACAGTAGAATCGAATTATACGGCGCACAGTGGCTCAGGAGCCCCGGAAAGTCGGTAAAACCTGTTTTAACGTTATTTATCAGTAGACAGCGGATCTTTATGCAAAATGAAATTTTTTCATGTCAATTACAACAAATTGGGGTGCCATAGAAATTTATTTCCTTTCTCAATATACAGGGTGAATTCGATAAAGCAGGACACCTAAATATCTCCGTTACTTTTCGTTGTACAAAAAAACTTCGTAGGACAATGTTACATTTTTACAATTGTTACATACAACAATGTTACTTGCACGAGGAAGTGGTATTAGTCAAAAATGTGTAGTGCAAACACTCCAGGAACACAAATTTCATCCCTTCCACCTATCAATTCATCAAGTACTTCATGGTAGAGACTTTTTAAATCGTGTAAACTTTTGCCACTGGGGATTGAGACATTTTCCTGGGTTGAAGGTCATTTGAAGGTCATATTGTGTTACATGTATGAATGCGTTATTTTGTCAGCTACAACATTACGTTAAGGAAAATATATCATTCCATTTAAAAAAAACATCGATAACCTTGAAATCTCATAAAAATGACCTTGAAATTTTTTTCCCCTTACACCGTTATATGTGGCCCTTCACACAGTGTAACTTTATCCTACGAAGTTTTTTTGTACAACGAAAAGTAACGGAGATATTTAGGTGTCCTGCTTTTTCGAATTCACCCTGTATTTAATAGGTCGAAAATAATGTAACAATATCTTTAAATTTTTCCAATATTTTTACTGTTTTAAATTATATGTACAGTAATCATCGATAATTGTCTAACGTATCTAAACGATAATTGTCTAGTCGCCTACCCATTCCACTGAGGGGCATACCCCATGAGGGACCATGAAACTCACTAGGCCTCGGCCGCCGAGCAATGTAACCCGATACCGAATCGGGTATATCTGTGTGAGACCAGGAGACCACTACTAATCCAATGACAAAACTTCTTTATGTTTTATTACTTTTTTATGGAACTTTCGCCAATATATTCGTGGCATTTTTCTAATGAAAATGATACCAAATATGATATAATTCCGATTTGACCGATATATTTGTGGCATTTATCTGATTAAAATGATACCAAACACGATATAATTCGGATCATATACATATATATGGTCATTTATAATACAAGTCGGTTCGCCCCTGCAAGACACACTCTCTTGACCGAGACAATTTGTGAATCTTAAACTAAAATCATTTTCATTAGAAAAATGCCACGGATATATTGGTGAAAGTTCCATAAAAAAATAATAAAAAATAAAGAAGTTCTGTCATTGGATTAGTAGTGATTCACACCGATACACCCGACCCGGTATCGGATTTCACTGCTCGGCGGTCGAGGCCTCTCGAGCTTCGGTGTGCTGTTCTACGTTCGGTAAAAGTCAAAGAATAGTATCCTTCACTATAATTGTCTTTGGCCAGACCCGTAGTATAGACAATTATCGATGAATTACTGTATTGCGTAACTGCGTTAGTATAAGATACAACACATCCGTTTCACTCGAATATTTACTTCATGAATACTTCATGAATACTTCACTATAATTGTCTTTGGCCAGACCCGTGGTATAGACAATTATCGATGAATTACTGTACCTACTAATTTTTGCCATAAATGCAAAAATATCCGCAGTCGTTGAATCAAAAGTGCATTTTAATATTTAAAAAATCAAAATCACATTGCTTTGATTTATAAATTCCATCACATATTTGTAGAAATATACTTATTAGCCGATCCCGTTTTTTGATCGATAAAGCAATTCACTATGAATACAAAAATTTAAACTCTCTTGGCAATGAACTTGGCCCTCCAGTATCGTTCTTCGTTGCAGAATCTATTAAAGCATGTTTTCGACCATGCTACATAATGATCGATAGCCGCACATTCCCGAATTCTCATTTTTTCGCTTCTTGCCAGGAGTATAGTTCTACCTGGAACAATAAGCTCCGCGTGAGATTAAGAAAGAAAAGCGAGCCTGTCGCTGGCTGGTCAGACAGGCAATATAAAATGTGTTCGCGGCGACACAAGTAGAACGAACCGCACACGTCCGTGGCGGGATAAGTGAAACAAGTCCTGTCGCTGATCCGACAAGCTGAACGTAACTCTCTCGATCGGAAAAATGGAGTGTGTTGTGTAATGCCGCGTTGAACCGTGATGGGATATGTTCGAAGAGGCGTTCGCGTTTCTTAAATGAGAGAAAGTAGGTTAGTCAAGCAGCTGTCGGGAAATTTCGATAACGAAACGTCAATTTCACGGTTCACAGGCGAATTATGAGAAGGGAACGATATCGTTCGACGCTCATCGAATCACGTTCTAAGAGCGCCTAGCTTCTTTGAGGATAGCCCAAGAACACCGTAATAAAATCTCGATTGCGCCCCGAACTGCATCGAGCATGTGCATCTCGATGCACTAACCTGTTACGGACACGGAGCCGAAGCGTAACACGGTTAGAAAGTTAGAATTTCGCCATTGTCGGGGATCCGGAATGGTAAAATCGGGGACACGAAGACGGAGGCGGACGCGGGGCAGCTCGTTGCTGTTACATGAATTGAAATTATTTTAATGCCCCTCGCTGGTTTACGAGCGTGTAATTTACATTTACAAACGTGATAAATTTCCGAGCGAGAACTCGCCACTCGCTCGATGCGTGCTCCCTGCTCAAGGAAAATCGAGTTTTCAACGGATTTATTTTCCGAACGTGGGAAAATACTCCCAGCTGGTCTGACCTTTCGAGAAAGTTTCCCAGCGCGGATAGTTTGGCCCGCGAGATTTATTCTTACCGATACCGTGGACTTTTTAATTATGACGCACGTCTTCGCGAACCGTTGCCCGAGAAGAGCGACTTAATTATTAGGGGGCGGGGGTCGGAGAAGAAGAATGCTCGGTATTGGCATCTGTCTAGAGTCTAACGAACGGTCGCGTCGCGGAAAGAAGTTTCATAATGCGCGCGAATCAAAGAATCCCTTCGCGATCGTGTCCCACGTGTTTCGATGGTCTTCCAGCGTCCCGTCGCCATTTGCCTTTCACTTCCCCCTCCCCCCGTAAAGATTCCCACCGGTGAACTCGGATTCTCAAGTTTCGATTGTTCCGCTACTTCATCGTCCGTATATAATGTTTAATTGCACGGCCGAATTAGGCTAGTTTACTGCGGGAGCGGCCCGCGCAAACCCAAGTAATCAAGTTGATAGAGCCGACGCAACGGAAACGGTCGAATTCGGCTGGCTGGGTTTCCCGGCTCCGCGCAGCCTATCGCAGACGCTGCTCGCACTGACGTTGAAGGACAGCCACTGATCGAAATGCCGTGTTTCTCCGGGAATTCCTCTAACCAGGCCCCCGGCGGTATTTCGTTCGAAGTCGATGCACCATCGTGCCTTCCGCCAGCCAATGGAACACCGTGGATTGTTGGGCAGCTGACCGGCGACGCGTCGAACGGAATAGCTAATTGATCGTAAAACGTAGCGATCCTCGATCACCCTAACTAACGAATCGCGTTTAACTAACCGCCGCTTTATGTAGGTACCTCGGCGTCGACGCTGTCTAATCGGGGCACAGATTAAGCGGGGGATTTGCTGAAATTCGATTCCGACCTCTTGCGATCTCTTCGGACAACCCTTAAAGGGACGGTCACACTTTTAGTATCGGAATTTTTTATCATGGATAAACGCTAAAAAGTATAAGAGAGATAGCGAGAGAGACCTAGAGGGGTCTAGAGATACAGGGATCTAAGAGATCTAAAGATCTACAGATATAGGGATTTAGACATCTCGGTATCTAGGTATCTATAAATCCAGGAATCTAGGGTTTTATGGATCCAGGTATCTACAGATCTAGGGTTCTAGAGATGTAGGGATCTAGAGAATTGAAGGTCCAGGGGTCTAGAGATCTAGTAATCGAGAGAGAGAGAGAGAGAGAGAGAGCGAGAGAGACCTAGAGGGGTCTACAGATACAGGGATCTAAGAGATCTAAAGATCTAAAGATATAGGGATTTAGACATCTCGGTATCTAGGCATCTATAAATCCAGGAATCTAGGGTTTAAGGGATCTAGGGTTCTAGAGATGTAGGGATCTAGAGAATTAAAGGTCCAGGGGTCTAGAGAGCTAGAGAGCTAGATAATTAAAAGTCCAGGGGTCTAGAGATCTAGAGATCTAGTAATCTAGAGAGAGAGCGAGAGAGATCTAGAGGGGTCTAGAGATACAGGGATCTAAGAGATCTAAAGATCTACAGATATAGGGATTTAGACATTTCGGTATCTAGGCATCTATAAATCCAGGAATCTAGGGTTTAAGGGATCTAGGTATGTAGAGATCTAGAAATTTAGGCATCTAGTGATCTAGGGTTCTAGAGAATTAAAGGTCCAGGGGTCTAGAGATCTAGAGAATTAAAAGTCCAGGGATCTAAGAGATCTAAAGATCTAAAGATATAGGGATTTAGACATCTCGGTATCTAGGTATCTATAAATCCAGGAATCTAGGGTTTTAGGGATCTAGGTATGTAGAGATCTAGAGCTCTAGGCATCTAGTGATCTAGGGTTCTAGAGATCTAGGCATCTAGTGATCTAGGGTTCTAGAGATCTAGAGAACTAAAGGTCCAGAAGTCTAGAGATCTAGAGATCTAGAGAATTAAATGTCCAGGGGTCTAGAGATCTAGGGATCTAGGATCTTTTCAGAATTTGCTAGATGCGAAACAATTGTTTTTTCAACAGCTGATCAATCGTGCGTTCTTGCTCGTATGCAGAGACACAGTGACCTTTGATTAGAGGATGTCAAGCTGATGTCTGGAATCATAGCTGAGAATAAAGGGAATAAAAGGCTGATTGTGGTGATTGAGAGACCTCGTGCACGTGACCTCAACTAATGTGGTTCATTGCCTTCTGTCAAAACCTTGGTGTCTCTGTATGGATTGTTTGCAAATCCAATATTTATAATGTACACGCTTCCCCGGGCAAGAGAGACGTGAACGTCTCGTCCGATGCGCGACATCCTAACGTGTTCCTACTTCTTTCTTAATCTCGCGATGGATACATAAATTCATTCTGCTTCTCCTAAATCGAGTTTAAAGTCCGAACAACGCGCACGGCCGCGCCCGGAACCCGGAATTTCTTTTACTGCGAACGACACTCGAAATGTCAAAAGGTGCAGCGGCGAACGTTGCAGGGAAAAGGTCAGCAGCAGAAAAGGAGAAGCGATTACGATGTTTCTTTTTTTCTAATTCTGCGGCAACCATGAAACAAATCGGAAAGCTCGGATCAGTTTCGCAAGCGTCTTGCTTTCGCTGGCATGCTTTTTATGATAACTGATCGACGATGTTTGCGCGATATACGAACTTCGTTCCGGCCGAACTGCCTCGCACCGAGAAATAGTTCGAGTCCCTCGGAATTGATTAAAACGGTCACTAGCCCTTGTCCAGCGTTCCCAGAATGAAATGAATCATTCAACATTGGCCGCGGTCTTTCCGACTTTATCGAGGTCACCGCTTAACTGCCACCGGACACCGACTCAATCCTAGGCTCCCCCTTTTTTGTAGCTCGCCTCTCGATCACCGATTTCTGCGAAGAGCCTAGCGAGCATCGGCAAGCTACCTCGGCTCGTTTCGCGCGCAGGTGCGAATATCTCCGGCCAATTACGCTCGTTGACAATACTGCTGGACACAATGGAGAGAATCATACAAATGTTACGAAAAAAGAACTCTTGTCTGTCCCGTGCAGCTACACGTGTACACGCGTTTCCTTTTTATAGATATCGTTCTCCGTGTAGCGTCTTGTCGAAAAATTGGAAAAAAGCGTGCCGCCTCGCGCGTCGCACGGAGAGCACAGTGTCGTCGGATAAATTCCGATTATTCGTCGGCGAACCGTAATTCCGATTGCGCATTAACGATAACGAACCGATAAATTGCTTCAAAATATAATTAATAATAGCGCTAATGGGATTCCGGAGAATGTCCGGATCGCTCGGTCGAGTATCACCGTGCCGAAGCGAAGCTGTTTAAGAATACGCGTACCCCTGTTGGATTGAAAAACGAAATAGCGTCCTTGCAATGAAGAAGGAATGAATAAAGGATAAATAGGATAAAGAAGAAATGCATTTTCATCGGACTCGAACAAATTTCAGACTGTTATTAAATTATCGTTGTTGTTGCGAAGCAGAGTATGCATTTTCATACACAGATATACATGTATATATTATTGAATTCCGAGCTAAACAAGCACTGTGTCAAGTGAATTAATATTGATTACCGCCAGCAATTATTAGGAATATTCCAACATGCTTTATGCAAAACTCCGTGTATCCCCGTATATTTATTATCGAGAGATCCGAGCTGGAAATATTTTTGTTGTTCGATAAGAGCGGCTAAGAAACGAACGGCAGGGACGAATCTGCGTTCGAGCGAACGGCAAAGTGATTCATTCCGACTTTGAAACCGGGAAGCTCGATAAAATCGCCTCCTCACCTGTTGCCAGCACGTAAGTGAAATTATCGTCCGAATCCCGAACCGAGTTTAAACGGGCAAGATTGCTAAGTGATTTTGCACCACGATTCCTATCGGCGAGAACGCGGCCTGAGGATAATACGCGTCGGCTCGAAATCGATCGCACTAATCAATTTTATAAACACGTGCATTCGTCGATACGCAGCTTCATTCAATCGTACAAATTCACGCTCGTAATGTTTCGCGCGAACGTTTGAACTTGCAGCGCTCGGCGAACCAACAAACAAAACTATAATTTCTCTACTTCATAGAAAAATATTGAATTATGGATATGTTTTGGGAGGTTATTTTACATATTTTCTTATGCGGAACAAATCTCTCTCTCGATCTCTAGATACCTAGTTCCCTACACTTACTACTTTTAGGCCGTCCGCACACGGGTCGATCGTCCACTTCAAGTTCGTACGTCCTACGATTCATGCGACGGACGCGACTGTCATCTGCAGACGGGTCGATTGCTTCTCAGTCGATTTGTGTCTTTCAAACAGAAAGGAACGCGTTTTCATTTTCAAAAATGAGCAGTTCTAGTGATGAGGAGGACTTCGTTTTTGTGGTACCGGCGCACAGTGTATCCAAACGGCGAAATCGTGGTCAAAACCTCGTAACTCACTTCAATCTGGACGAAATTGGACAAAAATTGGTACATGAGGGTTTTTTGGGTCGCTGATTACGAATCTGAACTTGAAAGTATAAAAAACAAAGTAGGGAATCCAATATGGCGGACATGTATAGCAAAAAGTTGTATTTTCCTCTAAAAAATGTTTACAGTAATGCGAAAAAGATACGCTAAAAAGAAATAAATATGACACAATAAAAAATAAAAATCTATGTCGAATCAGATGAACTGTAATAATTATCATCGTCTTCAATATCATCATTTTTTCGAGTGTTTCTCGCTAGAAAGACAAGTTTCAATGCGTCTGGTGTAAATTTTTGAATTTTTTTCTCTTGGTGTTTTCCTAAATGTGAAATGTATGGGTCGGATGACACCAAGAGCCGCAAGAATAAATCTTTCATCGTTTTTTCACGAGAACATTGGCGAGAAAAATCTTGGCGATATTTTTTTATATATTTATTCGTATGCTCTTGAGCTTCTTCAGACATTTGTCCAATAGGTAATAATGCCGAACTTATTATCTGTGAACCATAAATTAAAATTTTGTGAACTGAAGTTGGCATGTAGTACCACGAATATAAACTTACGAACAGTTTAGCTGTTTCAACGGCATAATTTTTAAATTCAAATAAATTAATTTCGTGACCGCTTGAAATAGCTTGGAGAATGGCATAAAACCTTATAATTAAACGCTCGTCGACACCAGTAATTAATGCCGATATCTTATGATTTTCAAAAAGACGACCGGCTGTATTCCCATCGTTCGTATTACCAAACCCAGGCTTTGGACGGTCCACTATTAGCCCTAACTGAGCCTGGAAACAATATGGATTTTCAGATATTATTTGTGTGCCTTAATAGTATATTGAAATTAATAATAAACTGATGCAAAACCATACAATATTTATTTGAAGAGTTTTTAAATATCGTCTACACTTCCCGAGAAAACACGCATGACGATGCTTCATTCTGCATTTACAAAATGGTCTTACAAAACATTGTGTGTCACTTTTGGGCAGCCAATTTTTGCAAATACTGAAAGATGACAGTGTCAACTACAAGTTCCAACAAAAATTATAACTTCATATTGTCTTGTACACAACTTTTACTCTACATGTTTAAAATTTGTCCTTAAAACTTTTCTGTTCCCGTCTTCTAATAACATTTATAATTATACAACGTAACCATCAACTATTTCAAATATACTAGTAGTCAGAGACATTCTACTTACTTCGAGGACCAGCATCCATTTTACAGAATTCAAATTAAATAAACCGTTTTTGAATTATGCAGTTTTCACTTTTCGCTTTCACACAGTTCCTCACAACACGATTACTGAACGACTAATGAACGAAAACTTCGAGCTCTCACCATTTTTCAGGTATAAGTAATAAAACCTTCGCACCTTGGTTTTTCAATAGGTACAATATTAAAGAATCTAAAACAGTACCTACCGTATCCCCACCGGAAAGTTCATTTTCGAGGTTTTGGCCACGATTTTGCCGTTTGATTATGGGTGCATCTGTACATTGAAAACAATTTTCACATTCGATTATTTGTTGGTGCACGAGAAATGCAAGAGAGTGATGCGAAATTTCTGGCATTTTATAGAATGACCAAGGAATCTTATATCCATCTTGTAGAAACTGTTGCTCCAGCTATTCATTAAATTATATTAAATTGAAAGCCTAGAAATAGAAGTTCATTAGGTTACGAAAGATCTTATTTAATAATTATACATAGACCACCATTGAGTGCAATGTACTGAAAATACAAAAAAATAATTGGCAAATCAAGGTAAATTATATCAACTACACAAACTTTCCTCCATGACCATTGAGGGAATCGCACGATTCGTACGATCCAGTCGACTGTTTTGCTTCGCTTCCGATCGCACGCGACGCGAATCGAGGCGATTTCAATCGCGGAGATTTGAATCGACCACTAATCGACCCTTGTGCGGACGGCCTTACACTTTTTGGTGTCGCCTCGCAGATTTTGGAACTACATTCAGCCGTAAAACATACACATATTAAAATTCCACAGGCCCGCGGAATTTTGCAAAGTCGCTCGGATTGCGTGCGCAGAAAATTCGATCGTCCTTGCAAAGAAGAAGCTGCGATAGCATCGCGGGGCGCGCGTTTCCGTAAGTGGGAAGTTAGTTTGAATTATTTTGCATAAAATATGTCAGCAGGCGTATCGCGATGTCGAATTAGTCTTGGTGTCCCGTTCGACCGGGTAAATTTAACCGTCGCGTCGGTGCAGCGCAAATTGCCAGGCATGGATTATTTAAGCCTGCGCCTAAGTGCGCGGGGTCCGCAGCGTACGTACGGGTCGTAACCGGGATTGTACCTACCTTGATTCATGGACTTCGTTAGGCGAACAAAGCCATTGCACTTGTTGTTTGTCAAGCCATTTCCTTTTGAGAGATGCACTCGAGAGTTACTTCTGTCCCTCGCGTACCTTTCTCCGCGTCCCAGATATACTCCCTCGGCCGCCGGTATGGTCCTAACGGGCCTCATTAATTAGAAGGCATCATATCGTGGAACGTTCGTTACTTTGTCGTTACTTTGTCGCCGCGTAATAAAACTGCTCGATCGTTCTCCGATCGTTTCGAGCATTAACGTCGGCATTAATACCGTTCCCGCGTTTTGTTGACGCTTTTCCACGTCCGCGCACGCGGTCGAGACAATTTCGTAATTAAACACGAACCGGTCATTTTTGTAGACTAGCATTTCACACAATTCCTCCCGGTATTTTCAAATTATTTTAAAACCAACCCTGCGAAACCCAATCATTTTTCTCCGAACAGGACTCATCGATTTTTCGACGCAATTTTGAATTTTGCATGAAACCTAAACGAACCTATAGTAAATCGCGAAGTTTATGCTTTAATTTGCATCCGCGAAAGCTCCGAGATACCCGCCCGGAACACGTTCCAAAATCGTTTTGGCGGTAACCCTTTTAAAATTCTATTTTATCGGGGGTGCTTTTTTTCTTCTCTCCGCGCTATCGATAGCAATTTATCGATTTTTCGAGACCCTCGCGAATTTTCAACTTACCTGTCTCTACACTAAATTGCAATTTTCATGCTTCAATTTACATCCACGAGAGTTCGGAAATTTCGAGCGAAATTTTGCAATCGTTTCGAGGCGACTCCTATAAATTCTATTTTATTGTAGCATTTCCCTCCGACGGATTTGGATTGGACCGACAATCGAGAAATGTTCAGATACAAATCCGTTGTATTGCATTTACAACTAAATTTGTTGGCTGATTTTCGTTGAAAAATTTTCGTTCGAAAAAAAGAAATTCTTTCGTTTCATTCATTTTTTTAAAAACATTTTTACGGTGAGTTTAAACGGTCCCCGCTTGACCGCAAATTTCTATAACCCGGGTATGAAATTCACGAGAGGATCGTATCGCAAAGTAAATCGTACCAGTGACAGAAAAAAAGTCAACAAGTTCAACAAGTGGAACGCGAGCCGAATACGCATCCTCATTCGGAATTGCCAGTTAAAAGTTTGGAAACCAACCAAGAGGAGAGGCAGACTATCTATTCGGGGTCTGTCGTGCATTTTTGCCAGCCTGATCGCCTGCTCTCGGCTAAATAACAATAAATCGGCCGGTGTTTACTTTTATAAACAGTCGAATATCGTTTGGGCAGCGCATTTGTACACGGATGTTTGCGCTGTTCCCCCGCGGCGCGTGAAATTTATGTAGGTATTACTGCCTCCGTGTTCCAGATGAAAATCATCATTCTCCGATATGTGTTTCATGTGCCGACCTAAAAAGCAATGAAAACAGATCGCTGCTGGACCCTGCGTACTACAATTCGCGGATTTTTGTTTACCTCTCCGAGCCCATCGGTCCGAGCAGCTTGGTCGAAGTAAAAATCCGATATTTTGAGAAACAACGTGTGCACTAATTACACTGTCCAACAAATGAGAACTTTTTTCGTGTGCTCCAATTCCTGTTGTCCTAAAACCGAATCCGAAAGCAGAATTGCTCTATCGCGCAACGTTTTCGAGAAACATTGATTTTTGTAAAAATGCATGATTTCGATAAAAGACGAAATGTTACGCAAAAACTAAACATGCGAGGAAGTTCAGGTTTGAGTCAAAAGAAAGAGGGGACTCTCCTCTACGTGTCCGTATGGTCATTTATATTTTTATGAACTTTCTAATTGTTGTAAATGCTTGTTGAAGTTTGAAAAAGAGCTGACGCGGGGACTTATACGCTCTATTTTTGTACTTATGAGAAAAATCCTTTATCTAGCAGGAATTTACTATACAGCATTGAATTCTACAGACACTTCTGGTAAAGAAACCGTTCACAATAATTATTTGGTTCGGTTAGTATACGAGCAAGTCATGAAAATGTTCGTTGAAAGCTTGTGTGCGACGCGTTCACATATGTCTTTGCATACTATGCTTCAATTACATAAATTGTTTTGTGTTTAGTTAATACTATTAATAAAGAAAATAAATACAAAAGAACAGCTTACAATTTCATTACATTTCTTCATCAAAATATATCAAGTAAATGTTTACTTGTAGTCTCGATCGTTTGATGGTTAATACAAAATTGATAATGCTCTCGGCGCAAGGTTCGATCAATATTTAATGTTTAAAGCAAATTTGCGAGTTTGCTATTTACATTTTCGACGTTTCGATCCTAATTTGCATCATTTTCACGAAAGATGAAAAAACCGCGTCTGTAAAAAGTTTGTTAATATTTGATTATTTTTAACTTAGTTGAATATGGGTTAAATCACTTTACAAAATTCTGTAATACAAATCTTACATGCTTTATAAAAATTAAACACCACCTTCCGTTTCAACAATTTTTAGCAAGATGTGGCTAATAACGTTAACTGATTCAAATCCGAATCGTTAATGTTTAAAAGTTTCCATATAAATAGCTATTATAGTGTAATAATTGATCGAACCGTTGCGCCGAGATTTTCACAACTTGTATTTAATCAATGAGGTTATTGACAAACAATTCGTTATGTTAAAACAATATTATAAATTTTGATGTTATAAAAAACTTTTATAACAAGTCAGACGATATGTATTTAATGAAATATATTCATCATAACTGCTACTGGTTCAGAAGAGTTGCGTAATATTCTTGAATCTTAGGAGTTTCATACCTAAGGTTTACGCTGGGATGTTTAATCATATGAATAGTTTCCATTAATATCCTAGTATTCAAATTGTTTTCTTTATCTATTATTTTAACATTTTTGAAGTCAAAACGATGGTCAAACTCGATTGAATGTTTTGTTAGTGCAGTATGTTGTGTTGGATTTAAATAGATGTTTCTTCTGTGTTCCTTTATTCTTGTCTCTAAAAGTCTTGACGTTTGTCCAATATAAACTTGGTTACATCCTACACAAGGTATCAATGTTATATAACATTGCTATTTTTTAATAACGGTAGTTTATCTTTTATTGGAGGAAACCAATTTTTCAAATAGTACGGTATATATAGTGTGAAACCCAATTTTTATAAAGATTCTCGTTAAATCATTAGATAGATTTTTATATCAAGAATAGAAAAACGTTCCCAAGGAAAAGACATATGTGCGATGCTTACAGACTACTGTTGGACACTTATGACTGAAAATCGGAATACCATGTACAAGCGTCATGCAAGGCGGAACCGTTTTTAAATTTATTTACGTCAAAAACGGGTAAGTTTTTCTTTTGTATTTATTTTTCTTTATTAATAGTATTACAAATGTTAACGTTATATTGATCGTAAATTGTTGTTTTAAACACATGGTATGAAATTTTTGGCGCACGGTTCGATCAGTTACTAAAATATAATTAGCTATTTTTATGGAAACTTTTAAACGTTAATTCGGGTTTGAATTCGTTAACGTCATTTAGCCACGTTTGCTAAAAATTGTTTTTCAATTGGAGGGATAGAAGGTGGTGTTTGAGAAAGTTCAATTAATTAATAAGTTGCAACTAATCTTTTCTCGAGCTCTGTAAACTTTTTTTAATAGTATTACTTAAGTATTTTTATAATTTTTTACAATGATCGGTACCCAAAAACACAAAACAATTTATGTAATTGAAGCATAGTATGCAAAGACATATGTGCGTGGTACAAATGTCGACTACGCATAGCGACGGCTCTGGCGAGTCGAGAAGAGGCTACAATGGCCGCGTGGCGCGAACGCGTCGCACACAAGCTGTCAACGAACATTTTCTCGACCTGCTCGTATACTAACCGAACCAAATAATTATTGTGAATGGTTTCATTACCAAAAATGTCTGTAGAATTCAATGCTGTATAGTAAATTCCTGCTAGATAAAGGATTTTTCTCATAAGTACAAAAATAGAGCGTATAAGTCCCCGCGTCAGCTCTTTTTCAAACTTCAACAAGCATTTACAACAATTAGAAAGTTCATAAAAATATAAATGACCATACGGACACGTAGAGGAGAGTCCCCCCTCTCTTTTGACTCAAACCTGAACTTCCTCGCATGTTTAGTTTTTGCGAAACATTTCGTTTTTTATCGAAATCATGCATTTTTACAAAAATCAATGTTTCTCGAAAACGTTGCGTGATAGAGCAATTCTGCTTTCGGATTCGGTTTTAGGACGACAATGTCTACAAAAATCAGCCAGTTGGAGCACATTTTTCGTGTTGTACGGTGTTATCAGCGGGAGACGCGTAAACTCTGCGTCGCGGGATGATTAAAACAGTTTTGTTCCGTCGCAAGGGCACAGGAAACGTGGGGTTTTTTGTTTAAACAGCCTCTTCAAGGAGTAAGCAAACCGTTGCAACATTTGGCGACCAATTAAGACGTCGCACAGTGTGCCGAATGGCCTTTTTAGCTGGACAAAATTCTAAATCGCCTATTTTTCTATATTTATCACTTGATATGTTTACAGTCGTATAAAATATGAATAATTATTAACTTTTCACAACATTTAGTTGGTTTTTGTTAATTAAACAATATATTTTAAGTGATTTATAATTAAATGTAATGTACAACGAAGTTAGTAATGGATCTATGTAACACAGAATGATTTAACAAGTAGTAGATATTATCAAAGAGAAGACGTCATTTTTAATTATGGACAAAAAGAATGTTAATATAATTTACTAATTTACTTTTTGGAGATTCAGACATACGGGAAAGAATTATTCTTTGGTTTAGTATAAGGTTTCAATCTATAAATAATCTGCTGCATATTATTGTTTATTATTTTAATACTCAACGAGTAGACTAAACAAACCGCTAAGTGGCGACGGCATCGGGTGCGTTCGGAACGCGCGCCCAGCCTGGGCTGTGATTGTCACGAGCGTGAACGTAAAACGACGTAACTTCATTGTAAAAATTAGTATGCTGTAGCAACGTATAGCAATTTTATTTTGGTACTACAATAAAGTAGAGAATCTCTACTTTATAATAATGTAAAAATCATCGCGTGACGCGACGTGGCGCATATACTAATTCATTGACGAAGAGGAGTAACATGGGCGTTTCTGTGGAAAAATAAGTACCGTCTTTGGCACTTAATTTACAAAAACAGAGGAATGTTATCGATAATTTGGAATTACTAAAGTGAAAATACATGTTTTGAGATGCTATATCCATCATACATAGGAAATTTAAATACTCCTTCGTGCATTTTAACATATTTCTAGCGCGTATGACAATGTGCCCATTCACTTATAGGTTAGGCGTCCGCCTTTTAGGTGAAGTTTACACGCTCTGTAAACATACAACAAAAGAATTTTAAGTTTTAATATTCAAGGGTCTTAATACATGGTTATTTTAGATAATATTGGCACAGTTAGTTTTTGTTTATTTGAAAGAGACGATTTAGAATTTTGTCCAGCTAAAAAGGCCATTTGGCACACTGTGCGTCGGCCAAATGATAGTTTTTTTTTTCCTTCTTAAAACTTACAACGTTCCATAAATCTCGTCCTCGAGAAGGCGCCCTATTGAGACGCACAGTTTCAAGTTGCGAGGGTCAATCGTAGAAGGCAGGTATAAATCCTTCTTCGAACTCGACCTCACTTGAAACAACAAACTGATACGATCCAATCAGTGCTGGTTTTCGACAATCAGTCGGCCTTTAAGCATTGAAACATAAACTAAGTAACACCCCTTCTCGAATACATAGAAGGATCCTCACGAAGAACGTCCTCTCGATACATGGAGGGGGTTTTTCAAGACTGCACGATTTTTGACAAAGGCGGGGCAGGCAGTTCAGTTCTAACACTGGAACCGTGCCGACGCGACCCATCCCTTTGATCAGTTTTTCGCAACACGTAATCTTGTCCAAGTCAGGATATGTAGAAATTCACATTTCGAGATCCCAGCGATCCGACGCGTCTAAGGCAGGACCTGCTAGCATAGCCTTGCTGATGAGTCCTCTAGCAGGTCTGGGACGAAACGCAGCTTCTTCATGTTGGATTCTTGCATGAATCTGATGTTTATATATTTTAAGTTAATTTATAACGCCTTTGCCTTCGCTTCTTTAGCAAATACGGGATAATCCTGTTACCGTGCGTACGAGCACGTTCCGGCTTAATGAAGGTTAGTGCCATAAAAAAAGGGCCCTTGACCATTACCGTCATTTTCTGGGTGACGACTGGTTTTCCCTAAAAAATGCATTTGGGTACAATTTCTCCCACTCAGCCTCTTGTTGTACAGCTGTACCAAGTTCAGTTCTGCACGAGCACCGCGACTGAAACGATCGTCAAGTCGACGACTACCCGCGAGTACATTTATACATTTTTTCTGTTTTTTTATTTTTTCAATAAATACTATTTTTGCTTTGGAAGCAATCTCTGTTGATTATTCAACACTTCACATAACGAACAAAGACTATCGTAAATTTAATTAGCTATCTAAAATCAGTTTGGCGGATAACGATTCGATGATTTCGTAAAATTTCGCGCCCGCGAAGTTAGAACTGCAAATCGAACAGTTTCCTAAAACACAGTGCGCTGAAATCGATACGCATCTATTTTTCGGAGAGTGATACTACAAAATTTCGCAGTTTTATCAGTGAAGAACGCGAAATAAATGCGCGATCGGCGGACCGCCCCGAGTATGATGTATACGGAGCCATTCGACCGCGAGGATTAATCAACGCA
This sequence comes from Lasioglossum leucozonium, assembly GCA_028454225.1. Lineage (NCBI taxonomy): Eukaryota > Metazoa > Arthropoda > Insecta > Hymenoptera > Halictidae > Lasioglossum > Lasioglossum leucozonium. Next base: position 5,936,227 of record CM052213.1, read on the forward strand.
ACGCGGCACGGCCGTCTCGCTTTAAACAATCCTTTAAACAAAAAGCGAACGGGCGAAAATGCCGATAAGTTCGAGTAATAAATGTGTACCCCCGAGGCTCGGAACGACGTCAAAATAAATCCAGGCCAGCGGGAAAGTAATATAAGGACAGGCGGTCGCGATAAAAAGAGTCCTCGCCGGAGAATTCCCATCGCGCGAGCACTGTGCGTAGCGTCGCGGAGTTTATTTCGACAAGATTTTTAAGCTGCAGATATTCCCGCGTCGCGATATTACAGAGCATAAACTATTTTCCCGGTTTATGACGCCTTCGAGCGGGCAAACGCCGCGTCGTTTCCTACGGGAACTTGTTAGGGAGTCTTGCGTCGGACCGAAGAGATTTCGGTCGGTGGAGCGCGATCAAATTCCACGTTCCATGAATTTCGCGATTCTTACCCGTCTTCGCCTCGAATTAAATCGATATCGGTCGTGCGGAATTTTTTTCCAATTTTTCGTGTACATTCACCGGCCAGTAAAGAGAAGCGGATGAGAGCGTTTCGCGTTCGACAATGGAGCGTCCCTGTCGGGAAACTCTGTTATCCCAACATTGGCATTGGAAGGTGAATTACTCGGTTTTCTCGATAATCATAATCGTCGGGATTCCACTGAATGAGATCTTTTAAGCTCGATCGGGGACGCTTGAGATTCTTCATTCGAGGATCCGAATTGGAATAAGAAGAATTGATCCGGCGAACGAAACGGATATAAAACGTTCTGAAGCGGTTTTTTTATGGAGCCGACTCGGCGTTTAAAATATACATAGACCCTAGTTGGGTCCTCTTATGCGTCGCGCAGTATAGCAAAGGAAGCTTCTATTACCCTTTTGTTCGCCTTCGAGCGTATTGGCAATCCCTTTAGTTCGAGCGAATAAATAAATGGACGAATTAGAACCGAGCGCCGATAAAAAATCCGTGAGAGAGATCTTTTTAAAAAACAATTTCTCCTCGGACGTTACGAATGTCGTAATTAGACGCTACAGCTGATTAATTGAGTACTGAAAGCATCAATAACGCATCTCGACCAGAGTCACGCTCGATGTCCTCCGATCTGTAATCGATAATTCTCAGACCGGTGATTATTTATTCGTTAAATACCCTTCGAAATCTTATCGAACCTCTTTCAATAAAATTTTAATACCCGCCAGTGTTGGTTTCTTAATTTAAATTCAATTGATCGAGGACGTCTCGGGCACGCGAGCGTTTAATTTACGTTACCGAGCAATTAAATAAAAAATAAAATAAATTTTTAAATTTATTTTATTAAATTAAATTTAAATTTTAAAAAATAAAATTGTCCGTGGGCAATTAAATAAAAATCTACTTTACATTTTCAGCATCTCTGTTTCCAGCAGCTTACATCTCGAAAATGAAAAATTCGAAACTACTACGACTACAATTTATTTATTTAATGTTGCTTCAACATCCAAGGTCATTAGCAACACGGTACATTATCTTACAATATTTTATACATTTTAGTATCTTTGATATACTGTGCAAGACCGGCGATATACTACGATTCTAACTCGCATGTTGCCTTTAAATGAAACCGTGTCCGCTCTGGCGAAAGTGCTAATGCACAATAATTCCGTTCCGCTCGAGTTCAAGAATCGCATATCTCTCTCCCCGGTAACCGATCTCACGGGAGTTATTGGCCTCTCTCGCAAACCGACGCGCCGGTGTTTCACGATCAGGAGAATAGTGCGGGTATGGTGGTGTGATAGAGATCCTATAAAAAAAAAAAGAAAAAAAAGAAGCCGGCATCGACCCCACAGCCAGGACCGCGTTGCTGTTACGGTGTGCTGTTCGTGTCGAATCGAATCATGGCACTCGGGGGAAATAAGTTTTGGCTCTGATCATATACCGACTTGCGGTTGTCTGTCCTGTCACCTCCGATAAACTGTACCCCGGCTTCCTTGAAAACCGGCGAGACCGAAGAAACCCATCTTATTTCCGGAACGTTTTATCATCGCAACGCTTCGTTAAAACAATTCCCATCTATATCGGTAATAATTCTCGTTCTTTTTCACGCGCTCCTCCTTTTCCCTGCAAGCTCGACCTCGAATGACCTCGAGTCACAGGTCATTGAACTCATCTTGAAACGCACTATTCGATGGTGGATGGAAAAACACATCATTGCTCGTTAAAAAAAGAAAATTGACCTTCACCTTGAAGTGCCCACAGGGAAAAATAAAAGTCCCCTTGGTATTGAACAACTTTCATTTGAAACATTTTTCCGTATTACAGTAATTCATCGATAATTGTCTATGTAGCGGTTCGCGTTGAAGATTTTTTGTGCTTTTCACATTTTCATTTGTCCTCTGGGATCGACACAGTTGTTTTTTCATATGACTACGGTTCGGGTCTGTCGACGTACTTTTTTAATAGTTTTTAGCTTGTTTCCCGAGTCCCAGGGACTGTATTGAATAGCATTCCTTGGGCACCTTAATAAAGGTTTAAACACGAGGTCAATTCTTAGGTCCCTCGTTTCAATACGGCTAGGTAGATATGCCCCTGGTGGTTTTATGGTTACCAGATGTGGGGTCTGACGGCCGGGGCCGACAGCGTTGGGACACGTTTGACCCGATCTTAAGCGTCCGTTTCCGCACCCCCATCTCGACGGGTAGACTCCGCGACCATCTTGGCGATTTTGGGCCCGCCTCCAACCTTCACTTACAGGCTTTCCCGTTCGCAATTATCCGAGGAAAGGGAAGTTTTTGTGCGATTAGGGAAGAAGCACCGCACCCTGAACGAGGTGGTCTCGCGTCTGCCGAAGTCAGATCGTTTTTAGAAGTGACTCAGGTCACTGTAGTCCTAGCATAGCTTTGTTTGTACCTCTTGTTAAATATAGTTTCTATTGTAACCTTTCGTGAATTTCTTTCCTTCCAAGTCTGGAAGGTTCGAGCCTCGAATATTTATTTTCGACACATACGTGCAAATTACAACAAAATTCGAACGATCACTTAGGATCGACCACGGATAATAAACATAATTGTCTAGTCGCCTACCCATTCCACGGAGGGGCATATCCCGTGAGGGGCCATGAAACTCAGTAGGCCTCGGCTCGGTATATCGGTGTGAGACCAGGAGACCACTACTAATCCAATGACAAAACTTCTTTATTTTTTATTATTTTTTTATGGAACTTTCATCAATATATTCGTGGCATTTCTGTAATGAAAATGATACCAAATATGATATAATTCCGATTTGACCAATATATTTGTGGCATTTTTCTGATTAAAATGATACCAAACACGATATAATTCGGATATATACAGATATATAGTCATATACAGATATATGGTCATTTATAATACAAGTTGGACCGCCCCTGCGAGATCTTAAACTAAAATCGTAAATATCATCGGAATTATATTTGGTATCATTTTCATTAGAAAAATTCCACGAATATATTGGTGAAAGTTTCATAAAAAAAATATTAAAAAATAATGAAGTTTTGTCATTGGATTAGTAGTGATTTCACTGTTCGGCGGCCGAGGCATCTCGAGCTTCGGTGTCCTGTTCTACGTTCGGCAAAACTCAAAGAATAGTATCCCTTCGCGATAATTGTCTTTGGCCAGACCCGTGGTATAGACAATTATCGATGAATTACTGTATCAAAATTTTTACAGATATTCGACTGTAACCCTTTATAATTTTCCCTTCGTAATAGTAACCCTTCACGATAATTGTCTTTGGCCAGGCCCGTGGCATAGACAATTATCGATGAATTACTGTATCAAAATTTTCAGAGATATTCGACTGTAACTCTTTATAATTTTCCCTTCGTAATAGTATTCCTTGACGATAATTGTCTTTGACCAGGCCCGTGGTATAGACAATTATCGATAAATTTTTGTATCAAAATTTTCAGAGATATTCGACTGTAACCCTTTATAATTTCCACCCTGTATATGTATTTACCGCACGTCATGAATTATCGAGCGTATTCCCAAGCACATCTGGAGCTACAGATCAGCGGGCAGACGAAGAAAAGAAACGGCCGGCAAAACGTTTTATCGATAGGATGCAGCGCACGCTCCCGAGAATTGCTTTTCTAACAGATTAACCGCGTTTCAGTTACGTAACAACGGTCCCGTAAACTCGACGTGACGGATCGACTTCTGCGAAGTGGCTTTTCCTACTCCCACGGCGCGCGCGCGCGCGGCGGGGATTCCGCCAACGTGAAAGAGCCAGGTTCGCCGACGAACAGGGGAAAAAAGAGAAGAATCGCGGAGGAGTGCTCGGTCGCTTCGACAATTTAGTGGAGAAATTTAGACGTCGCGCGTCACCGGCGAAGGCGGCGCGCACACCCTTCCCCGACGATCGACGAGAAACGTTCCTCTCGTCGGGTCTGCGGCGATGTAGAAAGACCGTTGTTTGATCCATCGGGAATCCGTCGAGAGGGCTCTCGGTCTGCCTCTATCGGCCGGATCCATCGGACAGATAACTTCCGGCCACGATTGCATGCGATTTAACACCACGGAATTTTCCCCCGAGTCTCTCGCACTCCCTGGTTCCAGCGATGTGAACCCCGGCGGCGCGCCGCACAGTGGTCCAAATCGAGAAATTCAGTGACTTTTGGCCCGAAAATGAACTTTCATGTATCGATACCTGATCAATGAACATTGCTTCCCAAATGTCCATAGACCTCGGAAATTGAGAAATTAGTACAATTTATTAAATATTATAGTTGTAATAAATATTGAAAGTTGGACATTTTAAGAAGAGTATTTTTCACGAGAAAAATTGCTTCACTTTGATGCGATATCCTGACGTTCCTATTTAATATTTTCTCGCGCTTTTTTTTTTAAATAAAGAGCAGATTTTTGCGATAAGAAATCGTGTCTTACATTATTAATTAGTCTGCACAATGTATTAAAAGTTAATGCTGGACTAAATGGAGAAAATTAAAAAAATTTTTTATATTCGGTAAGAGATATCTTTAAAGTCCCAGTTTCTAACAAATTGGACTATTTTCAGTACACCTTCCTCTATATGATGGTATAAAAATTATTTCCGCACTCTTCCGCCTTTGCAAATTATAGCAGTCCATAAGTTATTAATGCATGGTGCAGATGTAATAAAACACGCATTATTACCAATCGGACAATTATCGGAAGAGGCTCAAGAAACACGTCACAAAGACTTTAAATAATTTAGATACAAACATACAAGAAAATCAGACAGAATATTAACAAATGAAGATGTATTTTATAGACTTTTATTGACATCGGACCCGCACATGTCAGCAATGCGAGTGAAATCATGTAAGAAAAGAATACAAAATTTGGAACCAGAAGCTGAATTATTAATAATTAAATAATAGAAAAGGCAGGCTTTGAAATGGATGGACTATAAAAAATAATGCTAGACAAAACCATTTGAGAACGAAGACGGACAAAGTATAAACAAAAATTATTTTTTCATATTTCATGTTATTATTATTATATTATAAAACCATCATTGTTATCACATTTTTATCACAAAAGATTTACAAAAATGTTACTAAATTATTTTATATTATATACAATATTACAAATATTATCAATTATTATAAAAAATATCTTTTGACACAGTTATGTGACGTTTTTACCTTACCCGACTCCTCAAATTTACGTTTTCCCCAATTCATTAAACATTGCATGTGTGAAACAAATATAAAATACACACTCAGAAAGAAAAAATGGTTTGGAAGATTGTATTTAAACAATTTTTTTTTTAGTGAAAAATATCAATGAAAATTAATAAGAAATTATTGTTTAACAAATTTAAAAAATATTAATTTTTCTTTAGTTCAAATTGACTATTTTTTAAATGAATTTTAGTGCAAATTTCATCCCGATAACTCTTATGGTACAAAAGTTATAACAAAAAGTCACTGAATTTCTCGATTTGGACCACCGTGCGCCGCACAGTGGAGTAGAGGCATTTCGCCGCGACTTTCTTAAATCGTGAAGACCTGACGCGAAACGAAACCGTGAAAGTTTACAAGAACAAGGACACTTACTTTGAAGGGACTAATGAAAATAAATAGTTGGAAGGTCTTCTTTATTCCGAATTACCATGGAAATCTGATTTGCATTTCTGTGTCATCTATAGTCGACGTTATTTATAGCAACGCACGCGCTCGCGACTGTCTATGGCTGACAATGGCACACATATCAACGGATCGCCTTGGTTCGTATCGTTCGCGGAAATTGTTAAAATCACAGAACACGTTTAACAAGCCGTTTAACCCTTGGCACTCGAGTTGTGACTCAGAGTCGCCACTGAATATTGCTTGTATTATTAAATATGTTGGTATCTAATCAATAACTAAATATTTAAGTATTGTATGAGATACTATATCAATTTTAAATATGTTGGTATCTAATCAATGACTAATCATTTAAGTATCGTGTGAGATATTATATCAATTTCACGTCTAATCCACGAAATGAAAAAGAAAATCATATAGGATTATTCTAGCTCGGAGGAAATGTTTAATTTTCGAGTCAAAATAGCTGCGAGCGCGAAGGGTTAAGAATAATTGATCGGTCCAGGCGGACAGGCGCGACAAGGCGGGAAGAAATGTTTAACTATTGTTATCGGAACCGGTGTGTACCGGTTCCAGAGCGTTCCCTATCGGTCTTTGTAAAGGGCATTTCTGACCACTGTATCAGCAGGCGGCGGTCACGAATCGATATTCCCGGCCTCCGCTGTATTGTCATCACGTGGCTTTGTAATCGGAGGCTCATTTTAAGCTGACCGCGTTTACAGCTTTACAATTTGATAACACGGCTGCATTATGCCACCATCCATTTAAGTGACCCGTCGGAATTGTCCTCTGTGTGTGTACATGTGTGTGTGTGTCAATCAATCGCAAGTTGATGTTCATCTTTCGCGAATGGGGAATTGTCTCCAACCAGAAATAAAGCATTGTGTCCGCCGTGCGCCTAGAACGAGACGCTGCGGTTTAATTTATGAACGGGAGCTCGAATTTCGAACCGGGAACATTTTAATTGAAAGAGCGATCGTTATTCTATAAGTTTTTTCTCGAAATTTTCGTAGACGACAGTGGTTGCGTCGACGATTGCCGGATAAAATGTTAATTCGCGGTCGCACCTGTGTATTTACGGTTCTCCTCCGGCCAACAGAGGCTCGTAGAAAAACGAGCGTGGTTCATTCCGAAATTAGTCGGCCGTCTCATCTTTTGTGATGGCTCTCATCACTCCGAGAGCTCTTAGCCAGAACAATATATGAAACCAGAAATATTTGCTAGGTGTTTTCACATGTGTGCTCGACTCTCGCGCAGCGGAGAGCCAAGTGCCTTTTTTTAGCGAAGTTGCTCGATTATCGTTACGCGATTTCTACCGAATGTACACCGTGCGGATTATTTTATTATTTTCTTTTACTTCGGTCACATCTCGCACGTCCGACAACACGATATTCCCGTTATCTAACGATTAATCCGACGTTAGTTATACGGTCGTATCTCGTGCATCTACGAGCGACATATTTGAATGCATGCGACCAGAAATAGACACGTAAGTTGCATGCAGCATGGATCATTATCGATTCGTTGTACATCGATACCCGATGCTCGAGACTGTCTACATGCTGTGTCATTGCCAGTTTCACCGTGTCGTTCGTCAAAGTGTCGCACAGAAGCTGCGAAACACGCCCACGAATTGCGAACGACTTTCCGCAAGAAATTCGATATGTAGATAATTTAATAGCTTATCTTTTCTATGTCGTTAATGCTATATTATTAAAATCACCCGTCGTTTAGGAAAGTTTTCATAAAAATGCCCGTCGTTAAGGCGCTGGAACGGTAGCATGTGTGCACACTCACACCGCTAGGTCAATCGTATACGTACATGGGGATTGCAAGGATCCACGAGGCCTCAGATCATGTCTCAATAATGCAAAGTCAAGACTTCTTAATAGTCATAATCGCTAGATAAAAGATCAATCTAGAGCGGAAGTGTCCCAAAGTGGCCCAATTTTTATGTTTTCGGGGCGTAAATTTGCATTATTCGACGGCATGTAGCGGAACCGCGAGAAGCAATATGGAGCTGTTGAGTAATACATTTTCATACAGCTACGAGGCACAGTGGTTCGAAATCGGCAAAACGTGACCAAAAATCACTTTTTCAACTTCGCCCAAAATTAATGACATTTATGCCAATAGCTTCTTAAATGTTCAAACTAAGTTATAGCATAAATATAAATAGTTAAAAGTCACCCATTATTGTTCCAGAACAGTTTGAAAACAAGCAAAAATGCAATTCTAAGATGGATCGCATTTCTTCTCGAAATTAACGTTGTTTGCCTCATCATACTTTTTTATGAGTAATATTTTTAGAAAAACCAACTACACAGTGTTAAAGAGCTTTCGGCTATGTGTATGTGTAATTTACATTTTATATATTACTTTTAACATTATAGTACTTTTAACATATATTTTAAAACTTTGAAAATTGTCTCTTCCTAAACACCTACTTTCCAGTCTTTTTTCTTCTTTAATGACGATTATAAAACGGAGATTACGCGAGGTCACGATGAATTTTGCATAGACGCATTTGTTAAAGCCTCGTTAAGAGCACTACATAAAAATATCTTGCGCAGACCTGCGCAATTTAAAGTTACAACAATAAATAGGCAATGCGCTGATAAAATACGGGAATAGTAGATTTCAAGGAAATCGGACAATTTTTCAACTAACACATCTGTCATATTGATTCCGGCATTTTGTTTTTTAAAATTTTGAAATTAGTTTCATAATCAGCAACCCTCAAAATACGGGAATACTAGATTTCAAGGAAATCGGTCAATTTTTTAAGCAACATATCTGCCATATTGAATCTGCCATTTTGTTTTTTGAAATTTTGAAATTAGTTTCATAATCAGCATCCCCAAAAATACGGGAATACTAGATTTCAAGGAAATCGGACAATTTTTTAAACAACATATCTGCCATATTGAATCCGCCATTTTGTTTTTTGTAATTTTGAAATTAGTTTCATAATCAGCAACCCTCAAAATACGGGAATACTAGATTTCAAGGAAATCGAACAACTTTTAAGCAACACATCTGCCATATTGAATCTGCCATTTTGTTTTTTGAAATTTTGAAATTAGTTTCATAATCAGCAACCCTCAAAATACGGGAATACTAGATTTCAAGGAAATCGGACAATTTTTCAATTAACACATCTGCCATATTGAATCCGGCATTTTGTTTTTTGAAATTTTGAAATTAGTTTCATAATCAGCAACCCCCAAAATACGGGAATACTAGATTTAAAGGAAATCGGTCAATTTTTCAACTAACACATTTATCATATTGATTCCGGCATTTTGTTTTTTAAAATTTTGAAATTAGTTTCATAATCAGCAACCCTCAAAATACGGGAATACTAGATTTCAAGGAAATCGGTCAATTTTTCAACTAACACCTCTGCCATATTGAATCCGTCATTTTGTTTTTTGAAATTTTGGAATTAGTTTCATAATCAGCAACCCCAAAAATACGGGAATACTAGATTTCAAGGAAATCGGTCAATTTTTCAACTAACACATCTGCCATATTGAATCCGGCATTTTGTTTTTTGAAATTTTGAAATCAGATTAGTAATCAGCAATCCGAAAATCCATAGAATACCAATTTTCAACTAAATCGTAGAATTTATAGTTTTGGCGATTTCGAACAACTGCGAAAATGCAAAAGTGGTCACTGTGGGACACTTCCGCTCTAGATTGATCTTTTATCTAGCGATTATGACTCCTAACAAGTATTGACTTTGCATTATTAAGACATGATTTGAGGCCTCGTGGATCCTTGCAATCCGCATGTACGTATACGGTTGACCTAGCGGTGTGAGTGTGCACGCATGCTACCGTTCCAGCGGTTTAATGTGTTAAGATAGCGAGAATCCACACCGATACGATCGGCAGCGTCGCGTTACGGCGACGTTCGATTCCTTTCCAATTATTCTTTCGCTAACACGTTCCTTCCGTTTCCCTGTTTCCCGGAGACCGTCGTTCCTCCCGTCGCGTCGTTTCGCCACCGGCACGCGTCGCATTCACGTGCAGACCCAATTACGGAAATAGCAGAGGGTTATCTTTGATATTCTATCTGCACGACTGTTCGGCGGAGGGAGCAGCAAGGAGAAAGGCTCCGCGAGAACGCCGGGGCGACAGTGGGAAACCGGTGAAACGAACGAGCATAATTGGAGGAACCGGAACAAATAAGGGAGTGGAACACGTGAACGTGAGTCGGGGCTTGCTATCTGGTTTACAGCCGCGGGTTTTTAACGGGGGCTCTACACCCTGGCAGTTGTATCGATAGAGCTGCTGAGGATATTTCTAAACTAGCGCGAAAGAAAGCGTGAGAATTGCGAGGGAAAGGTTAACGAGCGAATGAGGCGCGGGACCGGGTGTTAACGAGAAGCGCGAGACAAAGGGGAAAAATATAAAACAAAAGGAAACGGCAAAGAGGTGAGAGGAGAGCCCGGGGAGACTGTTGCGAAAGGCGGGGGCAGAAAGAGATGGACGCGGAGAAGAAAGTAAGACAAGATGGAGGAGAGAGAGGGTGGCAAGAAGCAGCAACGACGAAAAAAAGGGAGCTAAGAATACAATAGAGAGTGGGCGAGAATTTTTGCCAGCATAAAAATACGGAACGCGGAAAGTCACGGCGAGAAACGAGGATAAATGATTCAGCGACGAGTTAGCAGAACGAAGTGTAATAGGCGAAAAGACAATGGAACGTTGTTATGCATCGTTACGCGTGTTCGCAGGTTGCGTGCGGTTGCACGATCGACCGGTCGTTCAAATGAATTAAAGAGACGGAAGAGGGGAGAGAGCTGCCGCTAGTTGGGATATTATAAATGTAACACAATGATGCTAATGTCCCGTTGTAATTAAGGTAATACGTTTCTGCTGTTCCGCGCCGCGCCGCCTTGCCGTTCGAAGGAAACATAAAAAGAATCATAGCCGAATTTGCATACCGCGAATTAAATGAACAACCGCGTAAATTTTTTTTACGCGTGCGCACGTTTCCGTTTGCGACTGTTGACGCTTCCGAAGATATTTGTCGGAGCAGAGGGTCTGTTTAACAACAAAGGGCTCGCTCACAATTGAGAAGAACTAGGGCTCCTTTGACGATGAGATGCATCACTTCCACCAACCAGAAAAAAAAGGAGGTAGAAAAAAAGTTAGTATTAAAATTGAATTGATTTATATAATTTAGGGGGTTGTGTAGAAAATATTAGTTGAATTAAAAATTAATAATAATTTTTATAAAAAATTAGTTACAATAGATAATTATTAATAATTTGTATAATTTAGCAAGTTGAATTAAAAATTAATAATAATTTTATAATCTTATATAAAGCACATGGGTCCTCCTCAAAATCGGGTGTTCCAAGTGAATTCAAGGCAGTATTATGTGCCATAAGTTTTTGGGCACGTCCCTGCTTTGTCATCGTACGTAAATTTTTTATTCTATTATATAAAGATTTACGGTCCGTTTATAATGAAATGGTAATTATACAGTAGTATTTCTTTCGATCAAAAATGGCGCCGCTACGCAGAACCCAATTTTCGCAGGTGCACCTACATTTTAACTTCAGTTTTCTGTTTTCCTATTTTAAGTAAACAAAGCAACAAGTGGAATGAATTTAATCCGCCGTTTTCCGAATTTACGTGCATACGTATCAGTGTATTCGAATGGCCGCGCTCGTTGTTCCACAACGATCAACAATTTTTTACAGAACGACATACAACAAAATCTTTGCGATTGCTCGGTAACCCCGAAACGCGATAGCGAGTACATTTTTAAGCTTGTTAGGAGATTATCCGCGAAACTAATGGCTTCCTGAAAATCCACGCGTTTCTGTAAATATTTTTCACACGAATGCAATGGAGGAAATTCCGGCGTTGTTGTAAATGTAATATTCCGATTGTTAATGTGCCGAATACGGTTTCATTGGTCGCCCCGAGGTTCACTCGCGAACAAACAAGTCGACCGTGTGGAATTTCCAAACAAATTGTTTATTTCACTCGAATATTACGATACATGCGTAGCGTATATTTCGAAAAAGTCCCGGATGGAATATGCACCGCATCGATCAAACTCTTCTCCACAGTGTTTTCGCGTATCAGATAATAAATCAACAAATATATACAGATACCGCACGTTGATGCATATATAGCCTCCCTGATTTATAGCGGAATTAATTGACCGTTCAATTAATCTGCATTAAGAAAAAGTGCATACATTTTCGTCTGCCGCGACCTCCCGAATGCTGTTGCGCGCACAAACAATTGCAATTACCAGGGAAAATACATTACCTCGTGCATATTATACTCTGCTTTGTTCTTCTCTGCTTCCTGAAATCTTTATAAAGCAATATATCAGATGATGCAAATTTATCAGCGAGAAAACATTAATCTGTACAATATGTGCCCGTTTGCAGTGAAAGATATTATTATATGCTGCAACGCTCGTTTACCGATTCAAACGTATTCGCGTTGTATCGCGTCAACGTCCACGCATAATCGATTCGGCCAAGTATTCGCGATCGATCGCGCGACGTCGCACAGTGGTTCGAAATCGCCAAAACGTGGCCAAAAAGCACTTTTTCAACTTCGTCCAAAATTAATGAAATTTATGCCAATAGCTTCTTAAATGTTCAAACTAAGTTGTACCACAAATATAAATTGCTAAAAATCACCCATTATTGTTCCAGAACAGTTTGAAAACAAGCAAAAATGCAATTCTAAGATAGACTGCATTTCTTCCCGAAATTGACGATGTTTGCCTCATCATACTTTTTTATGAGTAATATTTATACAAAAACTAACTACATAGTGTTAAAGAGCGTTCTTTCGGCTATGTGTATGTGTAACTTTTAACATTATATATATATTTTACAACTTTGAAAATTGTCTTTTTCTAAACACCTACTTTCCAGTCTTTTTTTCTCTTTAGTGACGATTATAAAGTGAACGTCACGCAGTTTCACGATGAATTTTGCATGTACGTATTTGTTAAAGCCTCCTTAAGAGCGCTACATAAAAATATCTTGCGCATACTTGCGCACTTCAAAGTTACAACAATAAAATAGGTAACACAAGCAGTATTCCAATTTAGATAAAAATTAATACTCCGGGCTTTTTCTAGTCGCTGATTATGAATGTGATGTCAGAATTAAAAATTATAATAATTTTTTTTAAAACGCAAAAATAAAGAATTTGATGTATCCGTTTATTGTATTTGAATCAGATTCATAATCAGCAACCCCAAAAATACGGGAATACTAGATTTCAAGGAAATCGGACAATTTTTTAAGCAACACATCTTCCATATTGGATCCGCTATATTGTTTTATGAAAGTTTGAAATCAGATTCATAATCAGCAATCCGAAAACCCATAGAATACCAATTTTCCACTAAATCGGAGAATGTCTTCGATTTTTGGCCACGTTTTAGCGATTTCGAACCACTGTGCGTCGGTGTCTTCCTCCATCTTTCGAATCCGTCGTCCCGATTCGCTGGCACGTAAATTTTTACTTCTCGCTCGAATATATATATATATAAAATTCGACGAAGGCAATTTGACGGTCGGCTGCCGACTGTTTCCGTCCGTGAATCGAACAAATCGTTTATCCGCCGAGCCGCGCCGCGCCGATGCGACTGCGGAACGGCGCGAATTCGGTACACGGTTTAATTTAATCATCGGTAGCACGCGGATAACGGCCGCGCGAATATTTCCCGCCGGATCCCCCCACCGACCCCCCTCCCCCCAGCCGCCCTTTGTGTATCCACCCTTTAATTGCGTAAACGAGTCTTGCGCCGTTTACATTCGCTGAACGTTGATTTCCGTGGATTAACAATTGCGTTCATTCGTCTCTATTTAGCCGCGATCACGAAAATCGACAAATACAGTGACTCCCAAAAATAATCGGACACTAGGTATAACTAACTTTATGATTTGATAATTCGATTGTTGATAAAGCAATCGCCCTGGGAATTGTTTCTAAACATTTATTAATGTTGATAAACATGTATGCTTTATTTGAAAAATATACATACGTTTCATAATAAAAATTATTAAACGAAATAATGGACCATTTGTGGCTCACAAAAATATTCGGACACGTATTATATTTCTCTGTCGATTTCTCTTATGTACGAGGGAGAAAAACAAAATTATTCGGAAAGTGAAAAAAATCCGCGTTTAAGTGCTCCAAAACTAGTTAGTGAGCTATTAGAAGAAACCTCCAAAAATGTGTCAGCCGAAACAGTTCGGAGAACGCTGAGGCAAGCTGGTTACATTGGAAGAGTAGCTAGAAAGAAACCATTTATCAACGAAAAGGATAGGAATAAACGAAAAAATTTTGCAAGTGAGCTAATTTCTAAGGATGAGACATGGTGGAAGGATGTCATATTTGCTGATGAAAGCAAATCCAATCTGTACAATTCCGACGGAAGAACTATGGTGTGGCGGAAAGCGAATAAAGAGTTTGATTTTGAAAATACAAGAGGTACAGTGAAACACGGCGGAGGCAGTGTAATGGTCTGGGGTTGCATTTCGTTATATGGAGTCGGTAACCTAGTGTTTATTGACGGTATCATGGACAGAAATCATTATTTAAATATACTCAAAAATAATTTAGTTGAAAGTGCTGAAAAAATGGGGCTTAATAATAATTTTAAGTTTTACCAAGAGAACGATCCCAAGCACAAGTCACATATCGTGCAAGAATTTTTATTATACCGCTGCCCCAAAATTGTGCATCCGCTGCCGCAATCACCGGACCTTAATCCTATCGAGAATTTATGGGATGAATTGGATAGAAAAATTCGAAAAATGCCAATTACATCGATTGCCGAATTAAAACAAAGACTTGCAACTGAGTGAGTGGTCGAATATAATTGTTGAATATTTAAAAAAAATTACAAATAATATGCCAAATAGGTTAAGACATGTTCTTAAACAAAATGGTTATTCCACGAAGTACTAACAAATTTTATAATGCTAAATTACATTATCTAAATAGAAAAATTAATATTGTCCGAATATTTTTGTGAGCCACAAATGGTCCATTACTTCGTTTAATAATTTTTATTATGAAACGTATGTATATTTCCGAAATAAAGTATATATGTTTATCAACATTAATAAATGTTTTATTGCTAGAAACAATTCTCAGACCGATTGCTTTATCAACAATCGAATTATCAAGTCATAAAATTAGTTATACCTAGTGTCCGAATATTTTTGGGAGTATATGTGTATATTTTGCGAGCTGCGTTTCATATTCTTTTTCATTGCGATTGTGCGCTATACCCAAAGGTCTTCGCATTCTACGAATAGAAACCAGTCACTGGAGTCAATATGTAGACAAATACAGAACTCCGCGACCTTGCGTCGCATTGACCGATTTATAGTTTCAGCGTTCTGTGTGTGTACGACTCGCGTACTTAGCTTCTATTAATGCGCTTCCATCGAACGAGAATTGTAAAGAATTTTTTCTTTTTTTTTTTATAATCGTTTTACGGCTTGTTTCGATATTTGGATCGAGATCAATCAACTTTCGAAGTCTAACGATGACGCGAACTCCAACCGGACGGTAAATTGAGACCTAACGCATTTTACAAACCAACACACTTCAACCACCCTCCCCCACACCCTGCGAACAGTATAGCGAGTGATAGCGATTGATTTGTCAGATACCGTCCGTAATGGGCAGCTCGATTTGCGATTCGTTATCTATCGTCGTCGTATTTTTATGTTATTTTTGTGCGGTGGGGCGTTTTCTTGTTCAAATGACGTCGTTTTTAGGTTTCTTTTTTTATGAATGATTATTTAGTTCAACGTGCAGACAACGGATTTTATGCGGATTCATGAGAGAAATGAGTAGTTGTGATTGAAAACAGCAAAAATCATTGGATGCATTTAAATTATTATATTATTATTATATTATTAGGTTGTCCGGAATGTTCTTTTCGCGTTCGCCGCTCGGGGCCTTATCTCGTCCTGCTTAAGTAAACAAACAACCAGATCACTCTACCGTCAATTGTGTGGTCACTAGTTATCCTCTGGCAAGGCAAGAGAACAGTTCTCGACGTCAGCAGAAAGTGTATCGTGTGTTTCTTGCATTGTGAAAGATGGAAGATCAAAAGATGCGTTTGCGTCATGTTATGTTTCCCTATTTTCAAAAAGGCAGTACGCCTAAAAACACTGCAAAGGAGATTCGTGACGTTTATGGTGACCGGTCTATAACTTTTCAAACAGTCCGGAATTGGTTTAGGAGGTTTAGAGCCGGAAATTTTAATCTTAAAGATGAAGATCGCAGCGGACGTCCATCCACCACTGATACCGATCTTATTAAGGACTACCTCGATGAAAACCCAAGGTCTAGTGTTCGTGAGATAGCAGATGCTTTAAACATTCCGCGAACAACGATTCAAGAACATTTAAGAAAGCTTGGATACGTTAATCGCTACGAAGTGTGGGTCCCCCATGACAACGCGAGGCCACACGTTTCTTTAGCGGTGCGAACGAAACTTTTAGAGCTTGATTGGGATGTTCTACCACATCCTCCATACTCTCCAGACCTTGCACCATCGGACTATTATTTATTCCTCTCCTTAAAAAATTTTCTTCGCAAGAGAAAATTCAAATCAATAAATGAAGTAAAAAACGGTCTCGAACAATATTTTAATAGCAAGCCAAGACAATTTTGGAAAAATGGCATTATGAGGCTCCCGGAGAGATGGCAAAAGGTGGTAGAAGAGAACGGATCATACATTATTTAAGAAAGGTACACAGAAGGCAATATATTTTATACTTAATTCCTATTAAAAAAACGAAAAGAACTTTCCGGACAACCTAATATTTTCAACATATTAACTATATACGAGTATAGTATACTCGACAAACACAGAGTAAGCGTCGCTGTTAAAATATTGGTAATTATTAGTAACTATTATGTCATGACTAGACTGTGGATGTTTATGCAATTTTTAATTTATGTAGGCAAGTTTCAAGAAAGTAGAATCAAATAGAATGTTATTTTCCATGGTAGTAGCCATTATAGATCTGAAATAAATAAAAATCGTTTTAAATTCTGTGAAATTTTATATTCTAGCATTGTTTGTTAATTTTTAGAAGCCATAAATGCATAAAGATCCGCAGTCTAATCATGACACAATGTGCTGCCATTTCTCCATGAAGGTGTAATCGTCAAAGCCAACTGATCAAGACAGAAAATAAATTCTTGTTTCACTGCAGTTTGTTGCAATTCAGGTAGAAAATTTTTATCTTACATATACAGATCCGCCGTCCATTAATGTGCTTCGCCGAGTAACTTCGTTTCAATCCAATTCATTTGTACAACGACACCAACAGCGACAGTCAGACGCTCTCCGCCGTTGTGTATTAATTGCAATGTTTACAACTGAACGAAATCGCCGACTCGATCGAAAGATACGCACGGAACAGCGTGGGGCACGGTGCAGATTCTAATTAGAGAAGTTGCAAATTATTTTCCGGACTAAACCCTTCCTCACAGTTCGGACTTCTTGGGTTATTTGAGCACAGCGCGCCCCGCCGGTCAGAATATCGTTTCGTTATCTGATTTCACAAAATAATTATAGCTCGCTCGCCGAACAACGGCCGTGCAAGAAGAAACCTTCCGTTTTCAGAGTTAATTGAAATTAACGCAGTTATCAATAACGCGATGAAGATAAAAACCGGTGCTGCGGTGGTGGTGCGATTTTATTCGGAGTCTTTCGATCGAGATCTCGCTTGTGGGAAAAAATCCCAACGAAATGTATTCTAAATATTGAATTTTTACCGTAAAATCTTGAAATCTGTATTAATGTTTTCGGCGTTCGGGTTCGATCAATTGTTACTATTTAATAGCATGTTTGCAATATATTTAACGACGTTTCGGTCTTATTTTAGACCATTTTCAAGAAAAATAAATGTCATGGAACGGGCACGTGTTTGTACTGTCGCTTAAAAATCTCAAAATTTTTAAATAAGTGGGTTTTTCTGTTCTTAAAAATATGTCCTAATTCTTTTCACATGTAGCAAACGCAATTATTTTTCTTGAAAATAGTCTAAAATAAGACCGAAACGTCGGTAAATATATTGCAATGCAGGGCCCGCTCTAAGGGCCCGCCCCAAAATTTAGGGGCGCCATTTTGGCTGTAAGTGTGAGAAAAATATTGATGTTTTAAATACCCAATTAATAGAAAACTTCACACATCGATTTTTTCGTTCGCTAAAAATTTACAGTGCGTAGCGTATTTACATTGTTTTGACGGTCCCAGTATGTGCCACACATACTTTATGCGTTTGTTGCGTATGAATTACGCTCTCTCTTATGCGTGCGCAGCAGAAGCGGGCCGCTCCCGCGCGAGTTTCGATAATCTTTTATTTCACATGATTCTATTCTGTTTTTTTCCTTCTTCCGATTTACCACACGTCTTTTGTCCGTGCAGTGCACGACATCACGTCTCTTATATTGAACTATTCAATTTACATGTGTCATCTATATAATTGGTATT
This sequence comes from Lasioglossum leucozonium, assembly GCA_028454225.1. Taxonomy (NCBI): domain Eukaryota; kingdom Metazoa; phylum Arthropoda; class Insecta; order Hymenoptera; family Halictidae; genus Lasioglossum; species Lasioglossum leucozonium. The sequence goes on from CM052213.1 coordinate 5,954,833, forward strand.
ATTTATATTATGTATATCTATATACATGGTATCATAAATACCATGTCCAAAAAAATGCTACTAAAACACTGTAAAAATTTAGAATGTATTTTAACTGATGATGATTCTGTTGACATAAATGGGGTAGAATTAGCAGAGGAAATTTCAGCAGTATTTGCGCTTTGGGCAAAAAAGAAAACCTAAGAAATGTACTGAGCTTAATTACAAAGTTAAATTTTACTCCAAACCTTACTATTGCTTTAAGAATATTGCTAACGATACCAATAACTGTGGCAAGTGGCGAAAGGAGTTCTTCTAAGTTAAAATTAATTAAGAACTTTTTACGTACGAGTACTATACAATATCGTCTTAATGGTTAGGCCATTTAGCAGTTGAGTATGAAATTGCTGATCAAATAAATTTAACAGATATAATAAAAAAGTTTGCAGAACTGAAAGTAAGAAAAATAAGTTTTTTGTGATTTTAGCGTAGTTGATGTTAACTTCTTTTATTTTCAAAATAATGGCATGTTGATTGTTTGTGCAATAATACACATTTTGAATAGCATTTAAAAATATAAAAAATTATATGGTTAACACTTGTGGCTATGTACAGATATTTCTTAATTAATTTAATTATCAATGTTATGTTATGTTATATGTTTCTTTCTAAATATATGTTTTTATTAAAATTTAAATGAAATGATTTGATTTTTATTGAAAATAAAAAATATGTACCTTTATTTAAAGAATATATATAAATTCTTAAGGGGCGACAATTTGTCTTTTTGTCCGGGGCGTCGTAACCGCTAGAGCGGGCCCTGATTGCAAACATGCTATTAAATAGTAACAATTGATCGAACGCGAGCGCCGAAAACATTAATACAGATTTGAAATGTATTCTATTCGGAATTACCCCAATCGACGTAAGCCTCGTGAAAAGCCGTAATTGCTGCGATACATTCAGCTTAGACGACAGCAGCTGCCGCGTACGCGAAAACGCTAAATAAATGATACGATTCCCCCCCTCCCGGCACTATTTATACTATCGTTTAAATAATAAAGTACTTATTCTACTAAACGCCGCGATTAAAATCAGACACCATTCGTCAAGCACAAATCTTGCTGGAAATCATCTGACGAAACGTTTCATCGTTCTTGTGCACAGTGGCCGGGCATTAATACTGAATAAGCTTTCACAAGGTCGCGTATGAAAACAGGTCGGTTTTGCCGGTGTAAATATTTAACAATCGCGACACACACGCTCGGCATACACACGCGTCCACCTACGAAGAAAACACAGTTAGAGAAGGACGAACTTTTCCAGCCGGATGTCCGAAATTTGGGCCAGCCGCGGGTGGAAGTTGCAAGATGCATCGTCGGCGCTAAGCATTGTCGTCCGTCTGCATTAAAATCCGATGCACCGTAATGTATAATACGATCCTCGGCCGTACGGTGTCGTCAAGTTCCTCTCGGTCAGACTGCACGGCTGGCCACATAATGGATTTTCCACTTCAGAAAGGGAATACTCGCGGAATTGTGCCTCGTTACTTGAACTCGAAACGCCACTCGGAGCAATCTATATAAATTGAGGGGAACGTTCTCTCGTCCCTCGTCCGCTTTCTTCGTTTTCCTACCACCTATCTTCGCACACTGCGTCGGCCAAGAGGGCAAAGACAAAATAAAATCAATATTTTTGTAAATATATATCAACTTACATAAATTTATTTTAAAAAAAAACACCATTTATGCGCGAACAATCGCTAGGAAAACAAAATAACTGAACATTAAGTGAAACAAAACATTTTCCATTTCCTACTTTAGTTTATTTTATACAATTTATTTTACAACATTTCTATTTTTCATTTATGTGGGATTCTGCACCTTGCGGGTATTTTAGAAGCAAGGGAACCCCTGATGAATGTATAAAAAACGATTTGCAGGAACAAATAAAATATATTTACGAGGTGTTATACATATAAGATGCGCTTTGTATCGGTGGAAGGCGATGACTGCCTCTTCGGTCGGGTCTCCTTCTTAAATACTACCTCCTCTGTTTAGATTAACAGTCCCCTAAACCCTATCGCATACGCACACGCACACGCACGCACACGCGTCGCGCAGTCAGTCACACCAACTCATTCGTTCATTCCCCACATTTATGTGGAACAAATCTCTCATCCTGTCTCCCTCTCTCTCTCTCTCTCTCTCTCTCTCTCTCTCTCTCTCTCTCTCTCGACCCCTAAATTCCTAGATCCCTAGATCTCTCTTTGTCTCTCTCTCTTGCACGTTTTAGCGTCAGACTATTTGGTGTCCCCTCGAAAACATATCCATGTGAAAAAGAATTCGCTTGGCGGGAATCGGGCCGAGAATCGGCCCGCGACGGTTCGCACGATTGAAACAGAGCCTCCGTGTTAACGGGAAGTTGTCGCATAGCGGGTCTGGGTTCGTCGTCGATCGATGTTACTGCAGGTAAAAGCGATCGACGGTCAAACGAGCCACTAGAGGCGAGACCAGACCGGCTGACGGTGGTTGCAGGTTGCATAATTCATGCAGGCCCGCGATTGCGATACGAGAGACAGGAAGGACGCGTCTGACGGCGTGGCCCGCGGAACGCACGAATTTCCTGCCGATATAAAAGCGGTTACGATCGTCAGGTGGCTCGTAAATATCGGGCCGAGCCGTGTTCATGACGCATCGTCTGCCCGCGGCGCGGCGCTTCGTACCTGATTCGGGCTATCAATGAGAAATTGGCTGTCAACGGGTCCGAAGGCCGAGGACGATATCCGGCGACGCAGCCTGTTAGTCCCGTTTCCGTTTCATTGAATCCGCTTAACTCTCGCCCGCTGGAAACCCTGCAATTCCGTTAATCCGCGCGCGGGAGCCGCCCGAGGAAATGCTCCCGATTTATCGTCGATCTCGAATAGAGACACGGTTCGCCGTGTAATATATGCTTTCCCGATCGTCGATCACCGAAACTTCATTTTCGGTGATTGCACACTCGGTCGCAGCATAAACGTTCGATTATTCAATTAACCATTCGCGTGAAAAAGAAAACAGCCGGTTGTTACGGCGCGTTCGCAACAATTTCGCCGTTAATTTCAAGCATTATATCAGCGACGGATATTTACCAACAAGGTAAATTGGCAAGTAGTTTTGCAGCATGACACGCCCAACCGCGTGCAGCGAAAAGAACGTTATTCGCTGCTTGCGAGTGGGAAGTTCGATACCGTTTAGGTTATTCATGGGACGCGGAGCTATACGCTGCATTACTACCTCGAAAACCTCCACTCGAAAAAATCCATTATTTCGCGATTTCGATTTAGTTTTGCATAGGAAATCCTCCTATGAACGGTCGTAACGCTCGCCCTGTGCTCTGTATGTTCGATTAGGATTCTTATCGATTTTATGTCATATTTCCGTGAAACCAAATTAAATAATAAAATCAGTATTTCCACTGCCGACAACATTATGTGGAATTGCGAGTGCACGACGTAGAGCCCAAGCGGACCACTATTTATGGTAGGGCAAAATGACACGATGCAGCGAAATTGAACGGTCGAAACGTGGAACATTATATTTGGGATAGTTGTATTTTGTAATAAATAGCTTTAATCCTTTTAGTGCCGAACGATTGTATGCATTGGCGTATTATTATACTCATCACGAGAGATCTGTATCTCAAAATAACTTTGTAAAACGTTAAAATGGTTCAAATTCAATACAACACAATTGAAACAAATGTTTATTAGATTTAACTTTTTGTTATAACTTATGCTGATTAGTGCCGAGGCTCTGTATATGTTGGAGCGATAAGGTAGAAACGGGACACGGATATTCCTCCGATATCCCTTTACGATGCTTATGATAATATTTATGATAATGTTTATAAAAATCATTCAACTTTTTTATTATTACCTATTATTTCTATCAAAACCGTCAACGTTTTGATAGAAATACAATTAGTAGCAGAAAATTATGTCAGTTTTGTTGCTACTTTTTTACAAAAACTACGCCCTGTTACGGATATGGATGACGCAGAATTAGTTCGAATTATTGACGGGTTAGATCTAAATGGAGAAGATGTTCACAGTGATGACCAGTTATTTGCACCAAGCCGTCAGTGTGCTCGCAGAATATATAGCGACAATGAGTCTAGCGAAGAAGTATCGCAAGATGAAGATAACGAGAGTGATAGTGAGGAATCTCTGAAGAATTTCAGTGAAGCAACTGTGGAAAACGATAGGCAATATAACCCGCGCCCATTATTTTTGGAAACGACCGGTCCTAAACATATGCCACCGAACATGTCGGAACCAATAGAGTATTTCAATTTATTTTTTACTCGTGAATTTCTGGACACGTTGAAAATTGAAACAAATAACTATAAATATTTATAATAACACTTAAATTTTTTTTAGTAACGTTATACCAGCTACACGATCCACTTGTTCTGTAGTAGATCTGTCTGACGCTTGTCGTGCATCATGGAGTTGTCATCTTGTTCTCAGGACCGATTATTTTATTAAAAATTATTGAAAATGATGTTACTTATATTTCATACTACGTGACCTACATAAAATTGATCAAACGATGATTACTGAAAATACTGTCTGTAAAACAGAAACTTGTTTCTATGTTTTCTATTATTGCTTATATTGCTGTTATTCATATGATTTTAAATAAGTAAGTACAATTGGCATTACATTACTCTCCCATTCTTCCCCAAAACGCTGCATTTTTAAAATATTATTCTTAGTTTGGTTTTAATGGGCTTTTTCCTAAACCATAGTAAATTCGTCAAATTCCTCCGGTTATCTTCGCATACCCGTTTTTGGTTCGGCACTAAAAGGGTTCACAATGCATACAGCTTGTCGGCAAAAGCTTCCAATCCCGGCAAAATAATAAATATCGGTGCGCGTCGAGAAATGTAACGCGCGGCTATCGTCGCGAGCGGCTCATCCTCTGCGGGTAAGAAACGTGAGTGAACGCGAAATACTCGATACGGTAAACGGGACAAAGAAACACCGGGACGGCGATAGTGTGAAAAGTATATCGCGGAGTTGTCGTGAACTGGAACAGCTATCTGGAAACCATTCGTACACAGGTTTCGCGCGGGTTCTCTCTGCCTTGCGGAACGTTCGTGATCCTTTTCGTATACCGGCCCGGTGCTGGTTTTTATTTCGCTCCGCCGGTGACTATCGTAGTTTCAAATCATCCGCGAAATCCGTACCGTTCTTATCGACGCCTAGTATCGGAGCATTCCTCGCGCGAAAAAAATATTTCTACCGTTTCGCCGCGGAACACGAACGCATCGATTATAATGCGTCTCGTGCACACTCGTCCATGGAAACGCCCTGGAAACGTAAACCCCTCGTGACGATCGTTCGCCAATAGTTCTCCTTTCGGTAACACGCGTGTTTCTCTGTTATCCGGATTCCGGTTGTCCCCCCCCCCCCCCCCCCGGACCCGCGCCGGTAATCCTCCGCTACACACGTACGGAACAGGATGTACTTCGGAGCCGACCTTTCGAGTCAAGACGAACGTCGAGCGGTAGCTTTCGAGCCCGTGATATCCCATCTATCTAAGTGGTAGCTTATGCAGCAGTTTGCGTGACGTACTCCGCACCGGCGCGTTCCTTTACCTCGGGGCATTTGCGACCGTTAGCGCGACGGCTTTACGGGCCCGTTAATACCCGACGAATCTTACGTGCACAGGTAGAAAGCCGCGTTATTACCGCGACGTTGCACGGAACTTCCATCCCCCGTCCTTACGCGACGCACAGGAATACGGAAAAGTCAGCCGCCGTCACCGCACAGCGATCCGAGAGCCATTTGTGACCAAAAATCAATTTTTCAAGATTGAGATATTGAAAAAATTTTTTTTGAAACTGAGTAAAAACCCATCAAAGCTTCCAAATATAAATTATTATTCATTTCAGATTATTCTGTGCTGAGATATAACGTTCTAAAGACAACCTTTAAATGAAACGTTTAAAATAATCATCAGAGACTATCAAAATACAAGTTTAAATGATAGTTTCATACGTGTCAGCAGGTGTATTTTATGTGTGTAATACAGTTGTTGGCATTTTTTTTATCCATGAACAAATAGTGCCAAGTTTAAACAATGTGAACTTTGAGGAGGTTTTTAAAAAAACGGCTGCAATCGGCATGGATAAAACCTTTTCCATGAGAAACTTTAGACATTTCTGAATATAGTGTATAAAGTTTCAGCTGCCCAATTCTGCCCATTTTAGTTGTACATCGATTTTAATAAATAGTTGCCGGGAGTTTCAAGCGGCCCGAACGCGATCGCTTGCAGTAACTAGGTATATTTATTGTTATATCATTTGTATTTATATTTCATTTATTTTTATATCGTTGATTACATTTATGTTTTTATTTCATTTGTGTTGTTATTGTTACTCATGTTATTCCTGCGACATAATAGTATTAACACGATTTTTAAAACATTTCCTATGATCTGACAAAAAAATATTTCGAACAAAAGTTGATCAGTATTCAATTTTCTACAAATTTCAATATAAAAAATTAAAGAAAAAAATTCTTTTTTTTTAAAATGAAGATCACTTCAGTTTTTTAAATATTAACATATATTTTTTACTTGATAATATTCTAACTGGTATCAAGACGAATCCAACGACCTATAATAATATAACATTAAACCTTGAAATAACGCTACAATAGTTTTGGCCACAAAAAGCTGGCTCCCGGACCATTGTGCACCGGTGCATCGAAATCCCTCGGTAAAAAGGAAATAAATTCTCCACTTTGTGGAAATATTTGTAAGCTTTGTGTATGTGTTGGTGAGCCATATGCTCGAGAGAGGGCTGGACTTGACATGTTGAAAAGAGTAAACAGATAGATAGACGGAGGGCCGACTGAACTCACGAGTGACTGCATTGAATGTCTTTAATTACCGGAATTTACAAGTACAGGTGCCTATAAAAAGGAATTTTGTAAAAACATTTAATTGTTGATTCTCTATATTTTTAGGCTAGCACAACACGTGGAAAGTATGCAATGGTTATTTATTAGGTTGTCCGAAAAGTTCTTTTCGCGTTCGCCGCTCGGGGCCTTATCTCGTCCTGCTTAAGTAACCAAACAACCAGATCACTCTACCGTCAATTGTGTGGTCACTAGCTATCCTCTGGCAAGGCAAGAGAACAGTTCTCGACGTCAGCAGAAAGTGTATCGTGTGTTTCTTGCGTTGTGAAAGATGGAAGACCAATAGATGCGTTTGCGTCACGTTATGCTTCCCTATTTTCAAAAAGGCAGTACGCCTAAAAACACTGCAAAGGAGATTTGTAACGTTTATGGCGACCGGTCTATAACTGTTCAAACAGTCCGGAATTGGTTTAGGAGGTTTAGAGCCGGAAATTTTAATCTTAAAGATGAAGATCGCAGCGGACGTCCATCCACCACTGATACCGGTCTTATTAAGGGCTACCTCGATGAAAACCCGAGGTCTAGTGCTCGTGAGATAGCAAATGCTTTAAACATTCCGCGAACAACGATTCAAAAACATTTAAGAAAGCTTGGATACGCTACGAAGTGTGGGTCCCCCATGACAACGCGAGGCCACACGTTTCTTTAGCGGTGCGAACGAAACTTTTAGAGCTCGATTGGGATGTTCTACCACATCCTCCATACTCCCCAGACCTTGCACCATCGGACTATTATTTATTCTTCTCCTTAAAAAATTTTCTTCGCAATAGAAAATTCAAATCAATAAATGAAGTAAAAAACGGTCTCGAACAATATTTTAATAGTAAGCCCAGAGAATTTTTAAAAAATGGCATTTTGAGGCTCCCGGAAAGATGGCAAAAGGTGGTAGAAGAGAACGGATCATACATTATTTAAGAAAGGTACACGGAAGGCAATATATTTTATACTTGCTATTAAAAAAATGAAAAGAACTTTCCGGACAACCTAATATTAATAATGAAACTCTATATTGTTAGACAAATCAACTTTGTGTTTTTGCTCATAAAAAAGGAACCCTTAACCTTATTATAAAAATGACAAGTTTCTGTTTATTTAGATTTTGTGCAATTTTTAGGTGAATATGTGCTCGGATAAAAAAATGTATCGAATCGATTTCCAATGTAATTTTACAATTTCAATAATTGTAAAAGGAAGAATACAAAACCTGATGTTTCATCGGCAGTGGTAGGTTAAGTGTTAAGTAACAGAATGATCATTTAATAAAAACTCTATATTTTTAGACGAATCAACTTTGGGTTTTTGCTCATAAAAAAGGAACCCTTAACCTTATTATATATTTATCTATTTTACCACGTTTTTATTAGGTCGCTTTCGTGTCTGTCTGTCCGTTCGTCCGTCCTTCCGCTTTCCTTTCGCAAAATCTTCTAATCGTATTTTAAACCACTTCCCGATGATCTGGAGACTTGAAATTTGAAACATAGCTCAGAACTGGATGACAATGCAATATTTAAAAAAAATTTTTAGAAAAGCTCACTAAAAAGTTGAAAATAATTATTTAAATAAAAAATAAATTTTTTAAAAATACCACGTTTTTAAAACGGACTAAAAAGTATAAAATAATTTAAATAAAAATATGTTTAAAAAACGGACTAAAAAGTATAAAATAATTTTAAATAAAAATAATTTCATAAAAAAATATGTTTAAAAAACGGACTAAGAACACATTTACAGATTTCTAGCCCCATACAGATAGTCCTGAAAATTTGTGATTGTGAATTTTTAATAGCTATGAAAATACTTGTAAGATTTAAAACGAAAAACGTGGGGCGCATGCAATACGTAGATAATTGATGCATGAATTGTTCAACTAAGTCACTAACAATTTTATTGCATTACAAATGACATGAACTGTTCTATATGTTTTCTCAACGGCAGCTACTGTCTACACTCCTTACTATTATCTAGCGCCCCACGTTTTTCGTTTTAAATCTTACAAGTATTTTTTACATCTCGATACGTTGGGCTCGCATGCTGGTGTCGCCTCGCAGGTATTGTTAAATAGAATATTCCCGGAATGTAAACGGCGGAGCCAGTGAAACGCGAAGCGATAAGACGCGCGCGACGTACCGAGCGTCGAGCTAAACGTTCAAGGATCGGCCAGCGCGGCTGGTCAATTTATAATACGCCGTTGATTAAAAGCTTCGATCGTTTGTTCGAATCGACCCCGAACTATCGAAGTAGTCCGCCGATTTGGAAGTATCGCGAGAGGTCTATCGAGAACCGTTAATTCGGAGGGGAATCGATTTAAACGAACCGTTCGGCCGCGCCGTTTATCTACACTGTGTATTCGCGTACACGCGGATACATAATGTACACGTGCGAAACTCCGTTCGAAATATGTATCGGCGTCTTCTCGCTTCGGTAATCAGACTTGAAACGAATTTCGACACGGGGAGATTTCGTGCACGCGTGACACGTCGCGTGTAAATTCCGCCCTGCGATTTACCTGTCGGAAGTTTCGCCTACAATGAGAGATAACGGCAGGCTGTCGCGGTCGCTGTTGTTGCGTGCGGAACAGATAGATCTGCGCATTAGGCTTCTCGACGTTACGAACGAAACGGTCGAAGCCGACGAATTGAATTTGAAATGGTGCAATAAACGAGATCAATCAAGCTTTTTATTCGTGGAACGTTTATTTGAATCTGAAATACTGTAACAAAAGGCCGGAGGATAATTATGCGGTGACATTCACGATTTCGAAGACGAGAATCTCGGTTTACTGGGAAGAGCTTTTTATTTGTGGAATTCGCGTGCACGTGTGTGTAAAATTAGTACAATCGAAAAATAAAATTAGTACTGCCGCTCCACTGGCATGCGAAATCAACTTCTGAGACGATATTACCCATGACTGATTAATCGGAATTCATTCCGCACGCTCGCTCCCCGCCATGCAACGCAATCTGACCGAAAGTTTTAACACAAAGGCGGACTCGGGCTGCCGCACGAATTCATTCTGCGCGTATTGTGCGCGATTGTTGCAATTGCACATCTAGACCTGCTATAGAGCGTACGAACGACCGTGCCATAAGTGTTACATTACCAATTTATTTGACACACTGCAATAAACAGCAATGCGGTATTAATTAATTAAAGAACATTTTTAAAGATAGTATCTTTATCCCGCTATAATTTTAATTACGCCCTGTGTACATGCGTTCTCCGGTGTAACAACGAAAGACACACCTACCGGGCAAATAGATTTTTATCACCGCGGGTATAATTGTAATTAGTCTTAAGTGGCGCGGCTAGTTTTGACATTTATGTCTTATCTGAAATGGTAATACGTTGTTACAACGGACGCAGAGTGTTAATTAGACAGCTGTCGAAGTTAGTTTGCCGCAACAGTGTGCCCGTAGCGACGGATATGGCCGCCTGGTGTACAGGCTTTACTACTTAACCGAAACATTTGCATAATTTTCGCGAATTGTCAATTTCAGCTAAGATGACACACTGTTATACTGCGAGTTCTAATTAAATAATGCAAATTCGTGATTGCTCTGTTGTCAAACGATAATCCTCGGACGTGTCGTTGAAAGAACGTTACTGCGAACGATGTTTACGAAAGTAATATTTCGAAATTGTGAGAAATATTTCCGGTTACGGAGAATTAGTATTTTTCAATTAGCAGGCACGTTTATCCGGAAGAAGCGTTGCTGCTCGTTCACGGCTAAACCAATTAGAATTATAATGTCAGATTTAGACCTTGTTAAGTTTCGTTTGGCAGCTGTCGGAGCATTCGTTCGCGAGCAGTGCTCGAGCAACATTCGTGAATGGCATCTGTTTACAATTAATTGCCAATTGATGTACGAAAACGATAATTGCACGTGCGTAATTTCCACGATATTTTTCTAATACAGTAACCGCCGATTTTTATACGATTTTAATAGAATTGCTCTGTAACTTTTCACGGATAGTCATTTCCCGTTTTGCCGGACATTCAGCAATTCGATCGATGCTGTAATAAATTCCAATAGTAAAACTCGCCACTTAAAAATATGAAAGTCATATGCTGTTATATTTAGAACACACGGGGACGATGTTGCTTTCATAATCTCTCTTTAGTACACATACGCTAAATTGCTAGAAGACATGCCACTGTCTATAATAATGCTCGATAACATCAAGATTTACGATTAACATACCGCGCAACGGTATTTTCTTTGGTAATAATGAATTGGACACATTCTCGTGTTTTAGCAATGCGAGTCTAATTCACGAAGCTAAATATATCGACGAGCTAAATCATTTTATCGAGTAACCCGAACATCGTATGACCAACGCTTTTTTGCCCATTACGTAGCAATTCGCATTATTAAAGTCCACTTTAATCACGTTTAAAAAATGTTCAACTCCGCGAGAAAATTAATCCGCTTTATGGCAACGTTGATCCAGGATATCCTTTTAATGGTCAGGCAGAAATGACGGAAACTTCGCAAATTCGACGTAATTTACTAAATGGAATAAAAAACCTGACAAAGTTGAAATTCATCCGATTGCTCCCTCTTAAAAATCCTGACTGTTTTCAATTTCGAAGTTTAATTCTCAGCAACAAAAAATTCACCAAAAAATACTAAAAATCTCATTGCAATTTTTTCGGTACAGAGATCATATGAGATTTTTAGTAAAATTTTTTTTATCTAGGAAAAGTCTAGTAAAAATGTTGGAGTATACTCCGTAATGCACGGAACACTCGGAGGAGGAAAGGTCTTTTTTGACCTGCTATTTATTGCCTTTTGCAGCGTCGCCATTTTTACAGGCTAAAGGGCCTATTGTAAGAAGGAATATTTTTACCTTAATATAGGAACACTTTACCTTTTTTGTTTACCGTTATTAAATAAAGTTTTGCATTGTGTTATGTGCTAATAATATTAATTCACAGTTATTCTATGCGCGGTGTAATTTAAATAAACTATAATAGATTAAATATCAAGTTCCATTTAATCTCCCAACCTCGTCATCCCAACAAAAAAAACGTGTTTTAGAAAACTGCACTAATTGTACTGTACGTAGTGAATCGAATCAGTCAGGATTTGTAAGAGTTGTCGAAAATTTATCGAGTCTCCCCTCCAATGTTGAGTTTCCCGGCACACAGTGGTCTAAAACGCGAAATTTAGTGACATTTCGTTGTAACTCTTGAATCCTAAGAGATATCGGCATGAAATTTGCACTAAAATTCGTTTAAAAAATAGTCAATTTTAACTGTAGACAAATAAAAATTTTTTTATTTTGTTAAACAATGAATTAATATTGATATTTTTTATTAAAATAAAATTGTTCAAGTATAATCTTCCAAACTATTTTTGACTGCTACATATGTATTTTATATTTATGTTTTTTTCCATACATGTAATGTTTTATAGAATACGTAAAATATAAATTCGAGAAATCTTTTTGTAATCAACGCATACAAAATGTACCGAGATGGTAAAAACGCCTCACCAGCGTGTCAAAAAATATTTTTTATAATAATTTATAATAATTATAAATAATTTTTTCAATTTAATTGTTTTAAAATAATATCCATACTAGATATCACGACCTTTGTTATTAAGATATTAACAAAAATATAACAAATATAAAAGATAAGTCACTTAATCTTACCATTACGTTTTTAAATTGATGTTAACAATGAAATACTAAGAAACTCGTAATCAAGTTATATTGTTACCGTTCATTACATTTTTAACAATAAAATTAATAGATTAATTATACTATTGTTAAAAATTACATACTTGTTTTAAGTAGGTATAAACTTTTCATGCAATTGCAAAAATAATCATATTTGGTTGGTAGTTAATTACTTATGTATTACTATATGTGAGTTGCTATACGTCAGGTGACTCGTCAGGACGGCTTTAAACAATAATAACTTGTGATATAGGACGAGTTAGGAAATGATTCTTGCATGATTTTGTAGAAGAAAGTATGCTGAAAATATTCCATTTTGTCAAATTCTATGATCTCTTATGACTCAAAAGATATTCCTTGCAAAGTCTTAAGAATTTTGAAAATTTTCTACATTACATTTAACGAAACATTTGTAATACATTACAAATACTAATTTTTGGTTAATAACGGTAAATTGTAGCTTAAAGATAAACCCTTCATTTAAAAAAAAATTGGAAAGAAAATATTAAAAGGGATCGACAGGGCATCTTAAAGAAGAAAAGCAATTTTTTCCATGAGAAAGACTATCTTCAAAAGTTCCAACTTTAACTGTTTGTTACAGTAATGATTTTTACTAAATTTGATTAATTTTTTCATTTTCTAGGTTGATGGATATTTAGAAAGCAATAAACATTCAACAGATATCTATATGAGACAGTTGGTTTTCGGGAAAAAATGTCACTAAATTTCGCGTTTTAAATCATTGTGCGGCGCGGCGGTCGTTTGCCAAGTGCGAAAGTTCCCGCGCAATCATCCGACCGGCTGACAATCATTGCGAGCCAGCAGCTACCGTCCAGTGACCTACCGTAGGTCAGGTACTGTCGTGACGTATCTGGGTCAAAGAACCAGTTCAACAACTTGAAACGATCGCGTCCGACAGACCGTCTGTTGACGCCGCGCCGCGCCGGCTCGATGACGTCACTCCCGAGCCTATTCTCGACGAAGTCGCGTTATTATCCGCGTTGCAAAAATAACGGCGAGAGCCGCTTTACAAACGGCCGTGAAACGATAGCCGTTCGATACGATCGATTCGACCGCCTCGACGCACACGTCGGTATTATGTGCTCGCGGCGCGTCGTTCTGCTTTCGAACCTTCGACGAAAAAGAAAAAAGAATGAAATTTTCCGCGTTCCATTTCCGGAAGAATAAGTTTTCTTTATATTCCATCTATCGCGAGCGGCCGACGAACGCCAATCCGTCGAGGCGGCTCCCATGCAAATGTTTTTTATGCAAATGCTACGCGAACCAATTGTCCCGAACGGCTCTTCAATTCTTCTGACGATCCTCTGATTCGTGATTAGCGGAACGAGGAAGAGGCCCGGGATCAAATGGAATTGAACGGGACACGGTTCCCTCTGGAATCGCTCGTTGCAATATTCATTCGCCGAAGTTGTTTCAACTGTAATTTACGAGAGCTCCGCGCTATAGCCCGGCTTAATACGCCATTAAACCGCGAGCGGTCTCTCGAAATCGGCTTGTTGAATGTTTTAAACAAATCGAATGTACGCACGAATCATCCGAATTATTCCGTAAACCAGATGATAACGTCGCGTCTCTGATTCTGCTTTCAGAGTTCGAGTTGAATACTACGTGAACGAAAACACGCTCAAGGAACGACTTCAGCTGTATTTCATCAAGAACCAACGTTCCAGTAAGTAATTCTCACTCGAGCAGTCCCCAGTTCGGGTATTCGACGAATCGAACTTCATAAGTCCTCGCGTTCACAGTAATGGCAGAGCAGGATCGAATCTTACGAAATTACACGTATCAACGACGGAAGACTTTGTGCAAAATAGACTACGGATGTTTATGGAATTTTCAATTTTTGTTGGCAAATTTTCCTAGGAAGTAGCTTTTCGTAGATCTGAAATAAATAAAAATCGTATAAAATTCTGTCGAATTTTATATTCTCGAATTTTTTTGAAATATTTCGGATGCATTAATGCATAAAGTATCCGCAGTCATCTAGATTAACGTCATTATTATTATGCGTAGCAAACAATGTTTCAAATGAAGTTGAATGGTTTTGAGAGAGGCACATTCTGATGGTACATTTTTTTTTTAGGCGGACGTGTAAAGGACATATGAAGGTCATTCATGTTTTTTTAAATGGATTCATATATTTTTTATTGCATCAGCTGATGCTCCTTCATATTCTTTACAAAAAAGTACAATCTATTTGTGTAAAAAAATCATTAGTTACGAGATATTTTAATTGTAATGTCTACTTTAATTTTTAATATTTACAGAAAAGGTTCAATGTGGCAACCATTTGCAACAGAACACTTTCTGAATCGAGAAGTTAATGACTCACTAACAGTGCGTAGTGTATCTGACGTTATTTTGTTACACTAGATCTCTCATATTGGCCATTGTAGCCGGAAGCTCAGTTTATAATCTTTCTGCATGTGTAGCTCTTTTCCCAGCTTCAAAATAAATTGATAACATGTCTATCTTTTCCTTTTTAAAATACTTCATTAGAGACTAAATTTCACAATAAGTAGAAGAGTAAGAATTATCAACACAGAAAATGTAAATATTTACATTGATAATTCTTGCTCTCCTACTACATTATCACATTGAATTCATAATATTGATCAGAAAGTCGAGATTTCCTAACAAATTAGTATTAAAATATCTCCTAAACTAATGATTTTTTTTACACAAATAGTTTAATACTTTTTTGTAAAGAATATGAAGGAACATCAGCTGATGCAATAAAAAATATATGATTCCATTTAAAAAAATGACCTTCATATGTCCTTCACACGTCCACCTAAACAAAAAATGTACCATCAGAATGTGCCCCTCTCAAAACCATTCAACTTCATCTGAAACATTGTTTGCTATGCGTAATAATAATGACGTAAATCTAGATGGCAAAATGTGGCGACCCACCCTGTATAGTATAACAAATTTTCCGAAACATTGTCACCAGCACACAGAGCCGATTCGACCTGTCAAACTATTAAATTAATTTCCCCGTTCGAAGTTCGACGCGAGATTACGGTCTCTCCCGTGAAACGAGCACTCGATGACTGTCACGGGGAAAGATCGTTTACTCTTTATCGACATGTGCCACTCGGGCTTGATCGCCTCGCTTTTGATCCTAAAAGAGTTCACGGCACCGGAAATTTCTCTCTAAGACACGGTAACTCTCGTTGCATGCCGGCAACGTAATTTCGGGGGAAGCCAGTGATACCGGTGACGCAGACAACCGATGTAGATGTCTGCCGGGAAGACATAATCTTTTGAAGCCGTTGGCACCAGCCGATAACGGATCACGGTGCCGATGGCAGACTTCTGTTCTCCGCGTATCGGCTTTCGGAACAGCGCGTCGCAAATAAAAAAAAAAGAGAAAAAAGATGACGAAGGTCCGCAACGATTCAAATAATCGGCTGCTCTTTACTTTAGGTAAACCTGCCTTTCTCCTATACGCAACTTTCGAACCACTAAACGCGTTGAATTTATCGCGAGAAAGGCAAAAAAATTTCCGATTACCTAAAATAAAGTTGAGTCAAACAATCCGTAAGGCGATATTAGATGTCGATAAACTTTAATATTTTCGTTTTGGTAGGATCAGCTTTGGTACAGAAAAATATTTTCACTTTCTGTGTTGCAGGTTTGAGGATTCGGTTGGCGAATCTGTTCTTCAAGCTCCTAACATGTTTCTTATACATATTCAGAGTGATCACCGACAGCGATCCAACGTATGCAGCATGGTGAGTTGGAAACATAGAATCATCGTATACAGGGTGAATTCGATAAAGCAGGACACATAAATATCTTCGTCACTGTTCGTTGTACAAAAAAACTTCGTAGGACAAAGTTACACTGTTTGAAGGGCCACATATAACGGTGTAAGGGAAAAAAAAATTTCAAGGACATTTTTATGAGATTTCAAATGACCTTCAACCTAGAAAAATGGTATAAATAAAATTCAACGTGTAAGATTCATTTGATGTATTTCTGTTACGCCAAATGTTCAAAAATATTCCCTTGAATTATTATTAAATAATTATTAATAAAAAATTCTATATAAATTACTAATTTAATTAAAATTTTCTATAAAAACTAATTTAAATAACATTTTTATACTAATTATCAATTTACTAATATTTTATATCAATTTTTTATTATATCCCCTTAATTGTTTAATAAAAATTTCTATATAAATTACTAATTTAATTAAAATTTTTTATAGAAACTAATTTAAGTAATATTTTTATACTAATTATCAATTTACTAATATTTTATATAAAATTTTTATGAGCTGCTATACATTCATTCAGCCGTGAAGTTATAGAACGTACTGCTGTGTAATTATTTCTGAGGAAATCGACGCACAAGCCTGGACGATTCTTTCTTTCATGTCGTCTATAGTCGTTGGTGGTTCACTATAAACATCGACTTTCAGTTTTCCCCATAGATAAAAATCAAGGGGTGTAAGGTCTGGTGAGTGAGCTGGCCATAATACGGGTCCGTTACGTCCAATCCAACGATTTGGAAACTTGTTATTTAAAAATTGCGTTACGACACGGGAAGAAGGGGCCGGACATCCGTCATGTTGATACCACACATTTTCACGAATGTTCAAGGGTGTATTTTCCAGGAGAATTGGTAACGATTCTCGTAAAAATGCAATCTGTTTTTCTGCATTTAATGTTCCGGTAATAAAGTGAGGCCCAATTATTTGGTTATCTAAAATTCCGCAGCAAACATTGACGGACCATGGTCTTTGTTTGTCGACTGTCCGTAACCACCGCGGATTTTCAGATGACCAATAATGCAGGTTTTTAAAATTTATTTGCCCGTGATTTGTAAACGAAGCTTCATCGGTAAATAACACTTGATTAAAAAATGCTCTATCGTTTATCAATTGTCTCAATCCCCACTGGCAAAAGTTTACACGATTTACAAAGTCTCTACCATGAAGTTCTTGATGAATTGATAGGTGAAAGGTGTGAAATTTGTGTTTCTGGAGTATTTGCACTACACATTTTTGACTAATGCCACTTCCTCGTGCGATTGGCCTCGTACTAGCATGAGGGTTTGTATTCACTGCTGCCAGAACATTAATTGTGTTTGCTTCATTCCTTACAGTCCTCACCTTTGTACGTTTTTTATTTTCGACACTACCAGTTTCACGGAATTTATTTATCAAATTGGAGTAAACGGAAACTGATGGACAATTACGATTAGGAAATCGGTCCTTGTACAACTGCACGGCTTCTCTTAAACACTGTCGACTTCCTCCATAAATGAAAATCATATCAATCTTATCTTCCTTCGAGTCACGCATTGAAATCTTAGAAACTGTGGAAATCTGATAGCAAGAAGGTCTTCTGAGTAATTAGTAGTGGATAAACACGATTATGTACGAACGTATAGGTGAAGGTATATCATAATTGTCCTCCTGTCAACACCAAATCTGTTATTATGTGGTTGTAACCTTGAAATCTCAGAAAAATGACCATGAAATTTTTTTTTCCCTTACACCGTGATATGTGGCCCTTCAAACAGTGTAACTTTGTCCTAAGAAGTTTTTTTGTACAACGAAAAGTAACGGAGATATTTAGGTGTCCTGCTTTATCGAATTCACCCTGTATTTTCGTTTTAATTCCGTATCGTTTTACCGGAGACATATTCCATCGCCGGAAGAATTCCATCGGAGAAAACAAAGAGAGCCATTTCCGCTCGCGATCCGAGCCCAACGTTCATGCAAGATTGCGATATTTTGCAGAACGACTATCGCCGGCTGCAAAAATAAAACCGAGATAAGATTTCGCAGCTGAAACGGCATTGCGTTTCTCTAAGAACCACAATACTCCTTAAACGTTGAGATTCCTAGAGGATCCACCGCCTATCCATTCCTCTAGGTGCTCCCCTTCCCATTTTTTCCCCCATTCTCCCTAAGAACTCACTGTTTCACCGTGTACAACGTTTCCCCTTGGTAAACACTTTTACGTACCTTCGATATCCGTCGAATCGCTTCTCGCGTCGGTGATAGAATTTCACCGAGATTCTCCTGGACCCGGCGGCAGACGCAAAAAGGATTAAAAACGATCAGAAAGCTCGGGGAACACCGAGGTTCTGGACGCTTTCGAAAATTCCCGGCCGCACTTTGCGGGAGCAACGTCGGCGAGGCTTTTAAAAAATTTCGCCGAGGCCGCCTCGGTCCTGGAACTTCGTCAGCCGGTTTTTTAAAAATCCTTTCTTCCAGTTACGGTTGCACGCCCGGCAACAAATCCGAGTTCCTCGTGTCTCAGAACCTCACCGAGGAGGAATTCCAGGAGCACCCGACCATCAACTGGGACGCGATTTTATGGGTGAGAAGACCTCTGGAATTGTGGATCGTCCAAGTGATCCTGGCAATAGTGTCGCTAACGGAATCCTTGCTGCTCGCTTATTTAGGCTACAAGGTACGCGTTCCTTTTATTCTTGAAGATTGCGTTCGATGCACGAACGGCCCGGCCTGTCCGGCGAACGACCGAAGGATTAATTATCGTTGATTAATTATGGTCGATCACTTTTGCTTGGAAAGAAATATCACACCTCACAGTGTTTGCATTGCGCTCGTTCGCCGGACAGGTTCGCCTGAATACTCGTTTTGGAAATCATTGCTGAACACACCCTGCGAGATACCTCGCTCCTTTATGCTGCGGCGGGAAATAAAAGAATAGGAACACGTGAAATTTAAACGCTCGGTACTTTTAATTCTGTATTGTTTGCTCTTGCTTCGCTTTTCAGCATCCTACGGCAGGTTGAATATACACGTTCCCTTCGTCGTAACGAAACTTACCGCGCCGAGGAATTCTAATTAAAACACGCGAGTTTTATTAACTACGATGGAGCCTACTACAGTAACGCGAACTTCCCGATGATTCAGTGGTTCTTGCCTCTCGGGGTAAATAAACTACAGATTTTTATGGAATTTCTTTTCGAGACTAGCGAAGTCCAGTACTTTTCAAACCGGAACTGTTTCAATCAACCAAGCATAAAGGAAGGAAATATCTCGTTCGATTACGTTGAATGTGTATCTTTTCGTATCTTTAAACGTTCAAAGATGTTTAATCACCATTAAATGAATTTCTCTAATGTCCTGAAGGAATACAGTAAATTACGAGAGCGATTAAATATCTTTGGCGACAATGTTTGTTCCACTTACGCCGTTTCTGCATGCGAGCATTCTCTACCAGCCTGATCGATGTTACATATTCTTCTCGTTTGGTGAATTAGACAAGGAACGAAAGCGAAAAATCCGTGTTCGGATTTGCGCACGGAAACGGGTCAGAAAGTTGGCCGGAGTAGAAGCTTTTCCGAGGCTGCAGTCAATTTAGCAGCTTCGGCGAAGCTGCAGCTTTTGCTTCGGTACACGAGGGTTGTTCGGGAATCATAATTCTTTTTCAGCGAGAAAAAAATTCGCAGAATTGGCTTTCGACATCCGAGCACGTTCCCGAAACATTTGGGAATACGGACAATACTTTTTTTTTCTTTTTTAAGTACAGACGTTTATTATTGCAGCACCGTGAGACGAAAGTCTAGAGAAATTGAGAAAAAAACTGCGTAGCTCTTCGGAGAGATAAATAATTTAACGACAGATATATCCTGTTTCCTTCGTTCTTCGTTTTGTGCACTGGAAAAATGTGTCGCAACATTTTCCGAATTTTTCCGCTACTTTTTTCCCCAATGTTTAACGCTTCACTGCTTGCTGTTGCGCTGTTCTTCGTCGTTCTGCAGTTTCATCGAGAATTATTCAACGAACACGACCAGACATGCGAATTAAGTAAACGAGTTTTATATTAAGATACAGGAGAAAGTCGGTGGTCTGGTTCTCTCTCTCTCTCTCTCTCTCCGATTCCCTTATTTATAATTAGTACACGCGATAGGAAACCCGCTGAGAAAATATTAAACGTCGCTCTCGAAGGACGAAGAAGCCAATGCAATAAAAAACTTATTACACCGGGCATAATAAAAAAAACTTCAGCAAGTTTCGGCCGACTTGCGTAAGCGGTCACAAAACATACCGAAGTTCCATTCGCGAAACTTTTCCTCATTTCACTCGAAAAGCAAACCGGAAAATCTCCGAGAGTTCTCCCGTGCCAGAAAAGAAGTTCGTCCCACAGTTCTGCTAAATTACAATCCCATTTCTGGTTACGAGTTTTACGCTGACGGTGGGGGAGAAAAATTCATCTTTACGCCGCGTTCGGGAAAGAAGAAAAATCGCGACACAGTAATAATTTGCACGAGAAGTATCACGTTCGTACGTTCTTAAACGCGGCGTTATCGAGTTTGTCGGTTGTTAGAACGTGACGAATCGGGCTGCCGGAATGCTCGATTAGCGAATAGCGTGCCGAACGCTATAGATCTTATCTGGAATCGCGCGCATAGAAAGCAACCGGGCTCGTTAAAATTTGACACCGTTCAATAACAATTTTACAGTCACCGTTCACCGCGTCCTCTTTGCGAAAGAATAAGCTCGTAAGCCGTTTTAATCGGAACATTTATTGTGTTTTCAGAGACAGAGAAGATATTTAGGTGACCTGTTTTAAGCGAAACACCATGCATAACCGAAAGTACAGTAATTCATCGATAATTGTCTAAAATATCTACACGATAATTGTCTAGTCGCCTACCCATTCCACTGAGGGGCATCCCCGCGAGGGACCATGAGCTTCGGTATCCTGTTCTACGTTCGGCAAAAGTCAAAGAATAGTATCCCTGCACGATAATTGTCTTTGGCCAAACCCATGGTATAGACAATTATCGATGAATCACTGTACTTTCTTGCGCACTCAATATATTAGTCCGTAACTCGCGTACTCGCAACGATACGGGTTCCGGGATCAAAATTAGTCGAAGATCCGTCCGGCAACGTTAATATGCGACCATTAAAATCCGCAATCTCCTCGCGATCGCATAGTTCGCCGGGGAGTTAGTGCTCTCGGCGAGATTACGCGTCTTTCGATGGTAATTATGTCGAAAGGTCCGCGGGACGAGCGATTAAATTTCGGGTATGCGATCAGAATGATCGAGCGATCTCCGTAGCCGCATAGCGGATCGGCGAGCCGGCTAACCAGAAAACGGTATGACGTTGAATCGGCGTGTTTGAAGGCTTTCGATACCACTCCGGGGATGGGGATGGAGCATAAGCTGAAGGGCTCCGCGGTGAAGTAGGGGACTCTCGAGTTCTCAGAGAATTCGAGCAGCCTCGTTCTGGACGCGTACGGTTGAACGCTCGAGCACGCGTGCACGCGAATAAATACACACGAAATCGGTTACTGTGATTCCTGGCGGGTCTCGTGTGTTTCGCCCGGGAAACGCGGAATCCAATCTCGGTTCCCAACTAATGATCGTCGACCGGGTTACGGTGACGGGGACCGGCCTCCACTCGTGCGTATACTCCACCCACACCGGTCTCCTATTATGTCTTCTTCCGTCGTTCTTGATTTACGGAGTTCGACGTCTGACTCGGTTAGGTTAGCGTCTCGTGGTTTCCAACTTATAGAAACGGCACCGTGTGTCGAATACGAGCTTATCCCCTACGTCACTGTCCACTCTTTCGGATTTCATTCCGTGTAAAAATTCGAAACAGTGGGAATATTTTCGCTTAAACAAATCGCAACGACGCGTAATTAACGGAAGTCGATCTAGTTGCTCGCGCGATTGTTCCGCTACAGGAACAACGAGGTTCCGAACATAAGCAGAAATTTCGCGAATAGGCATTCATCCGCTTGCCCATTGTTTTTCGATAAACTCTCGCGTTAGCGGAACTTCGAAGCGAACCTACATTTTTGACTCTTTCCGCGAAAATTTTAAGCGGTGAACCGAAAAAATCGACGAATAATTACTCTTCCAGAGCCGTTCTCATTAATTTCGAAGATAATTGAACGCAAGATGGTAAACAGATCGTCAACCGCGGCATTTTAACCGATCACTTGTGAAATATTGTACAGGGTGTAAGAAAAGTAATGGTCATCCGTGCTAGGGGTGAATCTACACCTCTGGATCGGTGGACATTTGTAAGAGAAACTTGCCGCAAAATTGTTTATAACAATGAAAATTGTTGTTAAAGTTGTTTTTTACGTCAATACCTTCTACTCATCGAGAAGAGAAAAAGTCTGAAAGGAGCCATATGCCGCAAACAAATAGTTAGTGAGATATAAGCTGTTAAAGTTTTTGCAAAATTTGATTGTGTGGCGTTATACGTATAGACAAAAGGCTACTACTACAGTTCACCCGACCGTGTCGATGAGACAGAACATGATCGTGTGCGTGCCTCGAGACAAACGAAATTTAAAGAGACATTCGTGGCTAGGCCCGTACAAGTCATCGTCTGTTTCCCTGCCCATTCAGATAATAAATTTAAAATTGCAAAATATGAAAGAAAACCTTGTATCCATTGTTATACATAAAAATACTAATCCTACATTATAAAATACTAACGTAAAGTAGACTTACAAATTTTCCAGGGTCTTCTATTCCTTCGGCGGATCCACAGCACACTACCATTTTCACGAATCAGTTTTAATAATCTTAACACAAAACACTACACTTTCAGACGATCACTTAACACTACGCAACACACTTTCTTAACTTGTAACTGCGAATGAAAAGAAATTACTCCGACCGCGATCAAAATAATTCTGCGCTCTCAATGCGAATTCGCGCGAAAACTCTGCTATCCCAGAAAACAAGCTCGATTAGGGCATATTTTCCGATACACTTTCTCACATATGTTCTCTTTATTTCTAACCACTTACAAATGCGTTTCAAATCTTGTCTTTTATATAATCTACTTAAGAATGTAAACTTGAAGGAATCGAATATCTGATCTCTCAATAATCAGACATCTGAACACTCAAGAATCGGTGTTTCCAGATGATTCTCGAAAA
>CM052213.1:5987210-6005327 GCA_028454225.1 Lasioglossum leucozonium
TTGGTATCATTTTCATTAGAAAAATGCCACGAATATATTGGTGAAAGTTCCATAAAAAAATAATAAAAAATAAAGAAGTTTTGTCATTGGATTAGTAGTGGTCTCCTGGTCTCACACCGATTTACCCGATCCGGTATCGAGTTACATTGCTCGGCGGCCGAGGCCTACTGAGTTTCACGGCCCCTCACGAGGTATGCCCCTCAGTGGAATGGGTAGGCGACTAGACAGTTAGCGTTTAGACATTTTAGACAGTTATGGATGAATTACTGTATTAATTAAGTATTTTCATAATTTTGTACAATGATCGGTACCCAAAAACACAAAACAATTTATGTAATTGAAGCATAGTGTGCAAAGACATATGTGCGTGGTACAAATGTCGACTACGCATAGCGACGACCCTGGCGAGTCGCGAAGAGGCTACAATGGCCGCGAGGCGCGAACGCGTCGCACACAAGCTGTCAACGAACATTTTCTTGACCTGCTCGTATACTAACCGAACCAAATAATTATTGTGAATGGTTTCTTTACCAGAAATGTTTGTAGAATTCAATGCTGTATAGTAAATTCCTGCTAGATAAAGGATTTTTCTCATAAATACAAAAATAGAGCGTATAAGTCCCCGCGTCAGCTCTTTTTCAACCTTCAACAAGCATTTACAACAATTAGAAAGTTCATAAAAATATAAATGACCATACGGACCTGTAGAGGAGAGTCCCCACTTTCTTTTGACTCAAACCTGAACTTCCTCGCATGTTTAGTTTTTGCGTAACATTTCGTTTTTTATCGAAATCATGTATTTTTACAAAAATCAATGTTTCTCGAAAACGTTGCGTGATAGAGCAATTCTGCTCTCGGATTCGGTTTTAGGACGACAATGTCTTCAAGAATCGCCCAACAGTAATTGGAGCACACGAAAAAAGTTCTCATTTGTTGAACAGTGTAATTATTATCCAAACCAGCGAATAAATATATTTCATCTTTCTATAAAATAAATAATTCGATACTCTCATAAATACAGGCACAAAGTCTCTCACCGTTCAGTTTCATCGTAGGTATTTGCCGCCTAATTTAGTCTCGCGGGTTAGGGGTGCTGTCAATCGAGCGTCGAGTATAACAACTTTCCGGAGGGATAAAGCGCGCTGTGTGAATGAAGCGTAGCAGGAAACGGTTTTCAATTCTGCGCAAGCAATTTTGTCTACCGTCGCACGCAACACATCGAGCTTGACGTTTTGTCGAGCGTCTCGATTAACCGTGTTGAAATTTCTTTCCTTGTGCGCGAAGCAGAGGAGTTCGAAATTTTAGGGCGCAGGAAGCCGGTAATCGAGCGGGTCGTTTGGTAGAATCCGATAGCGAACAATTATTATAAATGTTGCGTCGGAACGCGATCGGAACGACAGTCGAACGAATCGCCGCGCGGACGGAACGAACGTAAATGAAAAAGTTAATCGAGTTTGCCAGAATGAAAGCGTAATTCAGCCGCGCGCATACCTCTCATAAAATTTCGCAGATTTTCCATGACACACAACTGGCATTTTATAAAATCCCGCAAAAAATTATTCCTCAGCGAGTTAAGGAGGCTCGCATTACTCGTACGTCGCTCTTAATCCTCTGGAAGCTCCCTTTTTAAACGCGTGTGTCATCGTTTTTACACTTTTTCATTTAAGGTGGATTGCGATCGTTATGCGTATATATTATTCATATTCCGAATCGGGCGATAATCTCGTTCGAAAAATCTCGCTGACAAAAACAATCCGCAAAAAACCGGGAATCTGCCGTTTCGTTCTCGTGTTTCCTGTGCGAAATTTTTTTCCCACTCTTCGCGGTAAAAAACGAGACCGTCGTGATTTTGCCAATATTCACGCGCTGCATACTTCACGGTTCTCGGTGTTGCAACTTATTTAGCTTTGCTCATTGATATCTCAATCTCGTGTTGTAGCGTGTGTGGACTGCGAATTAATATTCTTCCAGCAGTCCCTTCTAAAAGTAAATTTAGGGCGCAGTAAAACCAACAGACCGAAATCCGTTTATTAATCGTGCTCATTCGCGGCGATGGCACGTATGTTGACCCGCTCGATCCGTGCTCGTGGATTTTAGTCGTCTCCGGCGTGTCCCCTTAACGTTACCCATTGTCGAGCGTCGATAACAAGTGAGAGACACTTGTTGTACAACAATAGAGTTCCTCGACCAGTTACGAAACAGCAGACTCGTTTCAATCAGAAAAACGTCGCGGTTAAACTTTACTTTAGGTAAATAGAAATTTTTGCCATTCTCCGGCGTAATCTTGCAGATTTTAGCGAGAGAATGCCAAAAATCCAAGTTTCAGCTCGCGGAGATCAGTGGTTTAAAAGTTATGAGTGTTTAAAGTTGGGCGATCCTCAGTGTTTTTGACGAGTAAGAGCGCCATGTTGGTATGCAGTGACCGTCATGCGCCGCTTACCGAGCGCAGCCACTAGATGGCAGCACAAGCACGCGGTAGTGTCGGTAGCTTTAAACACTCATAACTTTTGAACCACTGATCTCCGCGGGTTGAAACTTGGATTTTTTGTATTGTCCCGCTAAAATCTGCAGGATTACATATGAGAAAGGTAAAAATTTCTGTTTACCTAAAGTAAAGAGCAGCCTGTCCGTCTCACAACTAACTTCCCTGTCGGCGAGGGAACCTTCGGAAAGACCTCGTTCAGGTTTAAAAAGATATACCGCGGAGTTCCCTCGTGCCCTATTGTTGACGGATGTGCTTGTTCGCGTGGATCGCACGCGATTTTCGAGTTCGAAGTGGTCGGCGCCGCTTGGAACGGAGTTGCATGCATAATCGGGACACACGAGTGTTTGTGAATGCTGTTCGTTAGAGTGGATCTTTCAGCGTGGCGCGCCTTTTCCGCGATCCTTCGAGCGCCGTCGCCGGTACCTCGAAGATGAAAGGATCCCTGTAGCGAACAGCTAATTGTACGATCGGTTTCAACGACTACGACAGGACGACGCATTCAACTCTACTACTATGAGGGGGAGAGAGGGGGTGGGAGTCGAATTACCGGGTGCACAGACGGCAACGCCGGTGATTTCAATACCGCCCCTTCCTTCTAGCAATCCGGGCGAGCTTTAATCCCGCGGAATACGATCTCAAGCGACAGTTTTCGATTTAATTTTCCAGCGTATGCGGAATCCAACACTTCCAGCGAGCGGGCCACAGGCATTTGAATCTGTTTCAAAGCACCTACTACGTCGTGGTCACGTTCTCCACGGTCGGCTACGGGGACTTCGTGCCTGACATCTGGCCCTCGCAGCTCTACATGGTCATCATGATCTGCGTGGCCCTCATCGTCCTGCCTACGCAGGTAACTCTGAACCCTATACGTGATTCTAGACTCTAGAATCTAGAGAACACGGTTAAACTTTCACTTGGGAACCCAGGGATTTTCGAGTTTCATGCGTCTAATCCTGTTCATTTCGTCGAGAAAACTCGAAATATGGAAGTCCCAACCTGCGGAGTTCACTCGTTAAAAAGTTATGCGCGTCTAAAGTTCACTAATTTTCACCGTTTTTGACTGGTGAAGACTCCGCCATATTGGTAAGTAGGGAGCTGTTGCGTGCAGTTGACTGAGTGGCGACGCTAGGTGGCAGCATTAAAGAGGCCTCTTTATCGATGCCTCTTCCTCTTCTCCTCGTTAACATTATCTCGTCCGGTCTTTGCGAGGCAGCCGCTGAAACGGGATTAATGTCCGTTTTATGATATCCGTGGAACCCGACGGTCTTCATTCCCCGCGATACAGTCATTGTTAAGTGCGAAGTTAAAGTTTTATATCATCGGTAATTCTAGCGGACGATAAATATTCGGTCGGACCGTGAACGTCGGGAAATAAATGTCAAATACTTCCCCTCTCGCGAGGGTTTTTGTAGCCCGAGCATTGTGTTACGTATTACAAAAGGGATCGTTAAACCGGTGTTCCGTTAACGCTTAGTTGAAGGTGCACCTACTATCGAGGATAATTTCGCGAAGCCTTTTGTTAGGGAAATAAAAAAGTTGGGAGTTTCGCAAAATCGGATGTAATATTATTTTCTTGCATCAGAGTTTCTCTTTGATACGTCCGAACGTTGGTCAGTTTCCTAAATCGAACCACCCGATATGGTTCTTAAATTGGACCGGTATAATTTCTCGATAATGTTCCGGAGGACACTTCTTTCTCGAAAACCAATTAATCCCGACCTCTGACGACCGCGTAATTAAATCGTCCGATGGGAGATCGTAACCCAAATATGCTCCCCTACTTGTTGCCCGGGAATCATTGACTAATGACAGAGGACGGTACCCAAAGCCAGCCGTCACATCCTAGCCGGAGGTAGGGATGACAGTGATAGCTATGCGATTCATCTGTCAAACCTGTCAGCCGCACACGATATACGGATAGTCCGCTGACGGAACGTTCTTCAGATGCATACAGGGCAGTCCGGAAACTGTTCCACCGGAAGGATCCAGATCCGCTAGATCTGTAAATCATCGGGGGATACGTCCATGATTTCGCGTCTACGTGAACTTCAAACTTGAAAGTTATTTAACATTTTTCCTCCTCTGAAACAAAGAGATGCACATTTGCGGTAGAGTGTTTTAGTCAAAAGAACATTGTTAAATAAAAATTATCGATTGGTTTTCCTTCAGACAGAGAGGAAATGAGAGTACTCGGACCCGGGTTTTTGGTGTCCCCACATTTTCAAAAATCGAATGTATTGTTACGGTTAGACACCTCTTGGGTGATAACCCTTTTGACCTTTCCGGTGTTACGAGCCGAGGGCTGGCATGTGACCGAGGTTCGGTTTTTGAAATGATTGAAATAGGAAGACGTCGTGGACTCCCCAAGTGTAGTAATTAACACTGGATTGCCACTAGGATAGGAGATCGTGGACTCCCCAAGTGTAGTAATTAACACTGGATTGCCACTAGGATAGGAAATCGTGGACTCCCCAAGTGTAGTAATTAACACTGGATTGCCACTAGGATAGGAGATCGTGGACTCCCCAAGTGTAGTAGTTAACACTGGATTGCCACTAGGATAGGGTAAAGGTGTTGGTAGTGATCAGCTCTCGTAACTTAATGTTGTTGGATAAGCCTCGAGCGGTAAAGGCTTATCCTTGTGGGATCCTATATTAGTGAACCGGAGTTGGAAATGGATGAAGTTCAAGAATGAGAAATCTCTAGTCTTTTATAATTACAAGAGATTTATTATAAGTAGTATTTTGGATTACAATTGTTAATATGTCGCGAATACTAATTCCCGAGTTCTCGATTTTGTCGCAAACGAGTTAGCGGGGTTGTACTTTAAAGTAGCTCACTTTAAACCAGGAGGTACATTAATCGCGGAGACTGCACGAACGGAGACTACTAAAACCGATCTCGCGATATGTAGTGTTCGAGTTTCAGACTCGTACTAACCCGTTTTTGAGGAGGACCTGGGTCCCTTATATACTCTCTAAAAACGGTCTTACAGAGGTGGGGGCCACGTGTTTCTGCTTACTTTACAATTTACCATCAAGGGTTCCGACAACCCGCTATCAAAAACCCTTCGTGGAATCGATATCTCCGATTATTCACGGGTCCAAACAACGCGATTGCCCGAATGGGCGACTGACGTAATACTGTTTATTCCAAACTACTTGACCGGACCTCCTGTAAGATCACGTAGCTACAGGAAGAGCGAGATAAGTATGAAGGTGAAGCCTCCATACGCAACACCGGATTGTTTAGGTGTAGAAATGATTAGAGACATTGATTCCACGAAGGGTCTCAGAGAGCGCGCTATCTGGATCAATGGAACCAATTTCGAGTTTTACTTTCACGAAGGGTTTCAGATAACAGCTTATCGAAACCGCCTTAGTAATAAATTATTAAACAAAGGACCACACATGGCCCCCACC
Source organism: Lasioglossum leucozonium (assembly GCA_028454225.1). Lineage (NCBI taxonomy): Eukaryota > Metazoa > Arthropoda > Insecta > Hymenoptera > Halictidae > Lasioglossum > Lasioglossum leucozonium. The sequence continues at coordinate 5,993,118 of CM052213.1, forward strand.
TCTGTAGGACCGATTTTGGGGGTATATCAGGGACCCAAGTCCTCCTCAAAATCGGGTGACATCCGCGTTGTAAAGCCAGTAGACTTTCGTTCGCGACGCAGCAAAGTCAGAGCAAGATCAGGCTTTATCCTCGACAAAGCATCGTCAAACACTTAGAAAGTACGTACGGTATAAAGATCGCGGTTAGGACACCCCCGCATTTCTCGGTGCGTGAAAACTGAGAGTAGATTTCCGCGGCACTTACACATTAACATTTGTAGCCAAGCAAATCCAGAATATATATTGTTCATTATAGTATCTAAACATTACATTTCTTTATCCTATTCGAGTCCAGACGTTGGTATTCTGCAACGATACATCCTTGCCGCTCGGGGTGTATCAAATACATACGAGTCGAGTCGAAACCCACAACACCTTAATTCCATAGCGGTTACCCGGTGGTGAAACAAGCACCGATCAATCCGCTAATCCCACCAAACCTATAGTGGCTATCCGATGGTGAAACAAGCATCGGCCGGTCCACTCTATCCAAAAGACAGCGGCTATCCGATGGTGAAACAAGCATCGGCCGGTCCTCTGTCCCCTTAAGCACAAGCTACGTGCCTCCTGTCTAGGTGGCTATTCGATGGTGAAACAAGCATCGGCCGGTCCACGTCCTAAACCTCTAGCCCTCGGCTCACGCCAAACCTTAGCGTAACCCTCGGCTCGTAACAGTATCTATATGTTTCTGTGATGACAGTTCGAGCAGCTGGCTTTCACGTGGATGGAAAGGCAGAAGCTGGGAGGCTCTTATTCCTCGCATCGAGCGCAAAGCGAGAAACACGTGGTGGTTTGCTGTACGACGCTGCAGGCGGACACCATCATGGATTTTTTGAACGAGTTTTACGCGCATCCGTTGCTGCAGGTACGGTACTTGCGTCGAGAGCGAGACCCCGGTATGCCAGTTGAGCTAGTAAATCGTATGAGGAACATATGTAGCGAAAAAGAACTGCACCGTTTCTTGTTAAATTCAGGACTACTACGTGGTGTTACTGTCGCCGATGGAGCTGGACACCACAATGCGAATGATTTTACAGGTGCCTATCTGGGCGCAAAGGGTAATTTATATTCAAGGCTCGTGTCTCAAAGACAACGATTTAATCAGGGCCAGGATGAACGAGGCAGAAGCGTGCTTCGTTCTCGCAGCGAGGAATTATCAGGACAAAACCGCCGCCGACGAGCATACGATACTCAGGTCAGTTAAAAGTTCCTCGTACGTGCCGATCGAAAACGGTGAAACGTGCTAGATACAGCCGAAAATCTTTTTACAATTTTATTCATTTATCTTAACCCTTTCGCCACGGCAGCCCCGTCCGCCGAGGTACCGACCCTGAACGGAGACTTGCGCCGAAAAATAATCTGAAAATTCTAATTTTTAGGAGTTAAGAATTATACCTTAAGCCGATCTATTCCTAATTCTTGTAAAAACCAAATATGTAAAATCGTTTGCTGCCGAATGGATTCGATAGAATATTTGGTATAAAACAGTAAACGATCGCCTTGATGTTTGTAGTTTATTGCGTAATACGTTTGGATGTGGTTTCAACAAAGAGCAGTTTTAAAAAGTTTTAAGGAATGATTAATCCAATATGTCAATGAAATCAACGGAAAATGCTCTGCCGATAACGAAAAATGTTGCCATAGACTATAGATGGCCCTTGTACAGATTTTGGCGGCGCAGAGTGCGTGAGAGAGAGGAGGAAAAGGAAAGGGAGCGTTTCGTCCTAGGCCCGCTAGAGGACTCATCGGTAAGGCTATCTAGCGGGCCCTGCCTTAGACGCTGGGATACTAGAAGGCGGTTGAGGACGGTATATATAGGAATCGGTGACAGATCAGGTAGAAGCGAGAAAGGTCTTGAGTATCTGTCCATCTTGTGGCAAGTGTAGGAGGTAGCCGCCACAAGATCATTTCGAATCGAAATTTTTTTATTCTTCATTTTCGTCTTATATTGTCGTCGAGAAGCATCCCTTAAAATTTCTCCCACCTGTAGCTAAACAGCCTGTATGCGGCGCTCGTACCCAGAAGTCGTGGCGTGGATGCCGCGTATATGCGGCGCCCGTACCCACAGGTCTTCGAGTGGATGCCGCATATATGCGGCGCGAAAGGGTTAAGCACATTATTACGAGATCATTACGAAGACAAAGATAGTGGTCACCGAGACATTGTTTTTTGTTTGTTCGCTGATTGATGGCAGATCGTGGGCAGTGAAGGACTTCGCACCGAACGTTCCGCAATACGTTCAAATCTACCGTCCGGAAAACAAGCTTCACGTGAAGTTCGCTGAGCACGTTGTATGCGAAGACGAATTCAAATACGCCCTCTTGGCGAACAACTGCACGTGTCCTGGCGCATCCACCTTGGTCACCCTCCTGTTACATACCTCCAGGGGACAGTAAGTTCGCAGACTGAATGGCTCTCGTGCCCACTTGACTACTTAACTCTACTTGACCACTTGACCACTTGATCACTTGATCACTTGACCACTTGCTATGACGAGACATCTCGAGAAGCGAAAGGGTTAAAAGAGATAATTAAGCCATGTTCTCTTTCAGAGAAGGACAACAGTCGCAGGAAGAATGGCACAGACTATACGGGAAATGTTCTGGCAACGAGATTTATCACATTATCCTAGGGGATTCCCGATTTTTCGGCGAGTACGAGGGCAAATCCTTCACCTACGCGTCCTTCCACAGCCATCGAAAATACGGTGTGGCGTTGGTCGCGGTCAGGCCAGCAGAACTTCCGGAATTCTACGAAGACACCATCCTCTTAAATCCTGGTAATGACGGTCCGCCGCACAGTGGGTAAAATCGACGTTCTAGCTGTTCACGCCTATTTCACCATTATTTCAATACATAAAGACCACATTAAATAGGTCGTTGGATTCGTCTTGCCGTCAGCTATAACATTATTGAATAAAAAATATATAGTTATAAATAAATAATGAAGGTGACCACAATTTTTTATTGAAAAAAAATTTTTTTTGAAATTTTTTGTATTGATATTTGTAAAAGACTGTGTACTGATTACTTTTCGTAGGAAACATTTTTTTGTCACATCACCGGAAATGTCTGAAAACTAGTGTGAATAATGAATAATATTTGAAAACTGGGTGTCCAGGCTTTCAAACAAGAGTGTGTTTGAAAGAATGAATGAATTTTATGACATTTAATAAAGTAACAATAATAAGTATGGTTGAAAAACTGTAATTTACAGAAAATACAGAAAAATTAAGCTATAATAATATTAGGACGTAAAAATCTCTAAATTTCAGTTAATTAGTATTTCATAATTGGATACACACTACCTGTATTCAAATGTTCAAGAAAATACATTAATATTACAGGTAAAAAAGTGAACAGAAAATGAAAAAGTCAACAGAAAGTAAAGCATATGGCATCCGCCATATCGAATCCGCCATTTTGTTTTTGTAGTTTTGACATCAAATTCATAATCAGTGACCCGAAAAATCCCATAGTATCTATTTTGAACTAAATTGTATTACTCCTTCCTATTTTGGCCATGATTTCGATCCAACTCACCACTGTGCGCGTATCACGCGACGCTTTAAACTATCATAACTTCGGATAATGGATTATAACGGATCTAAATTTTGCACGATCTTTTAGAGGAGATCTTGCCGAAAATGTTCCACTTTGTCAGAACATGGACATCCCCGGACATAAAAATTTATCCCGTGTCAAAGGTGAAAAACTTCGACAATTTTCCTTAGTTGATTAAATTTTTTTTTTATAATAAATTATGAACAATGATGTTTAGTTCCTGGTGCGTTCTCAACATAGATATACATTCTTCATATAAAAAAAAAATTGGTCACTTAATCTTCAGTAGGTTTTCCAGGACATCATTATGAAGACAAGGAATTTTTTCGGTGATAAATCGTATCTGAAAAAGTTTGATCTTCGAACGTTTATTGTAACGAGAGTTTTTAATAGCTTTAATTAATATTATCGTTTTCGAATGTAATAGACATTTAAGAAACATTGTGCATTCGTTAAAAATCGATATGAGGACTTTGAGTTTTTAGCCCGTGAACAGCTAGAACGTCGATTTTACCCACTGTGCGCCGTTTCGTCCGTCGTTCATCTCCTATACTGATTGTTTTTCCGAGTAATTCTCAGTTGACCTTCGACGAATGACCTTGACATACACAAGCTTTTCCCACGACAGGTCCGCGTCACATAATGAAGAAAACGGACACCTGTTACTACATGAGCATCACGAAGGAGGAGAACTCAGCGTTCGTGGTGGCGAACAATCAGGCCACGGGTGCAGAGGGGATGCAAGTAGTGATAGAATCGAAAACCGACGGCGCTGAGAACGCGAATACCGGTTCGTCGGTGAACGCCAACAACACCGACGCCGTATTGAATTCTGGGACCAGCGCCGGCACAACGACCACGACAACGACCATTTCCACGAGCTGCACGATCGCCGGCGGCGACGGGAACGGTACAGCAAACACATCCGCTGCCAACGAGCACGATCGCTATTCCAACAATTGTAAAAACGCGCTGAACGAAACAGCTTGCAGCAGGCAGGAGACGATCTGCACGGGGCCCCGTGGACAGAACGTGAACCACAGGGCCCCGCAGGTTATTTTGCAGGTCCTACCTAGCACGCCCACACCACTCGAACGGCACAACATAATCGCATCCGATGTCTACCGTGAGTGTCGCATGCGCCTCTCGCTTCTCTTCTTTATTTCAATTCGATCTTTCTTCATTTCTCTCTTATTTATTACTTTATCTTCGACAATTCTATGGTCTACCTGTAATTACATTTCTGTATGGCCACGATATGCTATCACTCTCTCGCGACGAGCTGCGGGGCATTGGGAATGATCCGTTGTCGCGATGATGGTGAATCGATGGATACATGCTTTCTACAAATCGTACTTTTGGTGTCTTTGGTTGGACGATATTGGCTTTTGTACTCGATGGGGAAGCGTTTTTTTTCTCTTTGAGATACAGATATTTCATTCACTCGAAACGTACTATGAATGTTTCTATTAGTATCCATTATTATAGAGAATCATGTGCAGAAACAGAATTTATGTAGAGCATTTATCAGGTGAAGAATACTATAAGAGCTTCTTTGGAACGTCTATTTGAGTATACCAGCCTTCGTTGAAAATATTACAATTGAAAGATATTATTATTTCGTTCTTTTCGGATTAGTTTCGATCGAATGTTTAAAATTGTCTTGTGTGCTTGCGTCTGCATGTACAGTCGACTACGCTTGTGCCATTATTTTTTGAACACGACACATGCAGTCTTTTCGAAGATTAGCTGTCATGGCTTCGAACGATGAATTTCTATCATTCTGCTTCGGTGGACTGATGAAAAATTATTTTAAAAAGATGAAGAGAATACGTCAGTATCGATGATATAAATTCACATACGCTTATCGCTTGTGCACAAATACATCGAACTCGATAAATTTTTTCTGTATAAGTTTCCCTTTTTAGAAAGGTCGAGTCTGACATTTTTATTAGACACACGTACAGTAGAAATATGAAAAAGTTGTCGTTACGTAATTTTCGTTTTTGGAAGCATAGTGAAGTCTACTTTGAAAGTAGCATAGAATAAAACATTGTGGTAAGAAGTATTATTATATTTTATTTATATTATAGCTGCAGTTTGGAAAATTCTAAATTAGAGGTTTGCATTAAGAACAATGCTTGACTGCCATAGATATTGTTCCATTAGAAATGTAGCGATTATTACAGTTGTTAGCGTGTGCCACAGCCGAGATTAAAAATTAAACATTATTTCCAATTGCATAATATTAAATATATTGTACCTCCGAAGTGATCACTCCGACAATCGGACAACAACTATAATATCATCGTGGTCCGTAACGAACTGAAACTTTTATAGCAACTCATCCGGATGCCGGAGGACTCGGTGATTCACGGCAGTGCCTGAAAGATGGAGGATCTTCGTCGCAGACGCCGGTCACTGGAAATCATTTGGACGTGCCGCGATCTCTCGAACCGAATCCTAATTTACTTAGTCCCGAGGTTCTCACTCAGAGGGGAGGTAAGACGAGCAAATTGTGTCAGCACGATTGACAGAAAAAGACAATGTTCGGCTGCTCTTTACTATAGGTAAACAGAAAATTCTGCCTTTCTCCTATACAGGGTGGTCCGTTTAAATAAGAACACCTAAATATCTCTTTAGGTTATTGTGATGCAGAAATATTTGGCACGAATATTTTTTTTTCGAGGGGGTTTTTTTTTTCGGAGTTGTCAAGGTCATCGATGTTTTTTGGTACATAACTACACTTTTTTTTATTGCATCGTGTAACTGATGGAAAAATACATTCAGATATGTATAATAACATGACCTTGAAATGACCTTGATCCTCGAAAATTAAAGTTTTACCTAGAACTGATGTCGAATATCTTCGACCACGACTCCTGAACCTACGAATGCGAAGAAAATATTTTTTATCACACTAAGAATATCGATCAACAGATGTGTGTATGTGTTAAATGTTAAAACAACACTCACATTCTCTTAAGTTATCATCAGAGATGTTCAAAATGGTGTCCTTCTACGTTGATACATTTTCTGAAACGTGCAATGACCGACTGTACAGATCTTTCAATTGTTTCGGAATTAATATCAGCACAAGCTCTAACTATTCGGTTCTTCATATCCTCTGGTGTAGTTGGTCGTTCATTATAAACTGTTTGTTTCAATTTTCCCCAGAAAAAAAGTCCATTGGTGTGAGGTCTGGTGAACGCGGTGGGCATCCTAGAACTCCGGTACGACCAATCCATCGATTTGGAAATTTTAAATCCAAAATTTGTTTGACAAGGCGTGTAGAATGAGCCGGACAACCGTCATGCTGATACCACATTCTTAAACGGATATCTAGTGGTACATCATGAACAAGCATTTGTAGTTCATTTTGCAAGAATGTTGCATACTTTTCTCCATTTAAAGTATATATTTATGAAATAACGACCAATTATTTGATTATTTAATATGCCACACCAGACATTTACACTCCACGGTCTTTGTTTATCCACTAATCTTAGCCAGTGTGGATTCTCAGTTGACCAATAATGCATGATTCTTAGATTTAGCTGTCCATGGTTGGTGAAAGACGCTTCATCAGTAAATAGTACTCTTTTAAAAAATGATTCGTCATTTTCATATTGCTGCAAACCCCACCGAGAAAAATTCATACGATTTACAAAATCTGTTCCGTGAATGTCCTGATGTAACGATAGATGATAGGGATGAAATTTTTCTTCTTTCAATATCCGTATTATGCTTGTTTTAGAAATGCCAGTTTCACGCTCGAGTTGTTTTAAACTCACTTGTGGAGTTTCGTTAACTTTATCGATAATAATTATTTTGTTTCTTTCGTTCGTAACAGTTCTGATTCTTACACGCTTTTTGACAACAGTACCAGTTTCAAGAAAATGACTGATCAACTTTTTATAAGTAGAAAGTGATGGACAATTACGGTCTGGAAATTTATCTTTATACATTCTAACTGCTTGCCTTAAACAATGATCAGCTTTACCGTAAATGAAGACCATATCAACTTTCTCTTGCATTGAGTAATTCATTTCAAACAGCACGTCGATACACGGATAGATAAATTGAAACCGATCGGAATTTCATATCGTTAGGTATCATCAGTATTGTGACAGTAAACATGTTTATTTACATTCACGTTCTTGATGTAGAGTCTTGGTCAAATCCTAAGATCTCAATAGACATCAGTTCTAGGTAAAACTTTAATTTTCGAGGATCACGGTCATTTCTTAGTCATGTTATTATACATATTTGAATGTATTTTTCCAGCAGTTACACCATGCAATAAAAAAAAATGTAGTTATGTACCAAAAAACATCGATGATCTTGACAACTCTTAAAAAAATGAAACTCGGAAAAAAAATATTCCTGCCAAATATTTGGTCCATTGACACCATGCACATTACGTAACAAATAATTCTTGCATCACAATAACCTGAAGAGATATTTAGGTGTTTTTATTTAAACGGACCACCCTGTATAATCCCGCAGATTTTAGCGAGAAAGTGACAAAAATCCAAGTTTCAACCCGCGGAGATCAGTTGTTCAAGAGTTCGGAGGAAGGCAAAAATTTCTGTTTAAAGTTTAACCCAATATTCTTGTCGGTAATTTCTTTCCCTGAAGAATTTTGCGTCTAATTTCTCTTCCCTGTGCTTCAGTTATACTTTAGAAATATTTACATTAAATATGTGTTCTGATTTGAATTGCATCAGGGATGAGAAGACCAAGCATCTTGCCTGTGCCAGACATGTTAACGAGCTCTACGTTGCATCTGTCGGGCCAGGAATTACTAGATCACGAATGCGACGACTCCGAGGACGAAATGGACGACGACGTTCCGTGGAGATCGCCCAGCGAAAAGATCGCGTGAGTATTCCTGCGAATACTATGATTTTCTACATCACGTTACATCCAGGCTCGCAACGAATCAAGGTATTCGAATACCTATAACTGGACGCTAAACATTTTCCACTAAATGCAGATATTTATACTTGTAATACTTATATTTATACTTCGTACTTATGTTCGTACTTGAGTGGCCGAAATATTTGGTGTCCGGTATAGTAAATGTGGCATCCGTGTCAACGCAAGGAGTCGTCGACGTTAGAGAAACATATTTTTATACTATTCTACATGTACATACTGTATAGATATGTACGATTACGATCCTTCTCTTTGACAGATCTCTTCGAGATCTTTGAGAGTGAAACGATCTCGCACATTCTCGTGCACTTGCATGGCACGGTCTCTTATGCATCGGACGTGTTTGTGTAAATTTTTTATCCGTACTTATGTTTCTCTCTCTATATACAGGGTGGTCCGTTTAAGTAAGGCCACCTAAATATCTCTTCAGGTTATTGTGATGCAAGCAATATTTGTTTGTGCATGGTGTCAATGGACCAAATATCCGGGAAGAATATTTTTTTCCGAAGGTCATTTTTTTCGGAGTTATCAATGCCATCGGTGTTTTTTGATACATAACTGTATATTTTTTTTATTGCATCGTGTAACTATTTTTTTTATTGCATCTGAATGTATTTTTTGATCAGTTACACGATGCAATAAAAAAAAATTTAGTTATGTATCAAAAAATACCGATGACCTTCATAACTACGAAAAAAATGACCCTCTGAAAAAAATATTCATGCCAAATATTTGGTCCATCGACACCATGCACATTACGTAACAAATATTTTTCGCATCACAATAAGCTGGGGAGATATTTATATGGCCTTACTTAAACTGACCACCCTGTATAAACATTTAATCCTATAAATGATATTCTACAGCTGTGCTGTGAGAACTGTGCACCGTGCTCGTCCAGTTTCCTCACACTCTTCTTAAATGTTATTATAATTCCGTTTACCGCGACGCTCGACGTGACTCAACATCGAGATCACTGGATCGCGAATTTATTAGTTTTGTTCGTTCGAAAGCTGGCAGTGCTGCGATTTGTCGAGAAGTTTTGTGCTTTTTGGTAAAACGAGGAATTCCAATTTCTATGCGTGCTCGAGTTACGTCGAGTGGTCGAAACATCCGCGCGCGCGATGGTAACAAGAGACAGACAGGGCTAGAAAAGGTAATAAAAAAAAAAGGAAAAAAAGTTTTTGAGCGGAGGATAGATGCCCGCCGCTTGTCAATGATTCTCCATCATTCACCGCCCAAAATACAATTAAACGGAGGTATACGGTTGATCGTCGGTCTGTCCTGTCTGAATGTCTCTCGATGCCTGCTACCACTACTCGGCGTCGATGGTATTGAATCCGCTGCTCGACGCTGTCTCCTGCCTGACACCCTCTATGTCCTCGTGGATGTTTTCGATGTCTTCCTCCCTGCATCGTCTTTATGCACTCGCCGTCTTGACGCACGACCTTTGCCCAGCAGCTTCAAAGGGTGAGTTATGTTCTTACGCTTCCTTACCGTCCTTCCCGACCGCCATTTACAAGGACACGGAGTCGGGATCCCGGAGCATCGGCAATTGCTTGACTAAATTGTTAAATTAGAGTCGGCTATTTCGAAACGCTGACAGATCGGTACCCCGGAAAGTAAGAACGATTGCCGGAACTTTTGCTCGATCGGTGTTCTCGCTGTAGTTGCGGGAGACGAATGTAGACGAAACTATTTTTTAAAATCGCAACATTCCCGCGGCCGGTTACGCAGAGATTTTCTTCGCGACACTCAGTTTCCCCGGGAAACTTTTCCTCGAAATATTATCCGAACTTTCGCACGGTATTCCCGGAGGAGATTTCACCGGAGAATCTCAAATATAGCGAGACGCCATTTTATTTTGGTATTGCACTGCCGGGACATTTATGAATACAGGAAGAATTCGATAAAGCAGGACACCTAAATATCTCCGTTACTTTCCGTTGTACAAAAAAACTTCGTAGGACAAAGTTACACTGTTTGAAGGGTCACATATAAAGGTCTAAGGGAAAAAAAAATTTCAAGGTCATTTTTATGAGATTTCAAGGTTATCGATGTTTTTTTAAATGCAACGATATATTTTCGTTAACGTAATGTTGTAGCTGACAAAATAACGAATTCATGCATGTAACACAATATGACCTTCAAATGGCCTTCAACCCAGAAAAATGGTATAAATAAAATTTAACGTGTAAGATTCATTTGATGTATTTCTGTTACGCCAAATGTTCAAAAATATTCCCTTGAGCTGCAATACATTCATTCAGCCGTGAAGTTACAGAACGTACTGCTGTGTAATTCATTTCTGAGGAAATCGACGCACAAGTCTGGACGATTCTTTCTTTCATGTCGTCTATAGTCGTTGGTGGTTCACTATAAACATCGTCTTTCAGTTTTCCCCATAGATAAAAATCAAGGGGTGTAAGGTCTGGTGAGCGAGTTGGCCATAATACGGGTCCGTTACGTCCAATCCAACGATTTGGAAACTTGTTATTTAAGAATTGTGTTACGACACGGGAAGAATGGGCCGGACATCCGTCGTGTTGATACCACACATTTTCACGAATGTTCAAGGGTGTATTTTCCAGGAGAATTGGTAACGATTCTCGTAAAAATGCAATGTGTTTTTCTGCATATAATGTTCCGGTAATAAATTGAGGCCCAATTATTTGGTTATCTAAAATTCCGCACCAAACATTGACGGACCATGGCCTTTGTTTGTCGACTGTCCGTAACCACCGCGGATTTTCAGATGACCAATAATGCATGTTTTTTAAATTTATTTGCCCGTGATTTGTAAACGAAGCTTCATCGGTAAATAATACTTGATTAAAAAATGCTCTATCGTTTATCAATTGTCTCAATCACCACTGGCAAAAGTTTACACGATTTACAAAGTCTCTACCATGAAGTTCTTGATGAATTGATAGGTGAAAGGGGTGAAATTTGTGTTCCTGGAGTATTTGCACTACACATTTTTGACTAATGCCACTTCCTCGTGCGATTTGTCTCGTACTAGCATGAGGGTTTGTATTCACTGCTGCCAGAACATTAATTGTGTTTGCTTCATTCCTCACAGTCCTCACCTTTGTACGTTTTTTATTTTCGACACAACCAGTTTCACGGAATTTATTTATCAAATTGGAGCAAACGGAAACTGATGGACAATTACGATTAGGAAATCGGTCCTTGTACAACTGCACGGCTTGTCTTAAACACTGTCGACTTTCTCTATAAATGAAAATCATATCAATCTTATCTTCCTTCGAGTAACGCATTGTGAAACGGTCGTCGATAAACTGATCGAAAATTCTTAGAAACTGTGAAAATCTAATAGCAAGAAGGTCTTCTGAGTAATTAGTAGTGGATAAACACGATTCTGTACGAACGTATAGGTGAAGGTATATCATAATTGTCCTTCTGTCAACACCGAATCTGTTATTATGTTGTGTATTGCGATACATTTGAATGTATAGCAGCTCAAGGGATGTATTTTTGAACATTTGGCGTAACAGAAATACATCAAATGAATCTTACACGTTAAATTTCATTTATACCATTTTTCTGGGTTGAAGGTCATTTGAAGGTCATATTGTGTTACATGCATGAATTCGTTATTTTGTCAGCTACAACATTACGTTAACGAAAATATATCATTCCATTT
>CM052213.1:6005427-6015569 GCA_028454225.1 Lasioglossum leucozonium
AACGGACACGGAAGAAAGGTCCGTCTTTGCCCATAAACAAACTCCTGACAATGCTCAAGGGATGTATTTTTGAACATTTGGCGTAACAGAAATACATCAAATGAATCTTACACGTTAAATTTCATTTATACCATTTTTCTGGGTTGAAGGTCATTTGAAGGTCATATTGTGTTACATGCATGAATTCGTTATTTTGTCAGCTACAACATTACGTTAACGAAAATATATCATTCCATTTAAAAAAACATCGATAACCTTGAAATCTCATAAAAATGACTGAAATTTTCTGTTCCCTTACACCGTTATATGTGGCTCTTCAAACAGTGTAACTTTGTCCTACGAAGTTTTTTTGTACAACGAAAAGTAACGGAGATATTTAGGTGTCCTGCTTTATCGAATTCACCCTGTATAGTATTTGAAGGAACGAGATAAAAAATATCCCTTTAACAATTGTTTCACGTCATCTCGTTATGCAGTCGCACAATTGCACCATGTTTGTCACCCCCTCTATGTAAATAGCACAATTTACCTACTATATATATATTGTATATATGTTTCTAATGTATTTATTCTAACAATATTTATCTACCTATTTATTCTATTCACTTTTATATTATAATTATAGAAACACATTCAACGAGATGTTCAAATCGAGCCAAGAGAATTTGGAAAATTTTCTGTACAGTATTGTAAATCTGAATTTTTCAATTTTTCATCCTGTAAAGATCAAACAATGCCTCGAAAGATATTATCGTGGATGCTTCACTCCACTTTATTAGTTTTCCTACTCTGCGTGCAATATATGCAACGAACTATGCGCAAAGTATAATACAAGGGAATATAAAGGTCGAGGCTTCCATGTGTCGCTGTCAGATAATCTGAGCTGAGCGAAGTTAATACAATTGGGCACAATCTGTACCCAATTATGCAAACTATGTAACAATTTAATAGTACTACGACGTTGTTGCAGAATCGTCAAAGGATTCCCGCCAGTTTCGCCGTTCGTTGGTGTTTCGCCGACACTGTGTTACCTACTTAAAGAAAAGAAACCGTTATGTTGTCTTCAGTTGGCACAGGTAGTTATTTCTTTATAAATAATTTATGATACTCGAATTCGGGAGACGCGCCACTTGTAAATAACAGCCGACAGAGTAAATATAAACGCGTTGTTCGATATTATTTCTCTAGGTATGTCAGCACTGCAGCTACAAAAACGCGAGGGACTACAATTGGCAGAACAAGACCATTATACTTGCTGCTGATTACGCCAGCAACGGAATCTACAACTTCATAATTCCTCTGAGGGCACATTTCAGGTATAAACTTTTCATATCCATTGAAAGTTCTAACTGAATTCGAAACAATAATGTGTATGCTATTCGTGTATACATTTTATGCAGTACTTGCAAAATGAAGTGTATGTCAAATGACCTTTTAGGTCGAAAACATCGTTGAATCCTATAATTCTGCTGCTGGAGCAGAAACCAAAAATTGCGTTTTTGGACGCGGTGTCCTATTTCCCTTTGGTATACTGGATGCTGGGATCCATCGACTGTTTGGACGATCTTCTTCGAGCGGGTATCACCCTGGCAGAGAGTGTGGTCGTCGTCAACAAGGAGCGTAGCAATTCTGCGGAGGAAGACACTCTGGCCGACTGTAATACGATTGTCGCTGTGCAAACAATGTTCAAGTGATTATTCCCAATTTTTATATGTAGCTCTAGAACACACTTTAACCCTTCTAGTGCCGATATATCGTCGTTGCGCATGCATTGGCGTCTTATTATACGCATCACGAGAGATTTGTATCTCAAAATAACTTTATAAAACGTTAAAATGGTTCAAATTCAATGCAACACAATTGAAACAAATGTTTATTAGATTTAACTTTTTGTTATATCTTATGTTGATTAGTGACAAGGCTCTGTATATGTTGGAGCGATAAAGTAGAAACGGGACACGGATATTCCTCCGATATCCCTCGACACGGGATAGTTTCTTGGGACCGAATCGCAATCTTTACGATGCTTATGATTATATGTTTATGATAGTTATCAGACAGCTCAAGTGACACGCCGTGCATCGACACGGCAAAACTAAAATCTTTCTTTTAGTCTTTCTTGATCCTTCTAAAGAGTAGTCAGTGTTCGAAAACCGTCAACGTTTTGATAGAAATACAATTAGTAGCAGAAAATTTTGTCAGCTTTGTTGCTACCTTTTTACAAAAACTACACCCTGTTGCGGACATGGATGACGCAGAATTAATTCGAATTATTGACGGATTAGATCTAAATGAAGAAGATGTTGACAGTGATGACCAGTTATTTGAAGATAATGAGAGTGATAGTGAGGAATCTTTGAGGAATTTCAGTGAAGCAACTGTGGAAAACGATAGGCAATATAACCGGCGCCCATTATTTTTGGAAACGACAGGTCCTAAACATATGCCACCGAACATGTCGGAACCAATAGAGTATTTCAATTCATTTTTTACTCGTGAATTTCTGGACACGTTGAAAATTGAAACAAATACCTATAAATATTTATAATAACACTTAAATTTTTTTAGTGGCGTTATACCAGCTACACGATCCACTTGTTCTGTAATAGATCTGTCTGACGCTTATCGTGCATCATGGAGTTGTCATCTTGTTCTCAGGACCGATATTGGTTATTTTATTAAAAATTATTGAAAAATAAGTACTTATATTTCATACCATACATAAAATTGATCAAACTATGATTATTGAAAATACTGTCCGTAAAAGAGAAACTTGTTTCTATGTTTTTTATTATTGCTTACATTGCTGTTATTCATATGATTTTCAATAAGTATTGAAATACAATTTATTACTCTCTCATTCTTCCCCAATATGCTGCATTTTGAATTTTTTAAACATTATTCTTAGTTTGGTTTTTATGGGTTTTTTTCTAAACCATAGTAAATTCGTCAAATTCCTCCGGTTATCTTCGCATAGACACCCGTTTTTGGTTCGGCACTAAAAGGGTTAAGAGGATCTGCTATTATAATCTGAATACCTATATTTTAGTATAACTTTGTATAATATAAATTTAGTATAATGTGTTTTCTACGGTTTGCAGATTCTTTCCAAGTATAAAGAGCATCACGGAGCTGTCGCAGTCGAGCAACATGCGCTTCATGCAATTTAGGGCGCACGACAAGTATGCCCTTGACCTTAGCAAAATGGAGAAGGTATCTTACAGAAGTTTTGTAAAACTTTTGTCACGAACAAGCAACAATTTCAACCGCAAAAAATTTACAGAGAGAAAAGGAAAGAGGCTCCCACATATCGTACATGTTTCGGCTGCCGTTCGCAGCTGGCAGCGTCTTCAGCGCGTCCATGTTGGACACACTTTTGTATCAAGCGTTCGTCAAGGATTACATGATAACGTTCGTGAGACTGCTGCTGGGCGTGGACCAAGCTCCAGGATCAGGGTTTCTAACATCGGTAAGAAGAAAGAAGATCATTGCTGAACAATTAAAAACTCCGTGAAAATGAACGTTGAACATCTTTTGATTACAGATGAAAATAACGAAGGACGACATGTGGATTCGAACCTACGGCCGATTGTACCAGAAACTCTGTTCGACGACGTGCGAGATTCCGATCGGGATTTACAGGACGCAGGACACGACGGTGTCGGACACGTCCCACGTGAGTAAACGACCCCCACCCTAATCGATCAAAGAATAATTAAGTGATTGGTTCGTGTACTATTGTATAAGTGCAGAAAACAACTTTGAGTGGCAGCTGTGAGTAGCGCATGATTGTACTCCCGTCTCTGTTCAACAATTTACCATAGTGCCGCCCCCCACTCTACAGAGAGATATTTCAAACGAGTTAGGCTATCGCACCTTGGTGAAACGATGCTCGTAGCACGTCCTTCGATCCTGAATATTATACTTATTCGTGTTGAACCTGCATCGTGCGAAACATAGTGTTTTTAATCGAAGTGTTTCTATGAGGCGTTGCTATTCGGTTTTCGATTGTCGATCGATCGGTGATCTAACCGTTGTCTACCTTCGCATCTCTCGTGCTAAATGGTTCGTTAGAATTACTTTTGGTCATGGATCGTGAGATCGTTTTTTTATTATTATTATTATGGTCGCTGTTTGCATTGGTCCCTGTGATCCACGGTGTTTGATTTTTGCTATACAGGTTCTGATATATGCAGATCGTAGAAGCGTTTAGAGTTTAGAGGAAACATGCATTTATACAGGCCACGGTGAACATTCGAATTGCAGAGAAGGATCTATGTAAATATCAAATGTTTTTGTGTATAGATCGTACTAGTGTATATACGTGGACAGTGCCACCAGAAAACAAGAGCTGCGCTTAGATGTTGAAGAATATTTTGCGGAGGATCGTACACTACATTTCTAATAATTTCTTTTAGAAAAAAATTGTGGCTGAACTTCAACTTGGGCCCTAGAGATTTTTTACTATATTATATCTAATCCTGTTCATTTTGTCGAGAAACCTGCGGAGTTCAGCGTCACTCAGTCAACTACACGCAACGGCTCTCCACTTCCCAATATGGCGGCGTCATCGCCTGTTAAAAACCGTGAAAATTGATGGACTTTAGACGCTCATAACTCTTCAACGAGTGAACTCCGCAGGTTGGAACTTTCATATTTGAAGTTTTCTCGACGAAATGAACAGGATCGGACAAAGTATAGTGAAAAATCTCTGGGTTCCCAAGTGGAAGCCACAATGGTAGTTCTGTTTTCTGGTACTGATAGGGTGCCGGAGAAGCACCGTCACCGACCGTTCTGTACTTATGTTAGACCGCTTACTCCACTGACAATGAGATAGTCATAGCGAACCGATCAGTACGAATCGTAGACGAATAACCAGCAGGTAGTAAATAAAGAAACGTACCACGAGCAGTGCCGGATCGTGCGAGATCGCGGACGGCGACGATGGGCTGTCAATAGTAAGCGTAGAATTACTTGTCGTTTTGACAGGGCGACTCCGACGCTGAGAGCGACGCCGGCGTCGGCGTGACGTACAAGGTGCGTCATTCGGCGGCTGCATCGTGCCTTGCGAATTGCGCCACCCGCGACAAGGGTGCTTCAGCCGTGAGTACAGTGTCATCTCCGTTGCCCGGTCGTCATTTTCTATACTTGTTTTCGTTGGTCTTACACACAATTCTGTTCTTTGTCTATATTTCTCTTTCTCTCTTTCTACACTCTCTGTTTCTCCATTTTTTCTGTCTCTATATTTTTTTCTCTCTCGCTCCCTATTTGTACCATACGCGCAACCTTGAGTCTTCTTGTTTTTTACGAGGGTAAGTGAAACGAAAGGCTTGAGGACTTTTCATCATTCGGTCGTACGTTCATTGAACGTAGCAGCGGTTGCAAGAACGTGAATCGTATCGTTCCTCGTGTTCCCAAGACGTCTAAAGTTAGACAAACTGATATTCCTGATTACCTCTCTCTCTCTTTCTCTATGTCGAGATCGTGATCTAGACTTCACCGTTCGTTATTATTTCTCAAGTCAGCACAAAACTGAAGCCAAAGCGACCTCGGCATTTCTTCATTCGAGTACCTAACCATCTATCTCAAGACCAATTTATCAGGCACTAAAACTGTTTGCACAACTATATATTATAATATATAAACCTGGTTCACCAAGAATGCTCGATCACACCATTAACGCCTGCCCTTTCTTCTCTGAATTAGTATTCCGTGAACTTGGGGGACGAAGCAAGGGACAACCACGCCCAGCAGATCGAGAGAGCCGAGATCGCGAACCTGGTGCGTTCCCGAATGGAGTCGCTGAACCTGCCGGTAGGTGACTACGACGACGTGTCGGAAAAGCGCAACAGCCTGTCCTACGTGATCATCAACCCCAGCTGCGACCTGAAGCTGGAGGAAGGGGACATAGTGTACCTGGTCCGACCGAGTCCGTTCTCGGCGCAGAAGACCTTCGAGAGACACAATTCTCGGCGGAAGAGCAACATCAGCTTCTACTCGGCTCAGCTGGTCTCTCAAATGAGCGCGGCGGTGGCGTCGGCTGGTCTGGCGGGTACCGGGGCTAGCACCCGAAGAGGATCAGCGATCGGACTGCCGAGAACTTCGCTGTTAACCACCACCAAGTCGAACTCGCTCTCGCTACCTGACAGTCCTACGGTAGCTGGCACTTTTCGGGGACGTTCGAACTCTTTGAGGGTGTTCGACGACGCTATGCCGAGGCGCAGCAACTCCTTGCGTCAGGGCCAGACTATCAGGAGGAAGAGCAGCGCGGAGTCCATCCAATCGAACCCTACCAATTACAATCCCATCAAGATCGCGCTGAACGACTCCATCGATCTAGAAGTGACACCGCCGGAAGAGGGATCGCAGATCGGTAGTGCCAGTAACGCGGGAATCCTCGATGTTGGTCTACCGTTCATGTCGGAGCTAACCGCCGCGTTAGGCTCGAATCACGGCAACAACTTAGGCGGCTCGCTGAGCGGCCTCGCCATACAAGGCACAATAGTATGATATAACCTTATGTGGGGACGCAGGCTCTCCGGCGTGGCACGAAACCAGTGGCTGTAGCGTTCCCACATTTAGCGCAATCATCGCTAGAAAAGACGTCGAGTCCTGGACGATCATCCCGTAAAAATTATCACGGTATCAAAGTAATTCTAATGAAAATTGCAGAGTCGAAAACTTATCGCTAGACTGCGGATCCTTGTTCAAACATTAGTAGCAGCACTTTAAAAATATAGAACTATTCGAGTCATCTGAGAAGATCATTCAATGTTTGATTCGCTGAAATTTTTAAGAGTCCCTTGCAACCCAAAGCAGACAATTTTTATTTTGCACAAAGATCCGCAATCTAGTTGGCACGTCGCTTCTGGAACTTTCTTTTAGAACCGCAGTTCGAGCATCCACGTCATGAGAAAAATTGTTCTTTAAAGATAGATGAGGAATCGTGTTATTATAATCGACACGGTAGTCAACGTGTTAATCGAGGTTGTTGAGATTTTGTTTCTTCTGCAGTTCTGCCTGATTTCTTGTCGAGATTCAAGCGTGTGTATATTAAATGTATGACAGAAAGGTACAAATATACTTTGTTGGTTTTGGTACATAGAGGATTCTTTCAAAAAAAATTAACGTAATAATTTATGGAACCGACAAAGTATCGAAAGAACGAATAATCATTTGACACAAGATTTCAACCAAACTCTGCAGCTACAATTATAGTTTACATTCTAACGATAATTTCCCTTTCGTAGATAGTACAAATAAATATCGATGATGTTATCTCGATCATTTCACAATTTCGAAGTAACCATTAATTCCTCGCAGCGCGCATCGTGAGCTACGTTCTTAAAACGTTTCGCTCTCGATCGAACGTGTGCAGCGGCCTCCGATGGTCGCTCGAAACAAGGTGAACAAAAAAAAACTAATAGAATGACGCATGCTAGAGGTCCAGTGACACATCTCCTCGAGACGATTAAACTCTTAGACTAAAATTATGAAACTAGCGACGACGGACAAGAGTTGATTTCGTTCGAACTTTTTACATAAGCTCGATGTCTAAACTCCGTTTCCGCTTTGATTCTATTAGAACACGTCTAATCCAGTGAAAATGAATTTATTAACGATACGTCAATGTTGAGAATATTTTTATTAGCGACAACCCATGTATCATTTGGAACAGTAGTTCTTGTCCCTCGTCAAACGTTGAACTTTCTCGGTTTAGCTAACGAGAGAATAGGTAAAGAAACGGGAAATCGTTTTCTTAGTGCAAGCCCCGATTCTCGCGTAGGGTCACACATTCCGTCGTTTAACGCGTGATAATTTTATACTAGAACAAATTTACGACGAGATTATATGATATAATTATGACTATAAATCTAGAGATATTTAAAATTTGAGACCATTTTGATCATATCACGCGAGAGAGAGAGAGTGAGAGAGAGAGAGAGTGACGCTGATCAAGCTGGAAATAATTATATTTGTGCGTGTGTAGGACGCGAAGAACCTTGAAAACGAGTTTTCGAGCGGACGAAACGAGGTTCTAGAACTGAATCAAACTGAAAAGTCAGGAGCTCTGAAGATTCTCTGTTCACTGTTTAAAGAGATGGCTAGCGAAGGATTCTAGAGCGAAGAAGGATTCGAATACTATTTTCTTCTCTTCGATTAGTTTCACGACACACACTTATCGGTAAATTTTATCAGAGATTCTCGAGTGAACACTTTCATTGCGAGAGTCTCGCGTGTTTAGCTTTCGGGAAGAACTTTCGACAATCTGTTCCAATCTGTTAGCGAAACGTAAGCGTCGTTAGGGGACTGCATAATTTAAACAATCTAAATATCTATTTATCGACCTCGAGTCAAAACGCGATCGTTTCTCGACCAATTTACACAACTTCTCCGACCAAACCTCGCCGTATCGAGTATGTACCTGCTTTGACGCTGCTTCCGCTATAGCCAACCGGTTTCGCGATTCCCGATAAAAATCATTTTCAATTATACTCGAAATGAACAATCCCGTTTTGAAATAGTTTTCGAAGTGTCGAATAGTCTAATTTCGAAAGTTTCCATCGATCCAAGGTAGTCGCTCGAGTTTTCGTTTACAAACGTATTCTTGCCGGATCGATTAAATAATGCGAGCAAGTCCAATAGAGTCTCGGCAAAACCGACGAAAGTATTACAGCTGCGGTGATTGTGGCGGCGCACAGCGGTGCGAATCAATCGGTCTCCTTCAATCGAAATGATTTACACGTTTCTCTTATTCTATTTAGCTTAAGTGCGAACGCATCGACGGCATCCACCCTAAAAGATAATTCTCCGACGGTTTCTCTGCCTCTTTGACTTCGTATCCCTCCTCATTAACTCTCTGTCTTTCTTACTTCTTGATTAGAAAAGAACGAAAGCCCGTTTTCCGAGTACGATCGTTGTGACGTTGCTGAGCGTTTCCTCGAGAGAATGAGAGAGAGAATCATAATTTTCTGGCGTGACTGAATCCATAAAAACCGTGTTCGACGGATCCTTTGAACTCGGTGAGATCGTCGAACGCAATTCGCGCGGGGAGAGTTCCAACAACGCCTCCAAACCGTCGTTACAAATGTCTGAAAACATCGTGACAAATCGATTATCGACACCGGCAATATTCTACGAAACGTCAACAAAACCTAACAAGAAGAAGGCACAGCCTTGTCCTCACAGATTTAGTTGAGACTTTACAGAGTTATAGATCTCGTTCTCCTGATTTCGAATATACCCCATTATAAGGGCAACTATCCAGTAGTTTTCGAGATATTTGCAAATTAAAGTTCTATGGAAGTCACATGTCAGTTCAGTACGCAATTTTACCAAGTAGCTTTATTCAATAAACATTTAAAAAAAAAAAAATGCTCTGACGTAGCGGCAGCGAGCTGAACTGATACGCTGTGGGCCGGGGTTCGAATCCCGTCGTGGTAACTTTATTTTCGATATATTTTTATTCGCCAAATGGTTAATTGAAGAAAATACTTATTATTTTATAGGAGCAATACTAGATCTATTACTACATACACAAAAGATAATAATTATATTAAAATAATACATAACAAACAATAAATAATATAATAGAAGAAACTATAACTACAAACGCAAAGGATAATAATTATAAAACAATAATAATATTAAAACAATACACATAACAAACAATATATAATGTAATAGAAAAAAACTATAACTAACTATAAACGGTAAATAATATAATAAATAGCAATTAAACCGGTCAATATGGCTTGCCATTACGTTTCCCGTAGTTTGTATAGTATCAGTTATACCTGAAAGCAAAGGAAGTAATATAATATAAAAAATATACGTTACGTAGAATAAATATAGAAATCAAATACAATACTTACAATTTACTAGAGGAAGCGTGATGGCAAGACATATTGACCGGTTTAATTGCTATTTATTATATTATTAATTGTTTGTTGTGTCTGTTATTTGAATATTATCATTGTTTTATAATTATTATTTTTTGCGTCTCTAGTTATAGTTTCTTCTATTATATCATTTATTTGTGTTTCGTTATATCGATCGTAAAATGTTAATAATAAATTTCCAGTGTTATTGGCGCTACGGTTCGATCAATTAAAAAACCAATAAACAATTTTGCAGATTAT
>CM052213.1:6015669-6029618 GCA_028454225.1 Lasioglossum leucozonium
TAAATCAAAAGATATTGACCAAAATTCCTTTGTTTAAAACAAAAAACAAAAACTATTATTTAGATTATCTAAACAAAAAACAAAAACTATAATTTAGATTATCTAAACAAAAAACAAAAACTATAATTTAGATTATCTAAACAAAAAACAAAAACTATTATTTAGATTATCTAAACAAAAAACAAAAACTATTATTTAGATTATCTAAACAAAAAACAAAAACTATTATTTAGATTATCTGAACAAAAAACAAAAACTAATTTAGATTATCTAAACAAAAAACAAAAACTATTATTTAGATTATCTAAACAAAAAACAAAAACTATTATTTAGATATTCTAAATAATAGTTTTTGTTTTAAACAAAGGAATTTTGGTCAATATCTTTTGATTTATTTTGAAAGTTGTTTAATACGCATACTTTTACAGACGCAAACAAATACATCTTGAAAATGATTCAAAAGTGTATCGAAACGTCGATGATTATTTGATAATCTGCAAAATTGTTTATTGGTTTTTTAATTGATCGAACCGTAGCGTCAATAATACTGGAAATTTATTAATATCATTTATTGTTTGTTATGTATAATTTTAATATAATTATTGTTTTATAATTATTATCTTTTGTGTATGTAGTAATAGATCTAATATTTCCCCTATAAAATAATAAGTATCGTCTTCAATTAACCCTTTGGCGAATAAAAATATATCAAAAATAAAGTTACCACGACGGGATTCGAACCCCGGCACACAGCGTATCAGTTCAGCTCGCTGCCGTTACGTCATAGCATTTTTTTTTTTAAATGTTTATTGAATAAAGCTGCTTGGTAAGATGGCGTACTGAACTGACATGTAACGTCCATAGAACTTTAATTTGCAAATATCTCGACAACTACTGGACAGTTGCCCTTATAATGGGGTATATTCGAAATCAGGAGAACGAGATCTATAACTCTGTAAAGTCTGAACTAAATCTGTGAGGACAAGGCTGTGCCTTCTCCTTGTAAGACGATCGAAGTGTAACGCAAGGAAGAGAGAAGAAGAACAGTAACACTACCATACGGACAAACGGGACATAGTTGACGAGACAATGTCGGAAACTGGACTGACGCACGTCGTTCAACACACTATACATAGGGTTAATTGCTATAGGCTCGATCGAGAAACCATGTGACCTGAAATTAAAAAAGAGCGTGTTGTTAGGGGGCGTGGTCAATTGCCACTACATTGTGAAAACAAACTGTTTCGATTCTAATTATAAGAATTATTGTCCTACGGTTGAGTCGAGCGCGATTGGTCGCTGACCATCTCCCCCACCACGTCTGTTCGCTCCGCCCACTGTCGCATTTCAAGGACAATAAGCGAGCGAGGCGCGCTAACGACAACAATGAACCGGAAACCGCCAATCGAAGTCGACTCGACTCTAGCCGGATTTAAGTCTATCGTCGAGCAGTCGCGTTAACATTTGTATAAATAATTAGTGACGACGCGAACCTGACGACGGACAATGAAATTTTCTATTAAAAACTAACGGAAATCGAGCAATTCGGCTAAACGAATATTACGTGTCGTAATATATCACTGTGTTGTCAATGAGGATTAACGTACGCTAACATTTAAGGGAATCCCGGCGAGTATGCGTCGGCAAACAGTCGCAATTGATCGCGAAGAAAAAATCTTCTCGTGTAACATGTATGTATAGCCAATCGGAAAGAGTTTGACAGCGATACTGCCGAGCTTGCGATAATGAGACACCGTTCTCTTGGTTTAGGTAAAATGTGGGATTATAGCGAATTTGTTTAACCCTCGATGTACCGAATGATCGACGGTAGAAGAGGAATCAAGTTTAATTTTTTATCAATCGAAAATATCTCTGTTTATTTATGACATAAATAATATATATAAGACCTTCGAAAGTTAACGAACAATCAAAGTTGGAACACTTGTTGAATGGGAGAAACACGAATTTGTTGCTTAAATCTCGATTGATTTACGACGACCACCGTCGCTGTAAGTTTAATTAACGCAAATGCGAGCTGCGTATAATTTATCTTCGACAAAAAAAAAAAACAAAAGTGGCAAACGAACAAAAGCATCGGATCAGTCCATAAGTTGATGCGAGCAATTAATTATACAAATTAACATCGCTGTAGGGTATCGGTGCGTTAAACCGAAATCAAATAGCATATTTTCATGATATCCTCGGGCAAAAAATGTACATGACAATACTAATTTGTTTTTTTTTTGCAAAGAAAAATAAAAATTTCTATCGCACACGCCGCGCACGAACTTACGGACTAATCTGATAATACGCCGTAAGAAAGTAGAATTTAAGCGAGACTATAAGTACGACAGTCTTTCAAGTAGAAAATTCTCATAGGAATTATGTTAATTCGCGTAATTAAATTAATACTTCCTTTACATTTGGAACGTTGATTGAGTATTGCGAATTTTCAATTCGAACATTATTAATCATTTAAACAATCTCTAATAGTTCAAACAACGTAGAGTAATGTGTGCGTACACGCTAGGGAATCGAAAGGTACGACTATTATATTGATGTTTTCTTGCGTAAATTAGTTTCAAACGTCGCGAGTAAATTAATCTAATTAAATGACGTGCTCTTAGATATTTTTCTTCTTTTGACAGTCGAAGGAAGACGATGACCATGATATATAATGCAGGAAAATACTATAACGATGTTTGTAACACGATGTTTTATTAAAACAACTCAAGTTTATTGCACACTTCTTTATTCAACTTTTGTCGGATATATTGTAGTAAGTGTAAATCAGTTGGAAAAGTAAGCTGTTTTATTTCTGCATTCTCTTTATAAGTTGTGTATGTAAAAAGGTAATGCAAGGTTTTCAATCATAAATATTAATACTTATTTGATCGTTTTTTAATACAAAACGCCAACTTATTTACGCTCCCAAATATGGGCAATCAATAGACTATGTTATCAAGAATGAATTGTTGAAACGTTATTGCATTTAAGAAGTTATTGTGACTATTTAGATTGTTAACCATTTTCATAGACTATTTCGAAAGCAACAGAATCAAAGAGTTGATTTCAAATTTCACTTGAACGTGTTGACACAACGTGTTTCCCAAAACTGATTGGAAATGGAATATGAAAGTACCTATGTGACAGAAATTGCTTTCCGTTTGCCAAAAGTCGGCGAGATTGTTGAGTTCGTTTCGATTAGCCAGTAAGATTAATCCTCGACCACGAAAAGAACTACGAACGGCCGTATATGTAATTTAAAACAATAAGAACAGAAAAACAGAGAGAGAATGTACCTATAATCTATTCTATGTCATGGCATATTATCACGGGACGCGTGCATGTAACATTTATTATAAATAAATTATTACAAAGTGGAATCAATTTTATTCAACCCTCAGATGTGAAATATAATAATTGCACGGTGAAAAGAATAGCAGAAGGCTACGCAAATATACAGGAAAAGTTTTTGTATTCGTGGAATATGAAAAAACTAATTTATTTTTGGAAATATTGATAGAATTCAATATTTAGTGTATGCACGAATGATTCTTGCCAGTTTTGCTATAAGCTACAATGTGTATTCCGGCAAGAATCATTTGCTCCGTAAAATCTCAGACAACGACAGCAGCGACTCTTGCGGCGAGAATTGGAAGCTCAGTTTCGGGGTCCGAACAGCGCCAATTGTCGTAGCGGCAAAACGCTCAAACTGGTAGACGAAATTACCGACAGTCGGTAATCCTCGTGCAACGACAGATGGCGCTAGCGATGAAACGCTGTGGGGAATATCTTTAAAATCAACTTTTCAATAATTAAATATAACTTTCCCTTCACAACTTATAAATTCTTAATTTAATTTTTTATTTAAATTTGAGTTATTTATTTATTTTATAAATAAATTAACTTTAAATGAAATTCAACAGATCTTATGTTAACTCAATGAAGGTTTAATAAAGACTGTTATTTACAAACGAAAATCGTTGATATGAACAATTAATAAATGAATTAATATTTACAATGATCAATACGATGATGTCGGTAAACTAGAAAATGTACAATGTTGATAAATGAGAAATCTTCGTTATCGACAATCGCCACAACGCTGTGGGGAAACTTTTCAATTTTTAAATATAACTTTCCCTTCACAACTTATAAATTCTTAATTTAATTTTCATTTGAATTTGGGTTATTTATCTATTTTATAAATAAATTAACTTTAAATGAAATTCAACAGATCTTATGTTAACTCATTAAAAGTTTAATAAAGACTGTTATTTACAAACGAAAATCGTTGATATGAACAATTAATAAATGAATTAATATTTACAATGACACAGACATAGGACACAGACTTAGGATCAGTACAGACATTGCAAGACATTTTTCTGTCCACGGTTCTGAATTACCGACTCTGTAGAAAATGCTCCTGTACAATAGCGGGCTCTATCGAAATGGAGCGGTCAGCTAGTGAACTACATGGCGTTGTAATACCACAGACGAGGTATACCTCGTTTGTGCTCGTAGATCGAATGATTGAATTTATCAAGAAAATAGAAATCCCTGAGCTTATGTCAAGCTCATGGGATATAGGAACATCGACGTAGTTTATTCCTTTGAAAACCATTGCTGGCGCCATCTGTCGTTCCACAAGGATGACCGACTGTCGGTAAATTTGTCTATCAGTTTGAGCGTTTCGCCGCTACGTCGAGTGGCGCTATTTTCAGATTTTCCCGAGCAAATGATTCGTGCCGCTGTTTGCATAACTCCTTATGGGGGATTCGGCAAGAATCATTTGCTCCCAATTTATACACAATAAAATTTATATATTCAGTTATGTATAAAGTTACAAATATAAAAAATAATTACAAATATATAATAGTTGTTATAGTAATAATAACATTCGTAAAGAGCTGTAATTATTTTTCAAAAAATCAATAGTTACACCAAAGAGTCTCCGGTTACACTCGCTGCAACATCAACGGTGAAAATCCAAAGTTGGTAGTACCGCCTGGAATCGCAAGGTCGCGCGATTCTTCAGTTGGATGTGTATTTTCATAATATATCAAGGAAAAACTATGTTTGAGCAGTGGATACAATATTCCGGGGGACAAAATGTCGGCGTTGTTGGCTGCGAGAGGCGTGGGAGAAGAATTTGGCGTAAGATACGTGCAATTGTTTAATTTACTACACTTGATATATATCGTCATTATTCTAACAGTATAAAATTATTATTACAGCAGTAGGAAAATACCCCGACGATGGGATAGGATGCGAGTGCACGTCGAGGGCGCTGGCACGCACGGTTAATTGAAATAAGAACCGACGGTGCAATTCCTCACGGCATAAAGACATTCTCAAATTTCTGCCGTGCGTGCCTCGCCGAAATATATTGCATGTTTTAAGTCAAGGATACACAGAGTAATGGCATCAAGTTAATCGAGGAGTGTGTCGAGTTGTACGTCTGCCCCTCGTGATAACCCCTTCGGGTGGAACGATCCGAGCACGCCGTGTATTCGAGACAATGCAACGTTACGGGTGCTAGATTGTAACATAATTCACCCCGTATCCGTAACAGATACAAAGGCCTCACTGGCCGCGCTACCATTGAGGTTTTGTTTCGCCCGGTAATTTATTTGTGTTATTACTGCTGGCCGTAAACCCTCGGACCGATCTTTATGATCTGCTCGCAGCATTGTTGCGCGCTATATACACGCCACATCAGACGAACCTCTTCCTTACTCTTTTCATTGTCCAGGTACGAAACTGCGGAGTCTCTTACCACGCGGCTTGGAAACTGTTACAATCGACCCTTTTACAACACGGATTCGATAGGGCTATTGTTCCAGTAGTTTCTTTAACATGGAGATCTTTTATGGCTGGATGTCGTTCCAAAATCTGCGAGGCGAATCCAAAAAGTGTAACGCTACAAAGAGTAAGAGAGAGAGAGAGAAAGAGAGAGAGATCTAGAACATTGCATGGCAGAGTTGGGCAGTAATTGATTACATGAGTAATTAATTACATCTTCAATTACATGAGCAAAAGTGGACTATATTTTCAATAAAGAATCAGTTAATTGGTCCAAAACATAAAAATTGTGGTTTAAAAGAACAATTACTGTAATTGTAATTGTTAGACGCAATTACAATTACTGTAATCGCGTTACGTAATTGAAATTACTCCTTTCAATGATTGTAATTGTAATTTTATTTCTGCAATTACAATTACTGGTTGAGCCAAAGTAATTGCAATTACAATTACATGTAATTGTAATTTTATTTCTGCAATTAAAAATTACAGTAATTGGTAAGTAATTATAATTGTAATTGAAATTACTTTTTGCTCAACTCTGGCCGCCACTGGACCTGACAGTGGACATTTCTTAAGAGTTGACATTTAATAAATAATAAATGTTTCCTAACATATTTTTTTTGTTTGTTCTTTTTAGACATTTCCATTGAGTAGATATCTAATTTTTTTTCAGTGCCATTTTGGCGTTAAGTAATTGCAACTAACAATTACAATTGTACAAATAAAATTACAATTACTTGTAATTGCAGAAATAAAAGTACAGTTACATGTTATTGTAATTGTAATTGCAATTACTTTGGCTCAACCAGTAATTGTAATTGCAATTACTTTGGCTCAACCAGTAATTGTAATTGCGGACAACAATTACAATTACAGTGATTTGACAAGTAATTGCGCACAACAATTACAATTACAGTGATTTCACAAGTAATTGCGGACTACAATTACAGTGATTTCACAAGTAATTGCGGACAACAATTACAATTACAGTGATTTGACAAGTAATTGCGGACAACAATTACAATTGCAGTGATTTGACAAGTAATTGCAATTATAATTGAAATTACTTTTTGCCCAACTCTGCTGCATAGAATATTTTTTACAGAATTTTCGAGATTGAATATTATTTCATTACGTAACCACGACGATTAAACGTTCCTGCTGTTTGGTTTTTAATCAATGGATTCATTCCTATCGCAGTCCAGTAGGTATAAAAGCCTTCGAGATACAGGGGTAAAGTAAACAGTACAATACGCACGATATGAGATAAGATCAACAGCGTATTCCATTGTTCAGAATTACGAACTTTGGCCGTGCAATCTGTTGCCGGGCCAAAGCAAGGTATCGTTGATGCATCGTATCAACAGAGTATTGTATCCGACTTGCGTAGACGCACACCATTTCTCGTGTAATGTATCTCGACGCCTATGAAACAGCATGACCTATAGGCTCTACTTGATCCTACATTCACTGAATGGTATTCCGTTTCGACGCCTTTGCTATTGTTAGCGTCCGAACAGCCATTAGTATCTGATAATGTTATTGGCAGTGTGCATTCGAAGCTCGGTCGGAATCCAATCGACAGACGTCCGCGAAACGTCCGGAGAGTTCCTTGAAATATTCAAAAAACCTATTCAGGAATGTACAGTTTTTTCCCTCGCAATTGAACTTTATCTTAATAGAGCCGTGAATAATAAAACTGATTATGTTTTCAGAGCCTCGAAGGCAGGACGCCCAACTTATCGCGACGAGCGCCAAGAAAGTAAAAGTCCGCGCAGATATTAGACAGTATTTCCAGCGTTCGTTTTGAGAACCGCTGACGTAAAAGGTTGTGGAACGGGGCGCAAGAAGACACACGGGACGAGAAAGACAGGATGAGAAACAGAACAGAGAAAAACTGCGACAGATTCTCGTAGGGGTGGGACAGGGTGTTGCACACGCAAGTGCGAAGGAGAGGACGGACGTTATTAACACTATGCATCATACACCCGGTCCCAGACCGGGGATGCAGCGAAGCTTTTTATTGCCCTAAAGATAAATCACGGCGAAATACTGGAACTTGACGATTCTCCGCCACGCGTTTTATTCTGATTAAACTTCGGCGCATCCCAGAGGCGGAGCGTTCCAGCTTCAAGGGGACATTCCGGTCTGAGAGCCGGCGGAATCGTTATTTTAAACAATTCCTTTCGGAGACCGTATAGAACGGGACAGGAATCTGCTGTTTTCGGAATTTACGAATCGGGATGTTCAAAGTACAGTAATTTATCGATAATTGTCTATACCACGGGTCTAGCCAAAGACAATTATCGTGAAGGGATACTATTCTTTGACTTTTGCCGAACGTAGAACAGGATACCGAAGCTCATGGTCCCTCACGGGGATGCCCCTCAGTGGAATGGGTAGGCGACGAGACAATTATCGTTTAGATATTTCAGACAATTATCGATGACTTACTGTATAACGAATCAGGTGTCTGCGGAACGTCTAGCCGCTTTCGTTTAAATCCTAAAACATTGGATGATCGCAAAAAGTTCGCGGACGATTTCATAATAATTTCGTCTACTAATCAAACAAATCTGCTTTTTGACTGGTTTCTATGCGAGGCACGTACACTAAGTTTCTCGGAGTCCATGGGTCTTCCGCGGATCGTAAACATAAATCGATTGTCCTGGCCGGCGCGCAATACATTACTCCTGGTTCAACGGCGTAACGTGTTAGCGCCCGCGCTAGTCTCCATTTGTACGTCTACCAAATTTCATTTCCAATTCCAATGGCCGCCAATCTCCAAATTGATCGCGG
Organism: Lasioglossum leucozonium; assembly: GCA_028454225.1. Lineage (NCBI taxonomy): Eukaryota > Metazoa > Arthropoda > Insecta > Hymenoptera > Halictidae > Lasioglossum > Lasioglossum leucozonium. The sequence goes on from CM052213.1 coordinate 6,024,283, forward strand.
CAAGGTGGCCAGGAATCGGTGTCTCGCTCGAACGGAGCCGCCTGTCGCGTTTTAGAAATTCGAGCGAGACATTGAATTATGGAAAGAACAGTCGGAGCAATGCAAATCCATTATCCTCATTAACAACAGTAGTAACCAGTTGTAAAAGTAGCCTCGGGCACTGCGATGTTCAAGACCCGGAGATCCTCGAAACCCTGGCAACTTGCGAGTTCTCCCTTTGGCTTCCATTGCTCTATTGTTTGCGTCAAGGAGATAACATTTTGTGGGAACTAAGAAACAGTACTTTGAATCTCGTAGTTTTTAGAAACCACTGTAGCGTCGACATGCACCATCAAAGGCCTGTTGACAGGTGAACGGTGACCTGGTGCTCCTGAATGCTTCGTCGGTAGAATCAGCCTGGGAGAGCTAACAAACGTTTCTGTTGCAGGATCGATGGAATTGATAACGTGCACGGTGGTAGCAGCGTCGGCGGTATGTTCGGAAAAACGGACACCCATGGAAGTTTGCTCTCTGGATGCAGCTGCGCGCCGGTTGACAGGAATTGTCCGAGATATCGCATTCCGTTTGACAGCGAGCTGGAGCAGATAAGGACACTTCGATCTTCCGCCAGGTTCACGGTAACGGGGCGAATGTAAATTTGGGTAAGTCAGTTTGGAAGTTGGTATACCGGGTGTACAGGGGACATAGCGACCTACAAGACCGCAGCAACGCGGAGCGTGGAGAGAACAAAACAGCTTACAGTAGTACTGATATCTAGCTACCGGCTCCGTTGCGTCATCCACCCCGGAAGTTGGCTAATTTCGCTTTAGACCCGTCTACCGTGTACCACGTACAGTTCTCTTCTGTTCCCCCCCACCACCCTCTCTCTCACACACACACTATCCACGCATACTGTCTCCTCCTCTTTCCCTTCGACCATACTAAAAGTTGTTTAGCCCTCTAAACGGCTGAGCCCGGACTCCTCTCGCCGATGTAGATTAGCAAATATGGTGGCTCCGCGATTATACGTGTTTATCGCATGTTGTATCCGGGTAAATTGAAAACCGTAGTACTTCCGGTTCGTTGTACCGGATTCGCTGTTCCGTCGACGCGGACCGAAACTTCTCCGTTAACGAATCGGGGAACACGGAGGGTGAATCTCGAATAATAAACGGCGGATTTTTCGGAGAAATCGACATTTTCTTCGTCAATCGTGAGAAATAAGCCGTCGCGTTTTAATTACGTTTTCTTTGGTGTCATATTAGAGGAGCACAGACCCAAAGCCAAAGGGGTTTTCGATAAATTTCGCGGGGCGACAAGCGGGACAGAAACACTCCGGGAGCGGCAGTACATTTTAATTTACCCCCGTGCTTTAGATAGTGAGCACGTCCCACAGTGGAACAAGTTATTTCGACCTTGGTACTTAGGACTTCCTTATCGCACGTCGCGTCGCGTCGGTGGCATTAACGATAGCGGGGGGCGTAAATTCGCGGCGAGATACCGCTCGAATATTTTAGCGAAACTGTTCTCTTCTTTTTTTGTCCGTGTTGATCGTCGTCGAAGGGGTTGCTATGGTTTGTAAACGGTTAAAGTATCGAAATTAGGAATGAATGAATTAGTTAATTAGCTAACGGAAGCAGTTAGAATCGCGTAATTGTTTATTCCGTGGCCGTTCCAGACGTGTGTTTCCGCAGCGTAACCAGGCTTCGTTTGTTGAACCGGAACAATTTAATTCAACAATTCTTGTATTGTCTATTACTGCGGCTGCCGCGTTCGTAGAGGCTTCCCGATGAATCTCTACGAATCTCGCGCTGATTAATTCCAGTCTGCGCGAGCCTCCATTGTCTTCGTCGAGATAATACCGTGGCTGAAGGTTAGCCGTGTCGATATCCAAGTTGACTCCCCGCTGCGATAGCGCCGACCAGTTCACTAATTTCGCCTTAGGTGTTGCGGTATTTACAGGGGGCGTGCGCGGTTCAAACTGCTCCATCTCTCCCCCATTCTGTACCGCGCGTTCAAAAACACTGAAAATCGCTCAACTTTAAGCACTGATAACTTTTCAACCACCGATCTCCGCGGGTTGAAACTTGGATTATTCGCATTTTCTGAGTAAAATATACAGCATTGCGTAGGAGAAAGGCAAAAATGTCTGTTTACCCAAAGTAAAGAGCAGAGCCCAACCTCTGCTTCCTCGTGCGAAGCAGCCGTCTCGCTGTTTCATTTCACTATGACTTTCCGTAGAAACTGGTCCGACTATTAAGTATTAAGCGGCGTGCTCGGCCCGAGGGTGAAAATCTGAGATTTAGCATCATCGCTTCTGCCCCTAACAGGGATTATCCGCGACTCGTATCTCTGTTACACGCAGCGCGGCGCTTGTCCCGGGACGATAAATGACGCTGATAATGGCGGAAGTCTGCGTCCCACTTTGATATTTATAATACCGTGATACCTGCCTACCAGCGAATCTCTACCCTATGCGTGTGTGTGTAACTCTCGCTCTGTGTGCGGCCGGGAGAACGCGTCGAGGAACACGCGCCAGGTAGACGACGCTGCGGTAGGCTTTTTTCGTAGAAGACGATCGTCTGGGGAAACATGTTTTCAAATATTCCGGGAGCACCCCCCCGAGAGGCCTGTTCCTTTTCGGCCTCGACTTTGGATTCATCTCTCGACCGCTCGTTCCCTTCCCGTCCCCGAAGAACCTTCGCGTCGTGTCGGCCGCCTCGTCCTCCCAGCCGACAGGCTTTTCGAATATCCCGAGCACCTTCGAAATTTCACCCCAAACACGGAAAGTCTTTTCCACTCTGCCCTCACGTGACCAACTGGCAGAGCGACAGAGTGTGAGAGAGAGAGGGTAACCGAGATAACTCTGACTTGATTAAATACGCCGAATCGAAACCAACAACGGCAGACACGAGAGTTTGAACAGCGGACAGCGTCTTTGCGGTCGCGATCGATACGTCATCGCGTGCCGTGTACGATTGACAGACAAGACCGCAGCATCAACCCCCGGCAATCGGCGAGCGCAAAGCCGGCTCCCGGAACGCTCGAAACTCTTGGCCTCGCCCGAACTAATTCGTCTCACCGTGGAAATTACGCTCCGATTGCGATCGGACCCTGCGCGTTGCGTATCGCCTCTCAAGCTTTTCGTCCCGTGTTCCGCCTCGCCGAATAAATTTACGGTAACTTTTTCCCCCCTTATTCTCGGCCGGGCACTGTTAATTTCTTACCCCGGAAATATTTGATGAATCAATGACACCGCTAGAGAAAGAGAAAGACGCTGCATGTAGTCGAGAGAGAGATAGAGAGAGAGAGAGAATGAAAAAGTAGAGGAAAATGGCCGGGAGAGCGCCAAGGTACGGGATACGCGTACACATACGCGGAGAGCTGGCGGCGGATGGGAACGGGTGAACGGTAAATATTTCAGGCAGCGGCGTACTCGACGAAACGAGAGAGAGAGAGAGAGAGAGAGAGAGAGAGAGCTTAGGTGGGTATAGGTCAGGGTTCAGCTTAGCCAGCCTCTGCTAAAACTAACCGCGTAAAATATACAATGCAAGGAAATCCACCGCCGCGACGAGCTTTCTCTTCCTCGGCGTTGCGTCCTGCTGTCGCAAGTTCATGCACGGGTCCCGTGGAAGGAGTTTGTTGCGATCCATAATTAGTAGACTGCGGATTTTTGTGCATTTATGAAGAAATATGGCTGGGTGAAATATAAAACGGTAGGAGATTAGCAAAATTTACTGGGAAGCTTGGATTAAAATCGTTGAGGAGGATAGAATAAGATTTTGGAACGACATCCAGTAAAAAAATGATTTTCAAAATCAGGTTGCGTTTAAACAGAGAGCTTCCTCGAAGTGATAATCAAACATTGTTCTTAGCAGATTGTGTGCTTTATTTATGCGACTTCGCGATGCATATTCATCATCCTCTTAGGCGTCTAATTTCGCGTAATCCCTCCTCCGCGAGGCCCTGCTTTATCTTTGTCGGTATCGCCGAAAGCCTCGAACAGGTACAATTTGTACGTGTATTAGAATAATTAATAAGGTAAAGGGCGAGGTCTCTTAAGCGATGAAAGCTGCGCGACTAAACTAAAGAACTTGTTAACCGCTGCGTCAAAGAGAATCGACTTCGGGGGACTGTATTAAAGTTGGAAACCATTATGGAATAGCTGAGCGTGCGCCTATATACATATACAGGGTGAATTCGATAAAGCAGGACACCTAAATATCTCCGTTACTTTTTGTTGTACAAAAAAACTTCGTAGGACAAAGTTACACTGATTGAAGGGCCACATATAACGGTGTAAGGGAAAAAAAAATTTCAAGGTAACTTTTATGAGATTTCAAGGTTATCGATGTTTTTTTAAATGGAATGATATATTTTCGTTAACGTAATGATGTAGCTGACAAAATAACGAATTCATGCATATGACACAATATGACCTTCAAATGACCTTCAACCCAGAAAAATGGTATAAATAAAATTCAACGTGTAAGATTCATCATCGGCAGGTGAAAATTATACAGGGTGGTCCGTTTAAATAAGATCACCTAAATATCTCTTCAGGTTATTGTGATTGCAAAAATTATTTGTTACGTAACGTGCATGGGGTCAATGGACCAAATATTTGACACGAATATTTTTTTCCGAGGGTCATTTTTTTCGGAGTTGCCAAGATCATCGATGTTTTTTGGTACATAACTACATTTTTTTTTTATTGCATCGTGTAACTGATGGAAAAATACATTCAGATATGAATAATAACATGACCTTGAACTGACCTTGATCCTTGAAAATTAAAGTTTTACCTAGAACTGATTTCTATTGAGATCTTAGGATTTGACCAAGACTCTACATCAAGAGCGTGAATGTAAATAAACATGTTTACTGTCACAATACTGATGATACCTAACGATTTGAAATTCCGATCAGTTTCAATTTATCTATCCGTGTATCGACGTGCTGTTTGAAATGAATTACTCAATGCAAGATAAAGTTGATATGGTCTTCATTTACGGTAAAGCTGATCATTGTTTAAGGCAAGCAGTTAGAATGTATAAAGATAAATTTCAAGACCGTAATTGTCCATCACTTTCTATTTATAAAAAGTTGATCAGTCATTTTCGTGGAACTGGTACTGTTGTCAAAAAGCGTGTAAGAATGAGAACTGTTACGAACGAAAGAAACAAAATAATTATTGTCGATAAAGTTAACGAAACTCCACAAGTGAGTTTAAGACAACTCGAGCGTGAAACTGGCATTTCTAAAACAAGCATAATACGGATATTGAAAGTAGAAAAATTTCATCCCTATCATCTATCGTTACATCAGGACCTTCACGGAACAGATTTTGTAAATCG
>CM052213.1:6029718-6110478 GCA_028454225.1 Lasioglossum leucozonium
CGAGCGTGAAACTCGCATTTCTAAAACAAGCATAATACGGATATTGAAAGAAGAAAAATTTCATCCCTATCATCTATCGTTACATCAGGACCTTCACGGAACAGATTTTGTAAATCGTATGAATTTTTCTCGGTGGGGTTTGCAGCAATACGAAAATGACGAATCATTTTTTAAAAGAGTACTATTTACTGATGAAGCGTCTTTCACCAACCATGGACAGTTAAATCTAAGAAACATGCATTATTGGTCAACTGACAATCCACACTGGCTAAGATTAGTGGATAAACAAAGACCGTGGAGTGTAAATGTCTGGTGTGGCATATTAAATAATCAAATAATTGGTCCTTATTTCATAAACGGTTCTTTAAATGGAGAAAAGTATGCAACATTCTTGCAAAATGAGCTACAAATGCTTGTTTATGATGTACCACTAGATATCCGTTTAAGAATGTGGTAGATGACGGTTGTCCAGCTCATTCTACACGCATTGTGAAACAAATTTTGGATTTAAATTTTCCAAATCGATGGATAGGTCGTACCGGAGTTCTAGGATGGCCATCGCGTTCGCCAGACCTCACACCAATGGACGTTTTTTCTGGGGAAAATTGAAACAAACAGTTTATAATGAACGACCAACTATACCAGAGGATATGAAGAACCGAATAGTTAGAGCTTGTGCTGATATTAATTCCGAAACAATTGAAAGATCTGTGCAGTCGGTCATTGCACGTTTCAGAAAATATATCAACGTAGAAGGACACCATTTTGAACATCTCTGATGATAACTTAAGGGTCATTCCACGCCAAATCGATCACTTTTTGCGGCGACCATCGACGATTTTGTTCTAATTGAAATATGTTGTTGCTACGTGAAATTAGGGGGGGGGGGGGGGGGGGGTTTAAGTCATCATTTTGCCGGTTTCCAATTTTTTTGAAAATTACAAGCCTTCGAAATTTGCGATTTTTGCCCATTTTGGCGAAAATAGGCCTCACTTCCGAATTTTTATCTCAGGAACTGTTTGTGCGATTGAGCTAAATTTTTTCTTGTTTTGTTCGGAAAGGATTGGGCTATTATAAAATAATTTTTTCATCCTCGAGAATTAACTTTATAATATCGAAAAATATAAACAAATTTTTGTTTAATGTTTTTTTCAAATTTGGCCAGTAATGTAAATTTTCCGAACAAAACAAGAAAAAATTTAGCACAATCGGACAAACAGTTCTTGAGATAAAAATTCAGAAGTGAGGCCTATTTTCGCCAAAATGGGCAAAAATCGCAAATTTCGAAGGCTTGTAATTTCCAAAAAAATTCGAAACCGGCAAAATGTTGTTGTCTATGTGAAATTAGGGGGGGGGTTTAAGTCAACATATTTCAATTAGAACAAAATCGTCGATGGTCGCCGCAAAAAGTGATCGATTTGGCGTGGAATGACCCTTAAGAGAACGTGAGTGTTGTTTTAACAGTTAACACATACACACATCTGTTGATCGATATTCTTAGTGTGATCAAAAATATTTTCTTCGCATTGGTAGGTTCAGGAGTCGTGGCCGAAGATATTCGACATCAGTTCTGGGTATAACTTTAATTTTGAGGATCAAGGTCATTTCAAGGTCATGTTATTATACATATCTGAATGTATTTTTCCATCAGTTACACGATGCAATAAAAAAAATGTAGTTATGTACCAAAAGACATCGATGACCTTGACAACTCCGAAAAAAATGACCCTCGGAAAAAAAATATTCGTACCAAATATTTGGTCCATTGACTCCATGCACATTACGTAACAAATAATTTTTGCATCACAATAACCTGAAGAGATATTTGGGTGATCTTATTTAAACGGACCACCCTGTATACATAGGAACGAAGATCCAGAGATCTTTTATCCAGAACTCGAGCCTCGCTCCGGGGATCGACGCGTTTTCACGCTGCTCGTTGCGTTGGCAACGTTATTTTTCACTGTTCTTTATATTTTTTTCATCCGCGAGCTCTTAATTTATCGGCGTAGGGGGAGGGGCATTGGCGTGGGAGCCGGAGGAGTGTAAAATCACTCAACGTGATGCGATGCTATTACCTGAGGGGCCTCGAGAGCTGCGGAATCGCGCGGGGATGCGGAAGCGCCGCGGCGTTCGACGCACACAGCATTATCCGCGGCTCGGAGCGAGCAACCTCTCGTTGTCGTCGATTTCTTGAACGACGTCGAAGGACAAAGGTCACGGCGTTGAACAATTACGTTAGAGTAGTTCTATCTCTCACCTGCAGGCGAACGTCGTCGCTATAAGGACACGCGTTTAAAAAAGGACTGGGGTGGAATCGCAATTTTCACTAATTCGGTGCGTGTACGAGCTCCTATTTCTTTTTTTCGAAACTAAGCGTGCCCATTAGCTTCTTTCGTATTCTTTTCTCCAGCGGCGGAGAGGTCCTTGGAATTTCCACGGACGAGAAACGCGAAGGACTCGTTTGCGCGGGAGAAAATTCATAACACGCGCGCTCGCGCTGCGTGTAATTAAACTCTCTTATGTCCGCGCTGTCTGAAACTCGGCTTAAAAGGCGAGAGAGCGGGCTGCCGAGTTCCTCCGTTTCATCTCCGTAGCCCCGGGGGGGCCCAGGAATTTTTCTCTTGTAATGTAACAGGCCAGAGCGTTACGCGTTCTCCTTATTGTTTTTTCATTTCCCCTTCCTCGGCCTCGCTCCACGATTCCGCTGTTACGCGGTACGATCGATCGGATCTGTTCGGCGATCTCTTTCTCGTCGGCCGGATATTTTTGAAAACGATTACGCGGAACCAGGTCGTCCGAGACGAGCGAAGATAAAATGCCTAGGGCTCGGAGCGCGACGCGCGCGCCAAAGCTCGAATCCGAGCGCCAATGGCGCATTGTCTAGACGATAAATTTCGCCGACGTAACGTAATGGGTCGTTGATCATTTCCATTCGGTTCTACGCCAGAGACTCCTTCGTCGCTCCCTGTAGAAATTAATTCGAAATTCATTCTCGGATCTCTCCGCCCTCCGCCAACTTTCGCGCTGCGACTGCCGGATTGACCAATTACACATCGATACGACGAATCTCCAACTCGTCTTGACTGAAATCATGCGTAGCTCGCACGGAGTCGCAAGTACGATCTTCCGTCGAAATAATTAACGTGATTATTATCGACGCGTAGGTATATTCCGAGAAAATTCACCGCTGCGCGCGAATATTCCGAAAGGTTTTGGGGTCAAGCGACGCGCGCGGCGGTCGGACACACCAGGTTCCAGAAATGCGGGAGAATCCGACGGGGGGTTCTTGGGATCGCGAGGATCTCGAAGGATCTCGCAGAGGGTTCCCGTGGTTTAGGAGATCTCGGCGGTCTGTAGGATTTTCGGGGACCGTCAGAGGCTCCATGGATCTCCGGGTTTTAAAGGTGTTCCCTCGGCCGGTGTTTGAGGTTTCAACGAGTTCTCTAAGCAATCGCGAAATCGTCTCGCGGATCCTCGGCTTTTCGAGAGCGTGCACACGAGAGGCTCTTAGTAGCTTCGGAATTTCGAGGTTCGACGGGCGATTTCGAACGACGTCGCTCGGCATCGTGAGATTTTTGATTTTCCGTGACGTCGAAGGTGCCGTTGAAGCACGGAATTTTCGGAAATTTTTCAAATCTTTTGCGACATTTTATATCTGCAAAAAGTCCCACGTACTCTGAATATTTCGCGAGAAGTATGAAAGCGGAAGGAACATGTGTGGAGTCGTAAAGAGGCTGAGGCTGCCGGAGGTTTGTAGACAGCTTTAGGTCTTTCGAAGTGGACTCTAGCAGCCACGATATTTCAGACAAAATGATCATGCTGTTACTTAACACCTGACCTACCACTGCCGATCAAACGACAGGTTTTTTATTCTTCCTTTTTACAATTATTGAAATTGTAAAATCACTTACATGGAAATCGATTCGATAAATTCTTTTATCCGAGCACACATTCGCTTAAAAATCGCACAAAATCTAAATAAACAGAGCCTTGTCATTTTTATAATAAGGGTTCCTTTTTTATGAGCAAAAACACGAGGTTGATTCGTCTAAAAATATAGAGTTTTATTATTAACCACATAATATTAGGTTGTCCGGAAAGTTCTTTTCTTTTTTTTTAATAGGAGTTAAGTATAAAATATATTGCCTTCTGTGTATCTTTCTGAAATAATAAATGTTAACGTTATATTGATCGTAAATTGTTTTAAATACATGGTATGAAATTTTTGGCGCACGGTTGGATCAGTTACTACAATATAATTAGCTATTTTTATAGAAACTTTTAAACGTTAACCATTCGGGTTTGAATCCGTTAACGTCATTTAGCCACGTTTGCTAAAAATTGTTTTTCAATTGGAGGGACAGAAGGTGGTGTTTCGTCCTAGACCCGCTGGAGGACTCATCAGTAAGGCTATCCAGCGGGCCCTGCCTTAGACACACAAGTGTCTTTTTGCAGAAAGTTATTAATATACTGATTGATGGCATTTAAAAGTTTCCATAAAAATAGCTAATTATATTGTAGTAACTGATCGAACCGTGCGCCAAACATTTCATACCATGTATTTCTAAAATAATGTATGATCCGTTCTCTTCTACCACCTTTTGCCATCTCTCCGGGAGCCTCATGCCATTTTTCCAAAATTCTCTTGGCTTACTATTAAAATATTGTCCGAGACCGCTTTTTACTTCATTTATTGATTTGAATTTCCTATTGCGAAGAAAATTTTTTAAGGAGAGGAATAAATAATAGTCCGATGGTGCAAGGTCTGGGGAGTATGGAGGATGTGGTAGAATATCCCAATCAAGCTCTAAAAGTTTCGTTCGCACCGCTAAAGAAACGTGTGGCCTCGCGTTGTCATGGGGGACCCACACTTCGTAGCGATTGACGTATCCAAGCTTTCTTAAATGTTCTTGAATCGTTGTTCGCGGAATGTTTAAAGCATCTGCTATCTCACGAACACTAGACCTTGGGTTTTCATCGAGGTAGACTTTAATAAGATCGGTATCAGTGGTGGATGGACGTCCGCTGCGATCTTCATCTTTAAGATTAAAATTTCCGGCTCTAAACCTCATAAACCAATTCCGGACTGTTTGAACAGTTATAGACCGGTCACCATAAACGTCACAAATCTCCTTTGCAGTGTTTTTAGGCGTACTGCCTTTTTGAAAATAGGGAAACATAACGTGAAGCAAACACATCGTTTGGTCTTCCATCTTTCACAACGCAAGAAACACACGACACACTTTCTGCTGACGTGGAGAACTGTTCTCTTGCCTTGCCAGAGTAACTAGTGACCACACAATTGACGGTAGCGTGATGTGGTTGTTTGTTTACTTAAGCAGGACGAGATATGGCCCCGAGCGGTGAACGCGAAAAGAACTTTCCGGACAACCTAATAAATAACCATTGCATACTTCCCACGTGTTGTGCTAACCTACAAATATGGAGAATCAACAATTAAATGTTTTTACAAAATTCCTTTTTATAGGAACCTGTAAATTTCGATAATTAAAGACATTCAATGCAGTCACTCGTGAGTTTAGTCGTCCCTCTGTCTATCTGTTTACTCTTTTCAACATGTCAAGTCCCGCCCTCTCTCGAGCATATGGTTCACCAACACAAAGCTTAGATTTTTATAAGCTAAAACACTTTTAGTGTTAAAATAACCGAACATTGTCCACGTTCAGTTTAAACTGGGGGGGGGGGGGGGGGGTTAAGAAAAGACCGATCGCATGTTCGCGGATAATAAAGACCACGCGCGGAGCCCTTTCCAGAAACAATGAAAAACGTATCAAATTGATACGAGGAACGGGCCGAGGGCTAATACTGGCGCGCATGCAAGGCTACCGACCGGCAGCATTGTGTTACGCGTAATCGGTTTCGGGCGTGTTCTCGCGGGCCGGCTATCTATTATTAACGCGGTCGGGAACGGGCTGACGTTTCCGTTTACGTGGAACTTAGTTTCGCCTTATGTCCGCCGGGAGTTTCTGCAACGCGAAAAATAGGGCCCAGCGGGCACCGTTGGTAGCACGCGCGTTGTTCCCATACCGTTCCACCATCGTTTCGTCGGGAACGGGCGACTTTATCGATTGTTCGCGGCTCGTTCCGTTCGGTTTTTCCGGCCCCGGATCTAAACCGCTCGTTTAGGCCAGGCTGGATCGCGTATCGAGTCGCGCGTATTATGCTCGCGGCGGCTCGACGGTCAAATTGCGCGCAGCGTACAGCTCCGAAATCGATTCCAACCACCAATAATTGCCGCATGGATGCGGTGGCCGCCGCATCGATACCGTTTAATCGCGAAGAAAAAACAAAGAAACGCCGACTACCGTTGATCTACGAACGAGCGCGTCGCCAAGCTGCGCCTCATCTTGAATTCCGCTGAATTTCGTAGTAATTACAAGCGATACGGTCGAAGAATGGAAAACATGCTATTATCGTTATTGTTATTATGATTTCGTAGTACAATAGTAAAGTTATTACGCCTCGCTGTTTATAACAACCAACCCCGACCGCACGAGTTTCGGTGTATTACTAGATTGATGGAAATGTAATGTCGGTTTTGTGGATGCACGGGCAAATGAATTTATCATTGCACTATTGTTACATTTAATCAACTACCGTATATATTGACATCTATGTTATTCGGATAGGGGTTCAAAATTTACACACGTATATATAATACATATTATTTATGTATCACTTTAGAAAACCGTCCGGTACAGTTTATTTTAGCCCGGCTCAAAGCCCGACATTGCGTTTCTATCAAACACAATACATATGTATATATATTTGTTTATTATACCGGTGTACTATACAACAGCATTGAGAGAGTTCCCCGTCATTGGCCGGTTGATTGGTTATATGTGCACAGTTGTAGGGTAAATGGCCGTGCGTATTGTTTGTTAAATTGCGACGGTTTGGTTAACAATATTGTGCATTTGTAACGTAATAATAATCGCGTTGCCCTGTTATCGTTTGTTCCGGTACCTGTCTTCGTGGCTGCAATATTTTCAATTATCGACGGCAATGCAGAATTGCCAACACGCGTCGGGAAATCGGAAAGTTCCGAAAGAAATATTCCTTCGATCAATTTCATCCAATTTTGTTTACGAGCATTTTATTCTATACATTCGATAAAGCAGGACACCTAAATATCTCCGTTACTTTTCGTTGTACAAAAAATCTTCGTAGGACAAAGTTACACTGTTTGGAGGGCCACATATGACGGTGTAAGGGAAAAAAAATTTCAAGGTAATTTTTATGAGATTTCAAGGTTATCGATGTTTTTTAAAATGGAATGATATATTTTCGTTAACGTAATGTTGGAGCTGACAAAATAACGAATTCATGCATGTAACACAATATGACCTTCAAATGACCTTCAACCCAGAAAAATGGTATAAATAAAATTCAACGTGTAAGATTCATTTGATGTATTTCTGTTACGCCAAATGTTCAAAAATATATCCATTGGGCTGCTATATATTCAAATGTATCGCAATACACAACATAATAACAGATTCGGTGTTGACAGGAGGACAATTATGATATACCTTCACCTATACGTTCGTACAGAATCGTGTTTATCCACTACTAATTACTCAGAAGACCTTCTTGCTATCAGATTTCCACAGTTTCCAAGATTTCTCGATCAGTTTATCGATGAACGTTTCAGAATGCGTTACTCGAAGGAAGATAAGATTGATATGATTTTCATTTATGGAGAAAGTCGACAGTGTTTAAGAGAAGCCGTGCAGTTGTTCAAGCACCGATTTCCTAATCGTAATTGTCCATCAGTTTCCGTTTACTCCAATTTGATAAATAAATTCCGTGAAACTGGTAGTGTCGAAAATAAAAAACGTACAAAGGTGAGGACTGTAAGGAATGAAGCAAACACAATTAATGTTCTGGCAGCAGTGAATACAAACCCTCATGCTAGTACGAGGCAAATCACACGAGGAAGTGGCATTAGTCAAAAATGTGTAGTGCAAATACTCCAGGAACACAAATTTCACCCCTTTCACCTATCAATTCATCAAGAACTTCATGGTAGAGACTTTGTAAATCGTGTAAACTTTTGCCAGTGGAGATTGAGACATTTGGCGTAACAGAAATACATCAAATGAATCTTACACGTTGAATTTTATTTATACCATTTTTCTGGGTCGAAGGTCATTTGAAGGTCATATTATGTTACATGCCTCGTTATTTTGTCAGCTACAACATTACGTTAACGAAAATGTATCATTCCATTTAAAAAAACATCGATAACCTTGAAATATCATAAAAATGACCTTGAAATTTTTTTTTCCCTTACACCGTTATATGTGGCCCTCCAAACAGTGTAACTTTGTCCTACGAAGTTTTTTTTGTACAACGAAAAGTAACGGAGATATTTAGGTGTCCTGCTTTATCGAATTCACCCTGTATATATTTTGTTAATTTTATATACCAACATTTTACCACTGTGCATCCGTGGAATAGCAATAATAGAGAGATTCGAGTTGCGAAACTAATTAGTATGCCACTTATTGTCAGACAAACTCGCTCGATAAACAAAAGAATATACCTAGAAGGTATTATGATGCTCGAGAGTGGGATTACATCGTCTGACCATAAATATGCGCATTATTAAAGCTGCTTGATCCCCGGATAGGGATCTGCAATCGAATACCGCAGCTTACCAACGAACTTATCGTGTTATACGTGATGTTCGATCCTGACACTTTCCGGCGAATTTCTTGAATGGAACTACCGATATTTTTCCGAATGATTCATTTCGTTTTAATCCTAATTTAATCGTACGAACCGATATTTAAAAAAAAGTGATGCCATTTTAACGCACAGTGGGCTGATCGAGAAGTTTGGCGACTTTTTACTATAACTTTTGAACCATAAAAGATATCGAGATGAAATGTGCACTAAAAATACACAGACGATTGTCAAAATAAATATACATTTTTTGTATATTTTTCTGTCCCGGAGGTATCAGTCGATTCCCGACGAAATCGCCTGAATCGATCGACTCGTCCCTGTCCGTCAACTTGACCGAGAGCCCCGAAAACGATCCTGCCCCGTCGAATTAAATCTACCGCCGTCCGCGGCTAGTGGCTCTCGAGAGCCCGTTCACGGGGAAAAATATGGCGGCGTTGGAGGAGCATTATTTCTTCGGGAGTAAATTATTATCTTTGCCCCCGCGAGGACAACTGTTCCTTTCTCCCTTGAATTCAATCCCTTCGCCGTCGAATAAACGAAAAGTTTCGACGGTGCGCTATCGCAGGGGACGCTGATGCGAGTCTTCTGTTCCGTTCGCGTGCAGGTGAGCCGACGGGTTCAGGGGAGGGGGGAAAAAAAGGGATACGCGTTGGTAAGTTGGGGATGAAGAGGACGAAGAGAGAAACGGGAGAGGAGTAAGGGGGGAATGAGTGGTAGAGGGATGCAAGGAAGGGGGTGGAGGAAAAGAGGGTAGAAACGGGAAAGAGGGAGGGCCGGTCGAGGGAAAGAGGAGATGGCAAAGGGAGGAAGTAGTAGACCCGGTTGCGCGGGGAGAGGGGCAGATTTGACCCTGCTTGTGCACCTGGATAGGAGGCTGTAATCAATACCACAGAAAGCGCGCGCTGCGGCAGGCTCACCCCTTATCCGCGCGTACCGATACCTGAACAACAACCGGCGCACAGAGGTTTTCTCGCGAAATATTTCCTCTCTCTCGTTTCTCTGCTCAGAGGGAAGAAGAAGAAACCCTTTCACCGACACACCTTCACGTTTATTCGCGAATCACGCCTGTTCTCGACGAATTCTTGCTGAATGCTCGGCGCGCGCGGTGTCCACGCTCGTTACTCGCGGACGCCTGGGACGATTTCATCGTTACAGCTCAACGGTTCATTTACCGAGGAATCATCGACAATTGTGTCGTCGACGTGGTATTATGATTCGTCTCGACGTTTGACCGCTTTATTTTATTCCAAGATTCATCCCCCGCGTTCTCGGCAACGCGAGATCAAGGATTCGAAGGGACTCGTTGGTACAGGCGAGGGTCGTTCGGGGCGTCTGGTCGGTCCCGATGCACTCGGGCATTTATACGTATCGCGACCCAGTTGGTATAGTACAACCGGGGACAACCCGCCCCTCTTCTGCGACTTTTCCCACGTGCTGGAATCTCAACGTGTGTCGCGCCGCTTGTTGCCAGGCGGATGAACGTCACTTCTTCGGTCACGTTGCACCTATACCTGACACAGCGAGCAACGACGAAAGTTCATTTTTGCATGCTTTCCACCAGCGGACTTGATCTACGCGCCGCCGGATCCTGGAAAAGTTAAGGCCACCATGTTTCTCCCGTTTTGTTTCTGGTATCAGGGATATTAAGCTCGGCTTACAGAGCGCGGCGCGGCCGATAAGAGATCGTACGAACGAAGAACGAATCACCACCCCAAGACAAATTGAAAGGTTTAGGAGAGGCCGGGACGAGGTAGAATAGATATAATCGCGAAGATCGGCAAGAGGGTGAACCGCAGGCGGTCTAATTGCGAGCTGGCTCGACTTCGGTAATCGAGGGGGGTGGGGGTGGGGTGGGAATGTCACATTACACGTGTAGATAATGCATCGTCCATGCAAATTCGTATGTCGCGTGTCTAACGTTTATCCTTCAACCGGGAGCGATCCGCCGCTTGTGGGTGCCCCACCTATCAAGCTTTGTAACTCTGTCAACTTTAATTGGACCGTGCCCATACGCGGCTCTATTGTTTCCTAACGTATGCCCGTCTTCCGTCGGACAAAAAAATTCATTTTCGCCTCGCTTCCGAGACGCGTTATTCTTCGGAACGGAACTCGAAGAACGGCCGGTCACGCAACAACGAGTTCCGTCTTCGTCCAGCTGGTCCCCGGGATTCTTCGTGTCGCTGTGTGTTCGATTCCGCAAGCGTAATAGCCGCTCGTCGCGTAAAGGCCTCTTTCCGATTTTTAGCCGTCCTTTGAATAATTAGAAGAATGCTAACCCTCGACTTGCCCCAGGGGACACTCGAGGGTTCGAGCTGATGGCATTGGAAAGATGGCCATAAAGTCAATCCGTGACACTCGCGTGCCGGTCACTAGGTATGTAAGGGTCTCGGATTCGGACGCAGTGGGCCTTATGGTCCGCATATTCGGCGACTCGGGGCATTGTTTCCTTGGGTCGCATGCGTAAGCCACTTAGGCTTTTTAGATTATTTACGATGCCTAAGCGTGGCACCCTGAGGTCGCGTGCGGATCGGATAGAACCCTTGGCCTTCGTCACCGGACCCAGGCCAAGGAGTGGTAACCATCTGCGGGCCACTTGGGTAAATCAACTCGTTCTGCTCCGGGGTCCTGTATTTTGTCCATTTCGGGAATTCTCGGATTTGACTTGAGGTGGAGGCTTCCTCCTCCAACGGTGAGGGCGGTTACGGAAGATCCTCCTACCTCAAGTCAACCAGCGAATGGGGATGATTTTCTCCCCCCAGAAACGGGCCTATGTCCGAACTTCTTGGAGATTATAAGAAGGTGCGGACTCCGGGGCAGAAGGTTGGTTGGCTTCATGAAGTTCGGCTTCATTACGTTTATAGAAGAGACATCGTTTCGGTCTCAAAGTCTGTCTCACCGTTTCGGAGACAATAACGCACGCGCTGATCGCGACAATTCGCTATATCCGCTATAACCTCCGCTTTACCGCGACAATCCACTGTCTCCGGGAAAATTAGTTGCCCTACGTTAAATCCGCCGGCAACAGACTTGTAAATAGATAATAAAAACTGTGATATAAAAACCGTTTACAAGTCAATATTTCGACATACGAAATAAACACTGTGTACTCGGCTTTCAGAAA
This sequence comes from Lasioglossum leucozonium, assembly GCA_028454225.1. NCBI lineage: Eukaryota > Metazoa > Arthropoda > Insecta > Hymenoptera > Halictidae > Lasioglossum > Lasioglossum leucozonium. The sequence goes on from CM052213.1 coordinate 6,041,558, forward strand.
CATCGAGATCATCTTGCCGACAAAGCGACTCCGTAGGTGTTGTACATAGGATCTACGACGCATCACGGAAAAGTCACCGCGAGGAACACAGGAATTCTCGCAACACCTTTTATAATTCTAATAAGCCTAACACACCGACGTTCTTTTAATCCTTCGGGGACGTCTACACCGTGCCGACTAAAACGCAATATCCTCCGGTCCCACAGGGACATCGTCGCTTACCTTTGTTCCGTCGTTGCTGCACCGTTCGCTGCTGTCTCACCTGTTTCCGCCGTGGAACGTCGAAAATTTCAATATCGTTGCAGCCACAGATGTTCGCGGTTCGAGGGGGATGGGGGAGGGGAACAGGGGTTGGCTTCGTTGCTGGGTGAATACCGAGCGAGATTTACGGTCGATAATTTATTTCTGATTATAGATACAATATACATCGTAGGCTAGACGAAACACTTATTAAGTATACTTTTAGCCTATCTATGGAGTGGTATGGCGCGTCTGAAACGCGGAACGGGGTCGGGCAGTGAAACGTGGGGAGTGGGGGAGGGGGGTGAAATTGTTGTTCCGGTGTGTCGTTGGCCGCCGTGTTCACAGTAAAATTGTCAGTCGTCGAACGATGGAATTTAAAAAGTGACAGAGATAGATAGCAAAGAGAGTGGGAAAAGATGGTCGGTCGATTTCGAGGGGGATGGGTGGGTTTCGATCGTGAGTTTCTTTTTTCTTGCGCTCCGTTCCGTAACAATTTAAGTGAATGCTCGATCGAGTTTCGGTTAATTTAATTAATTCGGCAGTATTTACACGCGCGCGCGGTGATGCGCGGATCGTTCTCTCGCATTCTCTCGATTCCGTTCATCCGAAACAAAGAAAAATCTGGCTCACACGTCGAATCAACTGGCAGTCGGACGAATTCATACGCGAAACATGCACACGGTCGCTCTTTTTTTTCTTCGATTTCATTGGCTAGTCAAGGTTGCAGAGAATCGCGGGAACAGGAGGCCGGGAGGGTGGGGGACGGTCGGCGGGGAGACGATGTTTCGCGCGTGTTGTCCGCCCTTGGGCTCGGTAATCGGGAATGATTCGAGCCGCGCGCCGACGGAGAAACGACAACAACGATGTCGCAGGGGGAGGGATGAAGAAGCAAATAACGCAAACACCCTCGCGGCGATAAAGGAACAATGCTCGCGTTTCGTTGCCGGGTGGCCACGTGGGGAGGAGGGTACGATCGATATGTGAATAATTACATCTAGGAGTTGGACAGATTGATATCGACGTTACGCGTCTAGTCGAACGGTACACGCGTCGTTCTCTCGCGCCAGTCACACACACGAATCGTCGCACTGGTTCGAACAGAAACAAGGCTGCGGGGTGAGGGGAGGGAGGGGAAATTCAATGCTCTCGCGGAAAGAGTCTCGGCGACTTAAAGACCAAGGGGCGCGGAAGGTCTTTGTTTAGAAAGTTTCGCGCGGGAAGGCCATTTCGGCGCGTCGACGAGCAGTTTCGCTGGTTTTTCATTTCTCGGGAACTCTCTCTCTCTCTCTTTGTCCCGCTGCTGTTTCGCTTCTCTTCCTCTTTATTTTCCACTTTTCCCCGGCACCCTTTCATCGGCCACTCTGAAACCCCCCCCACCCCCCCCCCCAACCCCTGTTCCGCTCACTTTCTTTTCTTTCGCCTCGTTGAAAAAGAACGGGCGCGCGATTGAACAAATTAAGCCGCACCACCTCTCTCTCTCTCTCTTTCACGGTTTTCCTTGCCTCCAGAATCTTGCCAATCAAGCTTCTTAATCAGTTCGTCCCTTCCCCCCTCTTCCATTTACTTATACATATTCGCAATTATAATTCTATTCGAGGACGGGCTTCGCGGAGAAAACTTCGCGCCGCTGCTTTAATTCCATTTTCCAACGCTCGATGATCCATTATTCCCCCAAGGGGGAATCGTCGAAACTTTTTCTCCGGTCCACTCTCCCGGTACACGCGATCTGCTTTTCCTCCGGAGACGTTGCCGACCACCGAGCTTCCTTTTGTCTCGCTTTCGATCACTTTCGCCGCGCCAAGACTCTTTTCTACACGGAGCAGGGCGCCCGCTTAAGTGTCCGCTGGCGGGCCGGATGCTTAAGCCGAGAAGTCGACTCGAACCGCGGCAAGGAGAGAGAGAGGGGACGCGCGTGAGATATCGATACTCTCAGCGAGTAAGTCGTTGCTTTCGGGACTGTTCGTGAACTGCCATTGGTCGAGCAGAATCCCCCACCCCTCCGACTCGTGGGCGTATCTTCGATTTTAAACTTCTGAAATATTCAACAAGTTCTACGACGGCGCCGAAAGAAAAAGCACTCGTTTAAAAGCGCGTGAAAAATTGATCTCGGAAACGCTCGCCGATCGTCTCCGGCTGGTACCGGGTGGCCGGGTGAAGTAGGTGACACAAAAACACCCGCAAGATCCTGAATTGAACAGTAGAAAGTGTTCGATACTTGCTTGGCTCGGCAAAGTACTTTCTCTAATGAAGTTGTCGGTATCGCCCCACTCTCGTCGATTGTATAATTTAAATGGGAAAATCCATTAGGAATTCTAGCTTGTTATATTCCACTGCGGTACGTTGCACGCACACTGTTCTCGCTAATTGCGACGCGTTATCGTTACTCACACGGAAATCGTCGGCGGTGATTTGCACGGAATGCAATAAACGGTGAAAAAAAAGGAAAATAAGTGGAGGAACGCGTGCGGCAACGTTGACTTTCGGAGCGATGGTTGCTCGACAAAGTTTCCTTCGCTCGAAGAAAACGAGGGATTCGATTGCACGTACTCGGTGAACGAGTTAATTCTAGAGAAAAATGCCGTTGCGCAAGAAATAAACGACCCACGTAGGCTCTCCGCGTCTAGCAAAGCCGGTCGCGGAAGGCGCGCGGAGCTTTTCCCTCCTCAAGGCGAAAGAAAACCGGATAAGCGAACTGTGCTCCGACGGGATCCCAGACGCGCGCGTTGATTAACTCTTTCGCCCTTCCGCTTTAACACTCCGTCTAGCACGGGGAAAATATGCGCCACGCGTGAACAAGTATTCCGTAAGACCCTGCCGTGCATCCCTCGCATCCGGAGTTCTCCAACGGCAAGAGGGTTAATTGTCTTGCCGTGAAGCGTATCCTCCTCGCACCGGCGCGGCGTTCCTAAGCTCCTTCTTCAGCCCCCCCTCCCTCGCCCGCCGCGTGCTTTCTTCCCTTTTTCGCTGCGCGGGGATTCCGCTCCTCTATTGGCAACGGCGGAATAATTCAGGCGGAATCCCGTGAAACGAAAACTTACTGCTTCGTAAATACGAAATTAGACTTTTCGCTTTGTACGCGAGCACGCGCCTTCCGGACGATTCGTTTCGAACGGTGTAAAAATCGTGAAAAATTATCAACGGGACCGGCGGATATTTATGCAAGATATTTCTGTGGACGAAATTCGTCGTTACGGAGGTATAGACACTTTTTCATGACTGGAGAGTGGCGAATGAAATGCTCCCGGGGATAAATGGTGCTCTAACGCGCATTTTCGTGCGCCCTGTTCCGAAAATATTCATTTCGCTGCCTTCCGCACGCGAAACAATGCTCAGAGCAAGGTTCGAGCAAGATTTGAGCAAGACCTCTACAAAGGTTCGCGCGGGCTGGCCTCGTCGAAGAAGGCCCAAGTCGCTCCGATTACCCTGAGTCGCGAGTGTCGATGGTTGATCATGAAAACCAGTAGAAGCGTCGGGGTAACTAATTTCAAACGCGAGAGTTCGTGTACGATTAGCATACAGGGGGAAAATTGAACCAAACACGAAATAATTCGTTGAACGATCATTTCTCGACTGGCTTCGTTGGTTCAATTTTGCTCCTCGCTACGTACCAGTTCAAATCACTGTAATTCCCTAGAAAAATTGTAAAAGCGTAAAAATCGCGAGACCTCGCGCGATCGTGACGGAATGATGGATCAAGAAAATCCGGCGGGGGAAGTTAATTGAGATAATTTAGTCGATTACCGAAGCGGACAAGACTCAGTCTCAATGTTCCTCTACGAATATACAGTGGGTGTACAAAGTAAATTGCGATCAATGATAATTAAAAAAAAATTATTTACACATCAGCTAGTGAACTAATCTCCTCTAAATTCTCAAAAAAGCTAAAACTGTTGGGTCGAATTTTGAAAAAGTACAAAGTAAATTGCTACCAATAATAATTTAAAAAAAAATTATTTACTCATCAGCTAGTGAACTAATCCCCTCTAAATTCTCAAAAAAGCTAAAACTGTTGGGTCGAATTTTGAAAAAGTACAAAGTAAATTGCGATCGATAATAATTTAAAAAAAAATTATTTACACATCAGCTAGTGAACTAATCCCCTTTAACGTCTCAAAAAAGCTAAAACTGTTGGGTCGAATTTTGAAAAAGTACAAAGTAAATTGCGACCAATAATAATTAAAAAAAAAATTATTTACTCATCAGCTAGTGAACTAATCCCCTCTAAATTCTCAAAAAAGCTAAAACTGTTGGGTCTAATTTTGAAAAAGTACAAAGTAAATTGCTACCAATAATAATTAAAAAAAAAATTATTTACTCATCAGCTAGTGAACTAATCCCCTCTAACGTCTCAAAAAAGCTAAAACTGTTGGGTCGAATTTTGAAAAAGTACAAAGTAAATTGCTACCAATAATAATTTAAAAAAAAATTATTTACACATCAGCTAGTGAACTAATCCCCTCTAAATTCTCAAAAAAATTAAAACTGTTGGATCGAATTTTGAAAAAGTACAAAGTAAATTGCGACCAATAATAATTAAAAAAAAATTATTTACACAACAGCTAGTGAACTAATCTCCCCTAAATTCTCAAAAAAACTAAAACTGTTGGGTCGAGTTTTGAAAAAGTACAAAGTAAATTGCTACCAATAATAATTTTTAAAAAATTATTTACTCATCAGCTAGTGAACTAATCCCCTCTACATTCTCAAAAAAGCTAAAACTGTTGGGTCGAATTTTGAAAAATTTATTTGTTTTTGAAAGGTGTGCGAATACCTTGTACACCTACTGCATGTTTTTTTAGGCAGACCTCGCAAAGTTGCTCGCGCGAACATGTTCAGAGGTCTTGCTGGATATCGAATTTCCGTTTTTTCGAGAACCACGGATCGCATCCTTCGTCGACGTCGACACGAAATTCCTTGGACTATACACTTTCATACACGCGCGCACAAATAACGCGCACTCTCTCTCGTACACACACAGACACACATACGAACAAACCGATTGAGATGTACAGGTATAATATATTCACAGTTCCTCCGTTCCACCAACATCTGGGGAACGCGAGACGCGTACAGCGATTAAGTGTATCTTGTTTCAATGATCTCTTTTGTTGTTGTTGTTTTTACATTGACTAGGCAATAACAGTACAATGGCAGTAATGTCTTGCGGTTTTTACGGTGATTACGGTGTATACTTTTACGCATATATCGATATAATTGTTAGACGTAATTTTTTCTTTTACACTCTCGATTTATCAAACTACTAGAGCTCTTATGTTACACGTGTGTGATCGTGATTATTTATTATAAGACGACGTAATCATATCGACATTAATAATTAGTTAGTTTCTCGCTCGTTTCTCGTTCTCAACTTTCGCAATATTTTCTTTCTTGTTCGACGTGCTAAAATCCGTTACCATTTTATTCATTATTCCCATTTTTATCGTTTGTATTCTTCTCTTAGGTTATCAACGATGATTACAAGTAATAATTGTCGTCCGTTTGGTCAAAGTATACATTTGTGTACAGCGGTATCATACAAAAAGAATCGTAGTGTCGTAACGGCCATGCGGTTTGTGTGTCGTCGTCGTTAAATATTGTCCAAGCCAAACTGAACAACTGAACGATATTTTAAATACATATTTACATCCGAGGAAGGTACACCGATTTTGTTTCAAATCGTCGTCGTTCGACCAGTTTAAAATGTCCTCGGCGGAGGCTTGCCCGAAGGAACTGGAAGCGAGCTATCTCCCTTTCCCGGCAGCCCTTTCGCGTGCAAAAGTGAAACTCCATAGCATCTCCGCGATAAGATGTAACGCGTGCAAACTTCCGATTTCGAGAAGGTTAAGGAAAAAGAAGAAAAAATACTCTGAAAAAACATATCCCCTTACAGCCGCTCGGGGTAGATTTAGTCGCGAATCTGCACTGGCCAACCTCTGAATAAAAAAAAAGCCGGGGGTGTACCGCACGATTCGAATATAGTTTTCCAGATTGAATAGTTTCGTTCTCGTTTCGCAGGCGAAAGGGCCCCAGCGGTGCGCGAACGTTGCTCCAATCGGTCGCATCGGAGTGTGTCGCGCGTGGCATGTGTGTGTGTGTGTGGGTGTTCGATCCTGGCGATATTTTCAGAAATTAGGAGGAAGAGCGAATGAGCCGGCTCGATCGTTTGCATTTCGCGTAACCGATTCGAGTATCGCCCGAGCGGAGGGGGAGGGGAGTGGGGGGCCGGTGGCGGCTGGATTCGATTTCCGAGAGCATATTCGACGGCGAATCGCCTCGGGATCGGCTGTCGACCGCATTGTCACGGGAAACGCGTCCTCGCCTTTCTTTCGTTCTCCGGTTACCATGATCGTTTCGATCGATTACCGCCGTTGAATATGTATTTTCGATACGGATCGTTCACAGAAATAACGAGTGGCGGGGGGTTCAGCCGGGCAGCGGGAAATTTCAGCGTCGCTGGATTCTCCGGTGACGGTTCAACGGAAAATCACGGGGTGAAAAAAAAAAACAGGAAAAAAGTGTGTCATTTTTTCCTCCGTTCTGCGTGTTCTTTTTTTTTTGCGCGCGTACATATATCCCCGCGCGCCGCTTTATCGGCAGACACGCGCGTTGTAAATTCGCAATAAAAACGGGCTAATTGCTCGAATAGGAGCGGAGCCGCCGCCGCCGGGCGGGACGTTCGACGGGGACGTTCTCCCATTCGACGCACGGCGCGCGACAACTTTATAGAAACGACATGCAGATTTCTCATGGCATGGCGCGGCGAATACTAATCCGGGGACGCATTTGTCGCGCGCAAACCCGCTCTTCCTGATTTAGCTATTGAGCATGGAGACCGGTATAAACGAAAAACACCGGATCCGATACGAAACGACGAACGCGTAAGTTCGCCGAACTCCGTACTGTGGATTTTATGCATATCCGACGACAACAACAAAAATTTCGCAAATGATTCAGCGTGTTTCCGGAGTGAAACACCGGTGTGACGGAACAAACGAACGCTCTCGAAGCGCGATCGTCGGGGTACCCGGATAAAATGAGTTAATATTAATTAGCAATGTTGTTTTCGACTAATGGCATTTTCCTCTCCTCGGCGCGAGAGGAGGAAGACGAGCGCTTTAAGCACAATCTCATTACAGATAAAATAGACACTTCAGAACTCGATTATTTCCAGTTTGTGTACCTTTCTGCGACTCGGGTGGGAGCGTCGACATGAAAGTTTCAGCGTGAACCGCGCTCGGCGGGACGCGGGGTGGCGCGAAAGCGAATTAGCATTCATTTAATGCCGGTTTGCGCGTGCACATTGAACCGCACTGTATTTTATCATTCGGCTATTCATTTAATTGAAATTTCTCCGGAGCGTTTGATCAGGCTCTCTCCCGGGTTCATTAAAAAGTATCGCGCTGAATGGTATTATACGTACGCGCGTATGTACGTGTGTACGTCGAGCACAAATATAACGAACAAAATCCCGGGTCACCGGACCACACCACCATCACCGCCACCCACCCCTTGCGACTTTAAATACCTTCATGCCCTCGTAATGAAAATTATCGATGAACGGATTACGCGGCTCGCTCGGGCGTGTCTGTTTCTTAAATTTTCGAAATGCCCGGATCATTTAATTAATTAGCGCGGCGCGTAAAGGACATTTTATGCGCGGGACACCGGACAGCGTCGGGAAATTCGGTGTTCAGCTTCGTCCCCGGCCGCTCAAGCTTGTAATATATCATTATTTGTATCATTCTTTCGTAGACGATCGACGTTTCGATACGCTTGTCAATCTTGCAGCTTGAAATCCGTCGCGTTTGTAAATAATTCCGGCGCAAAACACGGGGATATCGTGTTTCATCCTCCGTTCGAGTGAAATATTGATATCGATCACTGCGATCCCCGCAACGCGACGTTCCTCTGCACGCTGTCCACCCTATTCATTTTCCGGCAGGATTTTATACATCGAATTGTGCGCCGCTAGTCAGATTTTGTAACATAACTAATAGAATTTCGAAGAAATAACGTGTACGCAACAGTCGGACCGAAGATCCGACAGTAATGTTCAACGGTAGGAACGAAGTGGCAGCAGCAGCTTCAGAGATTCTTTCTGAAAAGATAACGACCGCCGCATAATTACGAGAATCCCCTCGCTTGGACGTCTTCGCGGTCCATCGGTTCCATTCGTAATTACGATCCGGCCGGCAACGCAGTACATTTCTTTGCCGTTATCTTAATTCCCGGCGAAAATAAATGATGCGAGAACCGCGGCGCGGCAGGAACGATCGTTAGGCAAAGGTACGAGTGTCGTCCTCCTTTCTTGGTCTTCTCATTTACCGAGGCTCCCGGCGTCCCTCCGGCCTCACCTGCGCGCTCCCTTTGCGAATTTTTCCCCATCCGATTTTCTAGTCACTTTTAATCCGGGTCGCTTACTCGTCGCTTTGACTCGCTGACGAGGAAAGACCACTGAGAGAGAGAGCGAGAAAAAAGGGAGGACGAGTCTCGCGTCCTTCGATATCGAATTCAATCGAAATAGAGCTTCCGGCCGGGCGTGCGGGGATCCGGTAAAAAATTCTTCGTTTCGCGTCGTCGGCTATTTTCGACCATTTCGCTTCTGCGTCGCGATCCCCCCAATTCGTTTGACGGAAGTTCCTGCGATCGCGTTCTCGCGCAAAATAAGTAGCCAGCGCTCACGATTGATAAAGGGCCGGGGTCCTATCCCCTCTCCCACGCGTTATCTTTGTTTGTCCAGGCATGTTTGTCCAGACCCTTCCTGTTATTCCCTTTTTCTTTTTCTGCCGGGACCTTTGACGCGCCCGTATTTATCGTGCGACGGGAGAAATATTATTTTTAACAACGCCTCTCTGTCTTGGGATAACAATCTCCTCCCCCCGGGGTGCTTTCGGTGTATAATCCCGCGTAAATTCGCTAGCAACACTGGGAAATCGAAGACACGATACACGACACCTTCGAATAAAACTTGATCAAAAATAAATAGAACGAACGAACGCACGGTGGTATCGCGTTAACACTTTGACTGCCAAACTAGAAACCTAAAAAATTCCATCAAATCAATGTAGGTTATTTAATGAAATAAAAATTGAAAAAAATTATATGTATGACATGGAGTAGTCCTCCAACTTTCTGGCATTTTACAGATCCTAATAAAATTTGATACGATTAATATATTAGCGTAAAAATTCATTTTAAAACTTGGGCAAATAGTTCCGTCACCCACATATGGATGACATGGCAGTCAACGTGTTAAACAATAATTCTAGAATATCTAGAATACCAAAATTGCACGGTTTTAGTTAAAGTGTAGCTTTCTTAAACGTTCCGATTAATATTCAATTTTTTATCGATCGTAAAATGTTGAAATCTGTATTAATGTTTTCGGCGCTCGGGTTCGATCAATTGTTACTATTTAATAGCATGTTTGCAATATAATTAACGACATTTCGGTCTTATTTTAGACCATTTTCAAAACTAATAATTGCGTCTGTGAAGTAATAACGTTTTCTATTAATATATATTCTTAAATTGTGGGTTGAAAAAAGTAGAGAAAAGCAGCACTAACAATACTCACTTATGAAAAGAATTAGGACATATTTTTAAGAACAGAAAAACCCTTTTATTTAAAAATTTTGAAATTTTTACGCGACAGTACAAACACGTGCCAGTTCCATGACCGTAGGATAGACACTGCGACACAAACTGTCAAAACATTTGAAGTAGGCAAATACTTCTTGATCGATGCACTAACCAATCGATATTTGGCGGTAAATTTGAAAAAGCCATATCAACCAACCTTTCACTTATTGCATACCAAATCAATATTATAGTAATGTTTACATTTTTGACATTCAAATTGATTTTGACCAAACATAAAACACACCTATGGTTTTATGGGGTAAAGTAACAATGTATAATTTGTTTTGATGAACCAGCAAAGAGTTGTATATTAGAAACAAAACGTCACATAACTGGTTCAGTAATGTTTCATAATATTTGTGTATCTTGGGCGTTTCATACCTTAGATTCACGCTCTGATGTTTAATCATATGAATTGTTTCTAATAATAATCTTTGATGTAAGTTTTTTTTCAAATCTATGGTAAAGTTCCATTGTCAGTGCAGTATGTTGTGTTATTACTTCACAGACGCAATTATTATTCTTGAAAATGGTCTAAAATAAGACCGAAACGTCGTTAATTGTATTGCAAACATGCTATTAAATAGTAACAATTGATCGAACCCGAGCGCCGAAAACAATACAGGTTCCGATTAAGTTGTCCTATAAATATAAATTGCTAAAAGTCACCCACTATTGTTCTAGAGGTTTAGCAATTTATAAATATGTATAAATTTCATTGATTTTCGGCGATTCTGAACCGCTGTGCGACGGGAGTGTGCGCATATAATAATTGCGGCCGCGATCGTTCCCTTCTGTTTCCGCGGGTACGATTAAAACGGTGTTCAGCATTCAACAGGAGAAAATCCGATGGATTTTCATTGCGGAGACCAAGATAAATGGCGGCGCGCCGCGCCGGTGCGCAGCGTTCGTGGCTAAATGAAGTTCTCCCGTTTACTTTTTGTTTCTTCTTTCGTCATTGTTCTTTGCTCGTCCGGCATCGCTCGAGGATTTTTGTTTACCCGCGCGTTTGTTTGTTCCATTTTCGGATACATATACCATACAATTTGAGCTGGCCGAGTACGTTAAACAGTTGGTTACGCGTTCGTTAGGAAGTTCCGCGACAAAGAGCAAATATTTTCATTGTAACTTTCGGAAAATATATCTAGTTCTCAATTAAAGCGAGCTCCGCGATGGCTCAGCGAGAAAACCGTGTCCGCGGCAGAGATTGTTTCGTTCAATATTCATGGAAACTGTTCCCGACAGTTCGGTAGGCGGAGAGAGGAGGGTGGGGGACGACAGATAAAAGCATCGATAGGCGCGTACGTTGAATAATACGGATTATTTTGTTACTTCCCGCTGATCCGGGCTGCCGCGCGAGGCAATCGCGAGGAAGATTTCGTTTCGTCCACGTCTCCCGCGATATCTGTAATCGCGAACGGTAACGAACTTTTAATAGAACTCGGCGAAGACGCATTTATCACGCCCCGAATTACCGATGCTAGATAATTAAACAGCCACTGACTGCAAGTTTTTACGATCAATTAACCCGCCCTCCGTGGCCCGGAGCGACCGCCGGAGCTGCGTTTAAAAAAGACGAATAATTACCATTTTTTAATTACCAATCAGAGATTACGATCGCTTTACCGCCCGCCACAATACGACCCTCCCGAGCAATTTAATTAAGATCGAATCAGCCCTCGAAGAGTCGAACTTCTGGAAATTACGAATCATCGGGCCGAATCTAAGAAAATTTTTATATTACCTGCAAAAAGAAATCCGGTGTGTACGACTTTTAAGCGAGGCTCGAATTCTGAGAAAAATTCCTGACAAACGAGGAAAAGCGTCAGTTGATCACGCAGGAATGAATAGTCCTTTAAGTGCCGGAGAACTGCCCCTATTGGCCGATCAATATTAATTCGCAGTCGAGGTCTGATCCCATTGAACGCGACGTAAACAGTAATGGCCGGGTTCTAATGCGACACCGGACAAGCAATCTCGAAGGGACAACGCGACTGTCAGAGGAGCAATCCTCATCGGCCAGTGTTTGGATCGGCCGTAATCCGAACGCCGCATCTCCGTAGAACGTCCTGGCGTCGTCGTCGTTGCTGTCCCGAGGCTCTGCCTGCGTGTACACGCGAATTTCTGCGGCGATCCAACCCTCAGTGCGGCCGCCGGAGCATGCAACGTAGGCGCTTCCAGAGGTTTGAGAAAACGATTTTTTTCAGAACGTTGCGGATTATAGCAGAGAATTTTTAATTCGCATAAAAATCACAGCTAATCGAGAATGATCGCGCAGCTCCCGTCGCTGATGAATCCTGTCATCGGTTTTATCCTCAGCGAACAACCCCTGATCGTAACTGTCCCGTGTCTCTGCGTGTACACGTAAATTTCTGCGGCGATCCAGTATGCAACTTAGGCGCTTCCAAAGGTTCGAGAAAACGATATTTTTCGGAACGTTGCGGATTTCAGCAGAGAATTTTTAATTCGCATAAAAATCACTGCTAATCGAAAATGATCGCGCAGCTCTCGTCGCTGATGAATCCTGTCATCGGTTTTATCCTCAGCGAACAACCCCCGATCGTAACTGCCCCGTGTCTGCGTGTACACGTAAATTTCTGCGGCGATCCAGTATGCAACGTAGGCGCTTCCAAAGGTTCGCGAAAATGATTTTTTGCGGAACGTTGCGGATTTCGGCAGAGAATTTTTAATTCGCATAAAAATCACTGCTGATCGAGAATGATCGCGCAGCTCCCGTCGCTGATGAATCCTGTCATCGGTTTTATCCTCAGCGAACAACCCCCGATCGTAACTGTCCCGTGTCTCTGCGTGTACACGTAAATTTCTGCGGCGATCCAGTATGCAACGTAGGCGCTTCCGCGGGCTGGAGAAACTCGGCTCGAACATTATGCGGTGCACCTCGCGTTTAGCTTGATAAATGGCGGCGTGGATGCCGGTGAATGCCAGCGTTGTTGCACCCGTTGCCGTCTTTCCTTGTTTTCCAAGCCCCTTCACCCCCTTCGCCTCTTCTACTTTTTCTCCTTTCGTTTGTTTCCCTGGGCCAACTCTTTTTTCCCCTGTTTTCTTTCACTCAACTCCTCCTACACCCGTTTCGCAACTGAGCAGCCCGATTCTCAGGGTGTGCGTCTGTGCGCGTGTGCGCGCGGGGGGGGAAATCTACTGCAATCGCGCGCGAGGGGTTGCGAACCACACCGAAAAGCCCGGAAGAAGTGATCATTATTTCTCGCGGTTTTCGGACCGCGCCGAGCCGCGTTGCGGAGACGCGATTATTCACGCGGAGAAGTGTTCTTACGTGTAATCGGGTCATAGCATTACCGCGAAACTTTTTTAATCACGTTTTGCTCTCTCCCGCGCTACTAGATATTACTTCGACTTTCGGACCCGTCCCGACATCGAGTCTCGGATTAAAGCGTCTACCCCGGGCTTTCCATTCGTTATTTCTGCTTTCCCCCCCGGGGGGAGGGCGTTTTGTCTTTTCTCGCGATGCAATTTCTACGGGGAGTCCGAGTGTTATTAATCGCTTCGCCTGCTAGCCGTGTAATAATATGCGGGCGTCGTCGCGAGCTTTCTTTTCTAACGCGCCCCCGCGGTCTCATTGTTCCATTCGAACTCGATTTCGCATGAACAAGATAATACATATAACACTGAAAAGTTTTGCGAAGCAACTTGGAATAAAATTCATTGGCCGTCCGGATCGTTACCGCGTTACCGGCGTGCACAAGTAGCAAAAACGATTATACGGATTCTCTTTTTCCCGCGTTCGCTTCGCATGTCAAAAGAGTCAATTGTTTCGCCGAGCTTCCCCCGCCCATTAAGCGACCATTAAATTTAATACATTCAATTTATGCGGATTGTCGGAGTTCCGAACGGTTCTACCGGCGACTGCTTCCAGGAGCATTATTTCCAATTTATTTTGCATCCCTTTGTGATAGGAGAGGTCGGCATAAAATGTGTCCCGGTTGAAAAAGTGAAACACCGATCGAGATTCATTGTCGACTCGCTTGCAAACGGCACTGTTGATCGTTTAGCATTCGGCGCTGTTCCGTTACTATTCGATCGGTTCTCTAACGCCCTCCCCGTTTTCTATTTTTCTCCTGTTGGTCCAATCTGTTTTATTCCGCATGAAAATCCACAGTAATCGGTATTTGTTTAAACTTCTATTTCACTCAGATTTGTTAAAATTTTTGTACAAAGATCCGCTGTTTACTAACAGAGTCATTCGAATGGAGGAATCCCGTGAGAAAATCATGATAAATTAATAATAAATATGTAAAGAAAATATATTCTCTTTAATTTGAATCTTACATTCGAGATAGATAGAGAGGAAATAGAGAAAAAAGAATATAAAGACCACATGTGCACAAAAACTAAGCGAAGATAGAGATAGTTAAGTTAACAATATAAAGTTAGTGTAAATAAAGAGAGGGAACAATAGACTTTAATTGTCGTTTCGTTATTTACAGGTGAGTTTGTAAATAATTGTGAATAGTTAGAAAAAAAAGTGTAAAATAATAAGTATTAAATAAAACATAACCTTTATTTACAGAGAAACAAATTTAGTCTGTTGTCTAATTATCAACATAAGATAGAATATTACCCATTATAAATATAACTATAATTTCTCTTAAAATGAACTTTTGTTCATGCTCTTCACAGGTCCCGTCTATTGCGCGAAAGCAACGATCGATTAATTTGTCGTCGAAGTAAATAAACGCATTATGATCCAGTCCGTGATTGGGAGAAATTAATTGTTCCGTTGCTGTCGGCGTTTCATCCGGCACGGATCGGAATTTGCTCAGACTGATCGTGTACCGGCGTAATTTTACACGGAACACAGGGCGAAGTACTGTCAGCTAATAGTTTTGCAACCGATGGACACCAACCATTTTCTCCATTATTTAATAACATAAACGAATGAACCCGGCGCTCGCCTCACAGTCGCGTCTCCTCTTTCGTTATTCAGAATTTTCAAACTATATAGCGAGACGCGATAAAATGGCGACGCGACTGCAAGAACGTATTTCAGACTCACCGCGTTAACCGGAAAGTTCTAAGATTTTTCGAGCGGGTTTATTTGATCGATATTCAGATATATTTATGATGCAATCGATGCGAAATATGGAGGCTGTTATTCATGCATGAGATTTGCGGAAGTGAGCGTTGACTGCCAATGAGGAGCCATAGGATGTTCGCAAAATCGAAGCACTCCATTCGGTAAAACGGGAATCGAAGAGATTGATCTTCTTGTTGCTTGTTTTTCTTTCTTTAGCAGCGTAACGCGACTTCTGGAACGAAAACTTTATTTCTCTTGTTCTCTTTACATATTCCTTCATCGTTCGACTTGTTATATTCGTACTGTGTTCTTCGTTACAGAAATTGATTGTAAAATTTTACTAATGCATTAAACTTCGAATTTGTTCGTGACGAATTGCATCGGTTGCTCAATCATTAATCGACATAAACCCTTTGATTAAATTTGATTAAAGTGAAGCTTTCGGTCAACAAAATCGGAGGATGAATACTTTACATTTATAATCACATTGATCGATAAAAAAGAGCAACCAATGGCGAGTACACTAGATCAAGGACCGTCCTTACGTTGCTAATAATTACCAATAGAGAGAAAGAGTGTAGGGAGAGAGAGGGAGATAGGTCACTGGCTCCATCGAAAGCAGTTCGGTATAAATATCGATAGTTCCGAGGACTATAGTTTCCGGAAGTTGGTGATACGGGGAGGGTGCTCGCTAGCAATTTAGCCACGGTCGCGTTCGGTTATTGGTCTTTATCGGGGGTGTGGTGTGGTGCTATGGGAGGGGGGTAGTCATGGTGGTGGGGTGGGGGCAAGGATCGAGGGGGCGATACGATCGAAATTACGGTTGCGCGGCAACGATCCCGCCGTTTCGTATGACGTATGATCCGCTATGGAAAACGGATCCGGCTGTCGATCGGTGTTCCGGCTTTCGGTCTCTCTCTCGTTCCGCACACAACCCGTCGCGTTGGCACGGTTGAATAATTGCGGAGGAAAGGCGATCCTTTGTACTCTGATCCTCGCCTTTGTCTCGTTGCTTGTTCCGGCTGTACCTCGGAGGGCTCGTGTCGTTTCCCTCGTTCCCCGTCTTTCGCCATCTCAATTTCCGTTTGTCCCGGCTCGGGTTTAATCGTTTTCGCGACCCCGCACGAACAGCCACCACACGGGTGTCGGATTACTTCCGCGTTACCACGTTGCCACGTCACTCCTCTCTATCTATCTCCTCTCCGCGACCGCGATTACGATCAGCGTCACTTCGCCGCGCGACGGCCCGTTTAGGCGAAGACCTCTCGCGACTTCGCTCGACCGTCCACGAACCTCTATCTATCTCCTCTCGCAACCGCGATCACGATCAGTGTCAATTTGGCCCGTTCACCGATCCAGAGGATCCCGGCGATTCCCTGCTCGACGTAGCCACCCCACTCCCGTCCCCCGCCAAGTCAATTCCGCGCGATCGCGTCGCGTCGCTTCGACCCTCGAGGAACTCTATGCACTCTTTTTTCCTTGTCGCTGATTTTCGTTTTCGTTTAGGTGTTCCACTCGTCAACACCCGACACACACACCCACACACACACACACTTGTGCACCGCCGCCGCCGCGCCGTGCCACTGCACCACCGTTATCGCGATTTCTTCATCTTCATCTTCGGCGCACCCTGTTTCCTGGTGACCCTCGTAACGGCTGCCGTGTGTTCACTGTCGTCGGGAAGCTGGGGGGGGATCAGCAATCCGGGGGTATGATACAGTTAGTAGAGCAGCAGACACAGACAGAGGAGAAGGGAGTAGAGCCTCGGTTGCTTGGCTTGACCGCCGTGCTGCATTGCCGCGGGATACTCTCCTGAAACAGAGGGCAACACTTAAATTTTCCGAAGACTATCCCTGCCGCGGCTGTGAAAGTCTCGATGCGCGACAACCTAATTAACGATACGGTTAAACTTCCACTTGGGAACCCAGAGATTTTTCATTATATTATGTCTGATCCTGTTCACTTTGTCAAGGAAACTCGAAATATCGAAGTCCTAAGTGGAAGAAATTGTAGTAATTGATCGAACCGTAGCGCGGAGAACTTTATTCCATGTTTATTAAAACAATTTACGATCAACAAAACGAGAACATTTAACCTAATTAACGATACGGTTAAACTTCCACTTGGGAACCCAGAGATTTTTCACTATGTTATATCTGATCCTGTTCGTTTTGTCGAGAAAACTCCAAATATCGAATTCCTAAGTGGAAGAAGAAAGTATACATACTCTCGAAAAATTTTTCTCTGCCCGGCAATTAAGTAGGAACCACTCACCATTGAGTACGTGCACGGTGATCGATTTAGCTGGAGCATTACTAGGATTACAAGTGTACTGTCCCGAGTCCGACGGTTTCGCGTCCTGTACAAGCAGGAAGCTCGTGGTGCTGTCACCCTTCTCCGTGACTACGGACACGCCGCCTCTGGTCGATTCGTAGTTAATTATCTGAAACAAAGATCGCGAAGCCGCTTTGAGTCGAGCAACGGGAATTGTGGCAAGGTTGAAGGGAGACGGGAACCGAACGAGGACGAACGAACGACGTTTGCCGGGGACCTTCCCTTTCACTGGCCAGCTGAAGCCTGGGACTGGCCGACAAACGAGGGAGATAAGCTCCATCTAACATAGGGCTACACCTCCGCGTCCACCGCCATTGAACGAACGTCGATGCGAGAGGGAGGAGAGAAATATTCTCACTCTCGCCCTCGGTGATTCCTCTCTTTGTGCTCCGGCCAGCCGCTAATCGAAAAGAACCGGCCGAATGCGGCTGGCTAGATCCTCTTTCAGCGAGTACCTGCGCGATTCTAATCAGAGTCCCGGACTTATGTCCCTCTTCTTATCAAATCATTCAATTATATTAGGGGGTTTCTGAACGGCTAGGAAGATAGGGGATGATGCTACAGGAAGAAACAGGTGCCTTATGATGCTGGAACGGTAGCAATGTGTGCACACTCCACGACGCCTCAAATCATGTCTCAATAATGCAAAGTCAAGACTTGTTAGTAGTCATAATCGCTAGATAAAAGATCAATCTAGAGCGGAAGTGTCCCAAAGTGGCCCACTTTTGCATTTTCGAGACGGAAATTGCATTATTCGGCTGCATGTAGCCCTCGTAGCTGTATGAAAATGTATTACTCGACAGCTCCGACAGCGGCAGCACTGTAGCGCCGCCATATTGCTTCTCGCGGTTCCGCTATATGCTGTCGAATAATGCAATTTACGCCCCGAAAACGTAAAAATTGGGCCACTTTGGGACACTTCCGCTCTAGATTGATCTTTTATCTAGCGATTATGACTACTAAGAAGTCTTGGCTTTGCATTATGTTAAGGTAAAACATCCGGTATTTTACGTTACTTTGGAAAAACCCAACATCCTATGTATATTGGGAAATACCCAGTTCCCCTTATTTTATTGCATGCTGTCCTCCCTTCAGGTATGAAGGTACGTACGGCCGCCTTCGCGTTTAGGGGCTAGTTCTAATCGTGCATCCGTCTTGTAAACACCTCCGACAACGTCTTCCTACGTTTAAATATATTTCTTCCACCGTCCTCGTATATAATTATTTACACGTAACCCCTTAACACATTATTGAGACATGATTTGAGGCCTCCTGGATCCTTGTAATCCTAATGTACGTATACGGTTGACCTAGCGGTGTGAGTGTGGACACATGCTACCGTTCCAACCCCCTTAGGTACTTTCGAAATTGCACGAGATCGCAGCAGCATTTCGATAAAATCGTCCGGCGTTCCTAGTTCGATGAAGCCGTGACGCGACGGTCCGAGGATTACGGATCGCGTTGCATGCCAAGACCCCCGGGATCAGGTCGAATAGCGCACGGTTGTGTTTCCAATTTTTAAGAGTAGTCTCTTAACCGAGAACGGGCCGGCAAACTTCAGATTTTTATTCATGTATACAGCAGTTCCTCGGGACACCTGCGACAACGACGACGACGGGTATCGGGTCAAAGTGGAGTGTGCGGAGAGCAATGTCCGAACGTGCAACGGGTACACACTCGGCGAGCACAAACGTTCTGTTTATCCTGCACCTGTTCCACTTGACGTTCCTCGCGAGTGTCTCTTTAACAGGGTTCATAAGGGTCGGTGAAAGCGGAGTCGCTGTCGTCGGCGCTGAGCCTCGGATTTCTAAATAAATGATCCGTAGCTCCAGCCTTCGGTGCGCTGCGCTGTGTCGCCGGGTCTTGTGCGCCATCTCGGAGAGTCTTCTCGAGGGCCGGTGGCCCTTTGCGAAAATTTCTGGAAACTCGTTCCGCGTCTCTTTCCGCCTACCATCTCCGGTTTGCAATTTTGATTTCGTCTCTATTCACTGGCTGTCTCGTGTTTCGACGTTACGTTATTTGTCCCGATTTCGCTACGCGAGTATTGTACTCACGCTGCTTCAGAAGAAGTCCTCCGGCAGGAGCCCCCCCGAACTTTTGCTTCCAGCCGAATTGTGCGACGTCAAGACCTTGCCATTGGGTGCGAGCGAGGACCCCCTTTGCTTCTGTGCCGTCCCGCGAGACTTCTTGCGAGGCACGGGCAGTACGTCTATTTTATAAATGAAAATCTAGCCTCTGTTCCACGTGTTAAATAATTCATACGAAAATTTCGCATGAAACATCGTCGGAGGGAACCGGCTCGAAGTATGATTAATCGAACGAGAAAGTTTGAGCTCGCCCGATAACCGACCGGCGTTCCTTCCGTCCCGTTATCTGGCGATACAACGCCCCCGGAATAATATGCGAAACTTTAATTTGAAAATGCACAGTTAATCCGGGCGGAGCTCCGTGCGCGACGTGTAATAACAACGGCGCGCGTACGTTTCACCTTTGTGCAAACGGTGAACTATGCGCGCTAAATCCCGTTGAACTTCCCACGCGCGATGAGGGGAAAAAAGGTGGATCTCGATATACTGTACCGTCGTCACCACCATCAGCGGGCGTACGGGTTTTTTTCCACGACAAAGTTTCCTCTCGTCGTAATTCGCCGTGATCCAGGAAACTCGGGAATGAAGATCTCGATGTTTCGCGTACCCGCGTAAACTCCGTACGCATAAAATTTAATAATTTATTAAACAATGCAGCGGAGCTTCTCTTGTCTCGCGTGCTTTCCGGACTAAGTGCATCGCATTAGCCCAGGAAACTGGAAAAAGAAACGGAGAGAGAGAGAACGTCCATTCTTTTTCACGGACGGTTGGATAAAGAGAGATACTTTTCTTTTGCGAGGGTAATAAAAAGCCGACGCGCTAATTAGATTAGCATTTCTGAGGGATCAAGATTACGGTTGTTACAGCTGCTCGAGAAATTCAGTGGAGACTCTCGAAAGTGGATTCTACGTATTTGAACATTTACATCGGCGAGCGTAAAATTATTCCGGTCTCTTTGACGAGCGTAAATGCAGGTATTCTTGAGTTGTTAATGGACTGCGGATCCTCGTGGAAAATAAAATATGTCCGCGTCCATTGCGAGAATTAGAAACCAAATAGAATTCCATGAATTTTTGTTTAAATATTGTTCAGCAGATACAGCCAAGGCCTAATGTGTTCACCGATGAAAAGTAATGCATCGATATCTCGAAATTCAAACCCGCAGAGCGTATCCACGGTTCATTTTATTAGACTCGGCGACTGTGTCTCGAGATAGGAGGATCTTGATCACGTTTCTTGTATCAATGACGCTCCGCGTTGTTTCCACAATATTCCGAGCAGCATCGAGGAACGTTGCCAGGCTACGTAACCGTAGTAAGAGGTTCGTGCACCGACAACAACATCACCGGCAACGTTGGTTTTCAGGAGAGCAGTATTTTTCGTCTCTTCTTTTTTTAGATTTCGTTGTTTTCGTTTCGTGGGATCGCGTCGCGGTTTCTAAACGATAGCCGGAGGCTGTCGAGGAATCGCGAAATAAATGCCAATTTCAAGGCGCAACAACACTCGGGCCCGGCTCTCCTCGCTACCGATAAACGAGGAAACAATTGCGCGACGAAGGAAGAATATCCCGAAGACCCAAAATTGAAAAACACGTTCCGAGGGAAATGAAACGAGCGTGTAACGTATTTTCGTACCGGGCAGCAGTGATTACCCCGTACACGTGCATAATTGAACACTCGTCCAGTCGGAAGGTTCATTTCTGTTACTTGTACTGCTCACATTTGTCGCGAAAGTATACGTACAGGGTGTAAGAAAAGTAATGGTCATCCGTGCTAGGGATGAATCTACACCTCTGGATCGCTGGACATTTGTAAAAGAAACTTGCCGCAAAATTGTTTTTAACAATGAAAATTGTTGTTAAAGATTTTTTACGTCAATACCTTCTACTCATCGAGAAGACAAAAAGTCTGAAAGGAGCCATATGTCGCAAACAAATAGTTATTAAGATATAAGCTGTTAAAGTTTTTGCAAAATTTGATTGTGTGGCGTTATACGTATAGACAAAAGCCTACTACTACAGTTCACCCGACCGTGTCGATGAGACAGAACATGATCGTGTGCGTGCCTCGAGACAAACGAAATTTAAAGAGACATTCGTGACTAGGTCCGTACCAAGTCATCGTCTGTTTCCCTGCCCATTCAGATAATAAATTTAAAGTTGCAAAATATGAAAGTAAACCTTGTATCCATTGTTATACATAAGAATACTAATCCTATATTATAAAATACTAACGTAAAGTAGACTTACAAATTTTCCAGGGTCTTCTATTCCTTCGGCGGATCCACAGCACACTACCATTTTCACGAATCAGTTTTAATAATCTTAACACAAAACACTACACTTTCACACGATCACTTAACACTACGCAACACAGTTCCTTAACTTGTAACGGCGAATGAAAAGAAATTACTCCGACCGCGATCAAAATAATTCTGCGCTCTCAATGCGAATTCGCGCGAAAATTCTGCTATCCCAGAAAACAAGCTCGATTAGGGCATATTTTCCGATACACTTTCTCACATATGTTCTCTTTATTTCTAACCACTTAGAAATGCGTTTCAAATCTTGTCTTTTATATAATCTACTTAAGAATGTAAACTTGAAGGAATCGAATATCTGATCTCTCAATAATCGGACATCTGAACACTCAAGAATCGGTGTTTCCAGATGATTCCCGAAAAATGAATATCTCCATGACAACGATTTCATTTGTTTCAACCGATGAGCCTCGATCGAAATCATTGTTTTCTGGGAGAGCAGAGATTTCGCGCGGATACGCATCGAGAGTGCAGAATTATATTGATCGCGGTCGGATTAATTTCTTTTCATTCGCCGTTACAAGTTCAGAAAGTGTGTTGTATAGTGTTAAGTGATCGTGTGAAAGTGTGGTGTTTTGTGTTTCGCGTTTACTAAATATTTAAATTCTCTTGACGTCTTCCTTTGGGGAGCAGTCAAGAGTATTGTTACAGATCACGAACGCAAATAAACAATATTAATGAAATGAAGGACAAAATTGAAAACGCGTTTGAAACAATTAGACGTAAAGTACACATATGTGAAAAAGTGCGGCGAAACTGTAAGGAAAGGTTGTAAGTGTGTTTGGATACTGGTGGTGCCCACATTGAACCTGGAAGACAGGCACAGTTATTGGGATTAATTCGAGAAAATGGCAGTGTGCTGTGGATCCGCCGAAGTAATAGAAGACCCTAAAAAATTGTAAGGCTACTTTATGTTAGTATTTTATAATGTAGGATTAGTATTTTTATGTATAACAGTAGATACAAGGTTTTCTTTCATATTTTGCAATTTTAAATTTATTATCTGAATGGACAGGGAAACAGACGATGGCTTGGTACGGGCCTAGTCATGAATGTCTCTTTAAATTTCGTTTGTCTCGAGGCACGCACACGATCATGTTCTGTCTCATCGACACGGTCGGGTGAACTGTAGTAGTAGGCTTTTGTCTATACGTATAACGCCAAACAATCAAATTTTGCAAAAACTTTAACAGTTTATATCTCAATAACTATTTGTTTGCGGCATATGGCTGCTTTCAGACTTTTTCTCTTCTCGATGAGTAGAAGGTATTGACGTGAAAAAAAACTTTAACAACAATTTTCATTGTTAAAAACAATTTTGCGGCAAGTTTCTTTTACAAATGTCCACCGATCCAGAGGTGTAGATTCACCCCTAGCACGGATGACCATTACTTTTCTTACATCCTGTACAGCTAAATTTAATCTCGTTACTTAATTTCGTTGAGATTCCGAGGGAACAACCGTCCGAGGATATTTTTGTCATGTTTTATTCAGCCCCACGGATCCCGAAGCAGTTTGATTTAAGAAACCAGTTTCGGGCTCCTCCGAATTTCCCCGGATGTTTCGCACAGTTGTATAACAGGATTGCGCTCGGTACGCGAAAATTGTCTGGGTCGGTGCCAAAGTGTGCCACCTTAAACATCAAATTGCACTGAATGGCCGGCGACACGGCTGGCGAATCGATAGCTCCGCGATGTCTACTCTACAAGCCTCCGCTTTACTCGGAATTTTTCATGTTTTAACAGTTGTAAACGCCGCTCGCCTATCCATCGTCCAGTCGTCGCTTCAGACCAATGTTATTATTTATTGCAAGATAAAATTCAAGACGACTGCAATTCTGTAGAGTTAAAGATGCTATCAGAAAAAAAAACGCTCGCTGCGTAAAATCGAATCCGACAATAAATTCGAGTGCTTGGCGCGAGCTTTCTCAGCTTTCTCCCGATAAAATTCGAATAGTTACAGCCCTCTGACGAATCGACCCGTCCGGTCAATTTTCTACGATACACGGAAAAAATAACGACATCCGGATGTCGCGAGAGGAATTTCCTCCCAGCGGATAAGTTTAATTTCGCTCGACATCCGCCGCGATAAATCGCGCACGGAGCACGATCGTTTTCCCGCGCGGTGAAGCAAATCACTCGATCCTCGGTGGATTCAATCAAAGCTTGAAAAGGCTATCGATTTAAATGAAGTAGATAAATTAAGATTAGGAGGGCACGGGGAAACGGGGACGTAAGTCGAGGGGAAAAAATGTGGGGGAGGAGGGGGGGTGGGACTACGCGGAGAGTCGTTATCGGGGTGTGGAAAAAAGGCTGATAAGACAGAAGTAGCAACGTGCTGGCTGGAAACCATTCCAATGGACCATTGAGCCCAAGATGTTCCATCGAGCCGTCGAGGGTCCCGTGGGATGCCGATTTCTCCTATGAACGCGTAATGAGGCTGACGAGACTTTCTCTCTCTCTCTCTCCTCGCCTTCCTACCATTTCCATTTCCCCAGCTCGGGGACACGGAAACTCCTCGGTCCCCTCGCGTTTAAAACTTGCCCGAATTACGAACTCTACAACGCGCGACCGAAATTATCTAGTTCCCTCCGCTCCGGTTAGAACTCCACGATCCCGCGAAGATCTCGAAAATCTGGGTTGCTGGATCCCGAAACAGTTGGAATCCTAATTTCTGGCCGGTCGAATCTTGTTTTTCCTTCGCCCCGCGCTCCGACTACTTCCGAAAAACGGGAAACCGGTCGAACCAGCGTCCTCCTTTTGCTTTTTAACCAAATGAAACCCGAGACGACGTCTTCCTTTCTGGGAAGCGCTAAAAGCCCCGCGTATCTCCGGGAAATTTCTTTAAAGCATCAAGGGGAGCGCCGTTATCGCGAGAGCTTCCCTGTTCCCACCCGCGGCTGTTTTTGCCCTTGTCTCTCGGCCGAGCGAAAGTGCTGAGCTGTCGTTGACGATTCGCTGGCTGAACAGAGCGAATATCTCGTGGAATCGATGTTGGATCGGTAATCTATCCGCCAGCGAGTTTTTAGTTTTGCACAAGTTAATAACGGTATGACGAGCTGGCTTCTCTGACCGGTTGTTTTTTCTTTTCACGATACTAGACGAAAGTCGATTAACATTTTCCTTCGAGAGCCGAACGATAACGATTTCTCGCCGGTGTTCTCCAATATCGAGGCGTTTCCGCTGGAAGTTTTTAATTTCAAGCGCCGGGCAGATGTGCCCCACCGTCGAAATTTTTCCTGTCGGCGCACGCCACGTAATACACATGCAAGTCAATGATCGCGGTCTAGTTTAATAAGGAATATCAAAGATACCGTCTCTCGCATAATGCCGTGCACCGCGTTGTTATGCAAGCAATGTTTTCCCGTGGCCCGTATACCGGGTGTCTTTATTAGGTGATATAACTTCTAGGTCGCCCCGCGGAGAGCTGTTTTAATGAAACCGGCTTTTCGGTAGCTAACTTATGGCAAGTCGAACACCCAAGTATCCGTGGCCCAGACACGTAAATGCACGCTTTTGATCGTCCAGGGACTGTCAACGTGTTACCCTCTTACATGCGGAATTTAGCTGTGAAAATGTCTCACAGACTTTGCTTTAGGTGAACAGAAATTTTCGCCTTTCCGATCGTTTTGCATATCGTCTTCGCTCCGATCAGCATCGACGATTAACTTCGCACGGCAGCGATTAGTACAACAGCTGTCGGCGCCTGCTCGCTCGCTCGTTTCGCCACCGGTTCTCAATTGTTCGAGAGCAGGTATCTCAATCAGAAACGAAGGTATGCAAAGATTTCAGCGGCCCCGGTAACCAAGCCAATTAAGCGCGATGTATACGATATTGTTTCTCGTCCGGCTATAGCTCGCCGCCAGGTTGGCATCCATGGTATTTCGGCGAGTTTCTCGATTGTTCAACTTCAAGCTCCGCGTCCGTCCACACCAGTTGATCGCCGACTGACATTGAATAACAACGGACAATTAACTCATGATGAAATGTCGGCTTCCATTAAGGATATTCCCTCGAATTTAGAGGAGATCAACTCTCTCTCTCTCTCTGTCTGCGTGAAATTACTTGATCAAACGTTTTACGCTCCTCCACGGCTCGAAACGAACTTCCGTAATGCTTGTAGAAAACTGCAATTAAGAACTTGGCAGGCTGTTTTTGAACTTCGTTTAGCCTGTTGATCATTCGTACTCTTTGTATCGACTATACGTGCCGGCGGAAAAACAACACGAAGTGTCCGTTCGCGCGGTCTTTAGTTTCTTACGGCTAAACCCGTCACGGGGCACAGAGGTACGCAGCTGAACGCCTCGCATGAGCGTTATTTCGACCGCGGTCGAAGGTGTCGTGCTCATAAACCGTTTTCCTTTTTAAGGGTACTGTCAGCTGGATGACAAGTCTCGTTACACGTATCGGCCGGTGTCGCGCGCACACGCTCATTCCTCGTTCCTCTTTTTACGCGTTCCGGAGCTTTAATCCGGCCCCGCAGTGGCCCCGCGCGGCGACGGACGACGAGGGCGTTTCGCCCGGGAAACGTGTGCCGGGGGCGTTAAATAAATAATTCCCCCGGCGTTTCGTCGCAACGTTTTACGCGCCGTTTAAACTTTTCTCGGGTTTTATTTAACGACTGACCAAGTTCCCGGAGCCATTTTACGAGGCGTTGCTTGCGCCTCCTTTTCTTCGCCGGGAAAAAATTCGAGTCGAAGCGGAGGTTGAGGTATTTTGGAATTTTCGTGAAAATTGCAGGACATCGGCTGAACTTGTAGAACTAGGTTTTGTCTTTGTACAGGGTGTTTAAAAATTATATGTCACGAATACGATGGAGGGATTCTATGCCTCTGGATCGGTGGAGATCTGTTAAAAAATTGGACCGCAAAATTGACCTTGACCCTTTCTTTTAAGGTTAAACAATTTTTTATCGCAAGGAACAAAAGTTTCAAGGGATCAATGGATCTCAAGTGAACCGTTTTCTTTGTAAACGACTTTGAAGTTTCGTGAATCAATTTCTTCCGTATGTCTACAGGGTTTCCCAAAATGGTATAAACTTGTAGGGAATGATTCTACATGAGAAAATAAATTGAAAATATAGAATAAATTTTTTTCGTTTGATACCTCGTTTTCGAGAAAATTGACTTTAAAAATCCGTCAAGTTCGCGTGCCTAACGTTTGGAACAAGTAGAATTAGTAGGTCATGAACAGACGCGTCAAACGATTGCCATCCAAGAGCACGCGTGTTGGCTGAATTTTCAAACATTAACTTCTCGAAACCGAGGCGTCAAATGAAAAACATTTCTTCTCATATTTTCAACGAACTTTTAAGTAACATATTATCAATTTGTTTTCTCGTGTAGAATCATTCCCTCCACGTTTATACCAGTTTGGGACACCCTATAGACATATGGAAGAAATTCGTTTATGAAAGGTCAAAGTTGTTTTTTAAGAGAACGGTTGACTCGAGACCTATTTTTCCTGTGAGACTTTTACGATACGATAAAAAATTTTGAAACCTTAAAAGAAAGGGGTCAAAGTTAATTTTGCGGTCAATTTTTTTAACAGATCTCCACTAATCCAGAGATATACTGTAGAATCCCTCCATTGTATTCCTGACGCATACTTTTTATACACCCTGTACAATTTTGTTATGTTTTGTAGTCTATACCCCATGTATGTACAGGGTGTATAAAAATTATTTGTCACGAATACGATGGAGGAATTCTATGCCTCTGGATCGATGGAGATCTGTTAAAAATTGGACCGCAAAATTGACCTTGACCCTTTCTTTTAAGGTTAAACAATTTTTTATCGCAAGGAACAAAAGTCTCAAGGGATCAATGGATCTCAAGTGAACCGTTCTCTTTAAAAACGACTTTGAAGTTTCGTGGATTAATTTCTTCTGTATGTCTACAGGGTTTCCCAAAATAGTATAAACGTGTAGGGAATGATTCTACATGAGAAAATAAATTGAAAATATAGAATAAATTTTTTTCGTTTGACGCCTCGTTTTCGAGAAAACTGACTTGAAAAATCCGTCAAGTTCGCGTGCCTAACGTTTGGAATAAGTAGAATTAGTAGGTCATGAACAGACGCGTCAAACGATTGCCATCCAAGAGCACGCGTGTTCGCTGAATTTTCAAACATTAACGTCTCGAAACCGAGGCGTCAAATGAAAAACATTTATTCTCATATTTTCAACGATCTTTTCACTAACATATTATCAATTTATTTTCTCATGTAGAATCATTCCCTCCACGTTTATACCATTTTGAGGCACCCTATAGACATATGAAAGAAATTAGTTTATGACACGTCAAAGTTGTTTTTTAAGAGAACGGTTGACTCGAGTCCCATTGTTCCTGTGAGACTTTTACGAGACGATAAAAAATTTTTTAACCTTAAAAGAAAGGGTCAAAGTTAAATTTGCGGTCAATTTTTTTAACAGATTTCCACCGATCTAGAGGTACAGAATCCCTCCACGGTATTCGTGACGTATAATTTTTATACACCCTGTACAAACGTGAAACGGAATCGATGCGATCGGATCAAGCCGTTTACCTGGAAGAAATCCTATTAAAGAATTGTTAAACGAGACACACAATATCGCGTCTTATTTATATGGTGGTCGTGGATCGCTGCCAAAACGGGAAAGCGAAGACGCTGCCAAATCGGTTTCCACGGTATTACGAGGACAGAAATAAAAGCGCATTCCGCGGATTTGTAACTCTCATTTGTCCGGGGATAACGGCCACGGTAAACCAATCCTGGTCAATAGGGATTTAACCCTTTGTGTTCGTAATTTTTCTTACGTCGGGTCAACGGTTAGGACGGTCGACGGGTTCTAACGATCGATACGTATATGTAACTGTTCGGCGTCTCGATTCGGCCGTTGGAGTGTGCTAATCAAAGGAAATTACGGCGTCGCGTTACACGCAAGAAACGCGTGCCGAGAAACCCGCAATTACAAGGAAAGACCGTAGGCTAATAAACGCGAAACGTTTGCATCGTGTTCCAGAGTAAACTCTGGTGCGTTGTAATCGATTTTTGTTAATCGTTTAAAGTTCCAACCGAGCCAGCAGTCCGACGAACTTAAATGAACGCAACCGAAACTAACTTCGGACCGAGCCCCTTCGATTCCGCAGCGACTGTAACTTTTGTCGACGATTTTCGCGTGTCGGACCTAACCCGGGTAACTTGTTGATTCTCTCGGAGAAAATCGAATTCGTATAATTAGCCTGCAATCCACTGACCCGGAATCGCGTTTGAACATAAAATTATCATTTCCTTTGAAATGCGAGAGATGTCTTTGTTCCCACAAGAAATAGGTTCTCTGACGTTCTGTCTGAGAGATCGAAAGACAGATTTGTTCCACATAAGACAATATGTAAAATATCCTCACCTCCCCCCAAACACATCTGTTAGCGCCAACACGTGTCGAGTCAAGTTAGTGACCCGTATCGAAGTGGCCCTTAGGCTCGGATGGATTTATGATAGGGTCCTGGCCTACGTGAGGCCCTAAAAGGGGACGAGGGAAATAAAACAGAACCATCGATGGACGATGGCAGGCGACCACATTGAGTCTTCCAGCTATTAACCTGATGAGGAAAAGTCGAGAGAGGCTAAGAATGTAACCTCCCCTTAACACTTTGACTGCCAAACTAGGAACCTAAAAAATTCCATCAAATCAATGTAGGTTATTTAATGAAATAAAAATTGAAAAAAATTATATGTATGATACGGAGTAGTCCTCCAACTTTCTGGCATTTTACAGATCCTAATCAAATTTGGTACGATTAATATATTAGCGTAAAAATTCAGTTTAAAACTTGGACAAATAGTTCCGTCACCCACATATGGATGACATGGCAGTCAACGTGTTAACTTTCATTTAAACAAGCGGGGTCTTGTGCCTTAAGGATCTAGCCACGGAGTGGGGAAGGCGAGGGTGCCTTCTGGTAGGAGGACTGTGATGAACCACGCAGCACTTACCACAGGACCGTCTAGGCGTAACGTACTTAGTCTTCGAAAACCTCTGCTCTCTCGATTTTAACCTATTTCTAACATATCCACGATTCAATAGTTTTTCCATGAAGTGGAAATAATATTGTTTCTCATATATGTATTTGCGGGGCCAGTAGGCGTACACAAACAGACTAATCGCGAGGAAAATTGCAAGGTAAATGGCTGAAAACATCCAGTTAACACCGTGCCAGCCCGGCAGTCAAAGGGGGTGGGAATCAGATTAAGAGGATCGAGGACACACGGGGATTTTAACTTATTTCTAACATATCCATGATTCAATAGTTTTTCCATGAAGTGGAAATAATATTGTTTCTCATATATGTATTTGCGGGGCCAGTAGGCGTACACACAAACAGACTAATCGCGAGGAAAATTGCAAGGTAAAGGGCTGAAAACATCCAGTTAACACCGTGCCAGCCCGGCAGTCAAAGGGGGTGGGAATCAGATTAAGAGGATCGAGGACACACGGGGAATTCGTACCGTCGGCGGATGTCGAGCGAAAAGGCAACGGACAAGTTGTTAAGTCAATTTGATTGTGACTGGATTGGTCTTCTCTATTTGCCGGTCGGTGTGAATGCGCGCGTACACAGATGGGGAGAGAGAGAGAGGGGACACGGCCTTCTGGCAGCCACGTCCCTAGTCCGCAAGTATAACCCTCTCGCAAAACACACGTGCCGATCGCGATTGACGGAGAGACGCGGTCTCTAAATTCAATCGAAATCAAAGAGATCGGGTTTATTGGGGCGCGCGAAACTACGCGAGGATTCCTTGCGGCCGGGAAATGTTTCGCGATCGATCAGTCCC
Source organism: Lasioglossum leucozonium (assembly GCA_028454225.1). Taxonomy (NCBI): domain Eukaryota; kingdom Metazoa; phylum Arthropoda; class Insecta; order Hymenoptera; family Halictidae; genus Lasioglossum; species Lasioglossum leucozonium. The sequence goes on from CM052213.1 coordinate 6,072,049, forward strand.
GGCCGGCGCGACCTTATCGTCGAAGGGTTGCAATTTCGACTCGTTCCCCCCCGGGACGATTCGAGGCGATTCTCCTTATCGTTATCGAGCCCCGAGACGACGTATGAAACTCTCCTCCCCTCGCCCAGCTGCACTACGCCTTCCCACGAACCGTTCCGTAAAGACGGGACCTTAGGGAGGTGGCCGGTGACGCTTTTTCTGAAATCTCGATAGGGTCGCGCTGTGGACGTTTCAACACTGAAAATCGCTCAACTTTCACCCTTTCGCTACGGCAGCCCCGTCCACCGAGGTACCGACCCTAAACGGAGACTTGTGCCGAAAAATAACCTGAAAATTCTAATTTTTAGGAGTTAAGAATTATAAGCCAGGGCTCGGATTTAGTGGATCGCGACGGCCAGTTTTCGAGGGCTACGCCTCCTTTACCCGGCCGCGCGTCTCGCTCCCCGCGGCGGCCGTAGTTCTCGAGGCAGCTCAGGCTCGTACCATGGATCATAGACGATATTCGTGGCGCATTAGGGCGACACCCGTACCAATAGGTTTCCACATTACCGTTGAGGGTTCGCGTCGCGCTTTTTTAAAACTGTGTTACAATGTAAATATCGGCGAAAGGTAACAGGTATAATCAATGCCTTCAAAGGTGGCAACTTCTATCACAAAGAAAATTTATAAGTTTTCTGGAAACGCATAACGCTGCTTACACTGATGTTTCCTTGCATTGTGACGTACGCTGGCTCGTTGCAGCGAAATGTTTAGTTCAGTTCTTTGCTATAAGAAAAGAGATCCATTTTACTTTTTAAAACCCAATTGCATTCTGAACCAAAAATTTGGTCCTTCTTTCCTTCATGTAAGTTAATTTTCGAAGAATTCGGCACTAACTGCGATTTCGACAATCATTTACATATTCTTCATTCGGTGATAAATCAGTTTGATAAGCGTTTCATCGAGTTCGACTCGTTTAGAAATTTTTCCAAGCACGTCTAAACGTGCGCGAAAATCAAGTTGTTCCAGCCTTTAATAAAATTTGGACAGTAAAAGTAAAAACTTTTTCAAAGTTTATCTAATTTTATTTTTTTAATTGATTTTCTACAGCTGTCGTCCGAAATTATTGTGCGACATAGTGGAATAGGCCTACTAGGGATACCACTGATAAAAAAAACGCATTGACATTAATACCTCAACGGTAATGTAAAAACCTATTGGTACGGGTGTCGCCCTAATGCGCCACGAATATTGTCTATGCGGTACGAGCCTGAGCTGCCTCGAGAACTACGGCCGCCGCGGGGAGCGAGACACGTGGCCGGGTAAAGGGGGCGTAGCCCTCGAAAACTGGCCGTCGCGATCAACTAAATCCGAACCCTGCCTTAAGGCGCTGGAACGGTAGCATGGTGTGCACACACACCACTAGGTCAACCGTATACGTACATGGGGATTGCAAGGATCCGGGAAGCCGCAAATCATGCCTCACTAATGCAAAGTCAAGACTTCTTAGTAGTCACAATCGCTAGATAAAATATAGATCTAGCGCGCGATCTTCGCCAAATGGCCCAATTTTTACGTTTTCGGGGCGTAAATTGCATTATTCGGCAGAATGTAGCCCTCGTAGCTCTATGAAACGTATTACTCGACAGCTCCGACAGCGGCAGCACTGTAGCGCCGCCACATTGTTTCTCGCGGTTCCGCTACATGGTGTCGAATAATGCAATTTACACCCCGAAAACGTAAAAATTGGGCCATTTGGCGAAGATCTCGCCCTAAATTTATCTTTTATCTAGCTGACTACTAAGAAGTCTTGACTTTGCATTAGTGAGGCATGATTTGCGGCCTCCCGGATCCTTGCAATCCCCATGTACGTATACGCTTGACCTAGTGGTGTGTGTGCACACCATGCTACCGTTCCAGCGCCTTGTAAAAACCAAATATGTAAAATCGTTTGCTGCCGAATGGATTCGATAGAATATTTGGTACAAAACAGTAAACTATCGCCTTGATGTTTGTAGTTTATTGCGTAATACGTTTGGATGTGGTTTCAACAAAGAGCAGTTTTAAAAAGTTTTAAGAAATCCAATATGTCAATAAAATCAACGGAAAATGCTCTGCCGATAACGAAAAATGTTCCCATCGACTATAGATGGCACTTGTACAGATCATCTCGATGCCGCATATATGCGGCGCTCGTACCTAGAAGTCGTGGCGTGGATGCCGCGTATATGCGGCGCCCGTACCCACAGGTCGTCGAGTGGATGCCGCATATATGCGGCGCTCGGCGCGAAAGGGTTAAACACTCAGAACGTTTGAACCACCGATCCCCGCGGGCTGGAACTTGGAATTTTGGCATTTTCTCGCTAATATCTACCGGATTACATAAGGTAAAGTTTAACCATGAGTTAAATTAAGCGTTTCTATCGACATGTTATCATCCGGCTGTCTTCGTGCCGGTATAATTTATATGGTCGACGATTATAATGAAAGCTAACCTGGCGCGCGTTTAATGCGCAGCTAATTAGAACGTATAGAGAGCTGCGGGAATGTATTCATTTAGGGCCGGTTGCACATTTAAACTTGCGGTGCTCGGCAGTGTACCGGATATTCGTCTAAATGTCTCTGGAAATTTGGTCAAGTCCCGTTTCAATTAATGTAGAGTCAGGGCTATCCTTTGGCGAATTACTGCGGTCCCCGTTGTCTCGTTAACAGTTCCGGAATGTTCGGGACACCACACGTTAGTCACGTGCGACGAGATTCATCTTAAGGCTCTCGGCCGTGTTCCCGTTCGTATATTTGCGGCGGGGAATCTCAAGGCTCTTGGTCAGACTTAATGCTCCTAATGGCGGTCCCTTACGCGCCATTATCAGCTGCGACGCCGTTGACAATTCGCCATTTCCCCTGGCATCAACTTTATCGAAATTTATCGGGCCTTCGTTCGCGGAACGCTCGACCATACTGCTCTGTTTTATGTGCGTTACTAGTACATTAGTTTCGAACATCTCTAACATTTTTATTCGCATTACATTCGCGACGAGCTCGCGGAGGACTCAAACCGAAAACTTTTATTTATCGACGGATTAATAAAAGTTCCCGGACGGGTTTTCGATCAAACTGAAAGTCGAGAGCAATAAAATCGTCACGAGCGACGAACGGAGGTGGTTCGTCGAAAATTTCCAACTAACTTCATTAAGGCAGAAAACTGAAGTTCCGGAGGGCGGAGGAGTAAGAGTCGGTATACACGTCGGACATCGAGACTTTCGAAAACTACGATCATCATCAATTATCCTCGGAGGAGTTGACGCTGTTGCGAGTTGTCGCAGCTTCTTCATAACTGCCCCGCGATCTTCTCGTATTTGCGCGCTTGTCTCGAACGCCTCGAGTTTCATTGGATGTTTTTCGTTCCGGGTGACCGGGAAACTACTCAGTGGCGGCCCCCGATAAACTCATTCCAGGTGTTACCAAAGCGAAAAGCAAAGAACAGGCGTGGCCTTAGCCAGATACATGTCGACCGGGAGAAATGCGGAAAGCGGGGTCCCGTTCGACCCTAGTAGCTGGCCAATGATAGATTGGAAAAGGGTCAGAAGGACAATAAAAAGGTGTTACCAAAGCGGACTCGTTTCAGTTTTTCTTCGCGTCAAGGCGGCGATACTTACGGCGTCCTTATGGTTCCAGAATATATAAGCTGGGGCCTCCGGACTCTGCCAAATTATGCAGGTGAGGTTTATGGTGCTTCCTCGATTAATGTACAGGTCTGGCGCACCCAGGATTTTCGTTTGTGGCTCTGCAACAAAACAATTTCAACCGTGTTATTTGCAGTAATTGTACGTATGTATGTATGTATGTAATGATATTTGCTCCCCTCTGGGTTTCAAATCCATTCCACCACCTTTCCCTTTTACCAATCCTCAACTATCTCAAAATTTTCGAGGATCACGGTCATTTCAAGGTCATATTATTATACATATCTGAATTTATTTTTCCATCAGTAACACGATGCAATAAAAAAAAATGTAGTTATGTACCAAAAAACATCGATGACCTTGACAACTCCAAAAAAAATGACCCTCGAAAAAAAATATTCATGCCAAATATTTGGTCCATTGACACCATGCACATTACGTAACAAATAATTTTTGCATCACAATAGACTGAAGAGATATTTAGGTGTTCTTATTCAAACGGACCACCCTGTATTTAACAAGAGGTACAAACGAAGAAGTTGGGACTACAGTTGATCGATGTCTGGGATTTTTAGAAGTGAATTCAGATTGTTTAGATGTCACTTCTAAAAACGATCTGAACTTCGGCAGACTCGAGACCACCTCGTTCAGGGTGCGGTGCCCCCTCCCTAATCGTACAAAAAACTTCCCTTTCCTCGGATAATTGCGAGTGGGAAAGCCTGTGAGTAGGAGTTGAAGGCGGGCCCAAAATCGCCAAGATGGTCGCGGAGTCTACCCGTCGAAATGGCGGTGCGGAAACGGACGCTTAAGGTCAGGTCAAACGCGTCCCAACGCTGTCGGCCCCGGCTGTCAGACCCCCACATTTGGTAACCATAAAACCACCAGGGGCATATCTACCTAGCCGAAGTGAAGCGAGGGACCTAAGAATTGACCTCGTATTTAAACCTTTATTAACGTGCGCAAGGAATGCTATTCAATACAGTCCCTGGGACTCGGGAAACGAGCTAAAAACTATTAAAAAAGTACGTCGACAGACCCAAACCGTAGTCATATGAAAAAACAATTGTGTCGGTCCCAGAGACAAATGAAAATGTGGAAAGCACAAAAAATATTCAACGCGACCGCTACACGCAGTAATTAAAATTACATTAAAATCGTCGAAACTACAAACACCGTCTGCGAGGCTACTATCAAGTAGAACGGACCCCACCGCGCGATCCCTGGCACGCACGATCCATTCGAAGAACGAACCTCACGCCCAGCGACAACAGCGACGGTCGCCGAGCGATCGCTGGCCGCTGTATTCATCGCGCCGAAAAATGGCAGGCCCGTCGACGTGGCCGGTATTTATAGTCGATTCGGTTCGCCGGTCCGTTTTGTGTCCTTTCGCGGTGCCGCGGCGAGGAGCGATGCGGTTGACCTGGCTCTTCTGCGCGGCCCCGAAAGAGCACTTTGAGGCCGGCTCATACAGAGAGCGTATACACCCGCCGTCGTGTGTGTGCTATCAAAGAGAAAAAGAGACACGGAAAGGGTGTGTAAGCGTGCGCGGCGGTGAAAGCGGGGAGCGAACGGGGGGCCATCGGTGAAAAAGGCTGCCGAAAGAGCGAGCGATAGTAAAAAAGGGAAGCAGGTATAATACGCGAAATAGTTTACGCATCTAGCAATTCTATAGAATTTCTTCGGAGGCAGGTCTCTTTATTAAATTCACATCGGCAACAGATGGCCATTAGTTTTCGTACACCCCGTAGACGCGGGGGCGTATGTCGCGCGCGGCACGAGTAGATAGGAAGCGAGGAGAGGTCACTCGGCGCGCGGATCGATGCGAATATTTTCCGGACGGCCTCCTCTTCGAGAATTGACCGAAATAACCGGGCGGCGTACTTTACGGCTTTGTGCAGCAGATGATACCAGAGACGACGGTTACGCGCGCCCCGCTCCGCACCCTCGACCCGTTCTCTCTTTTCTTCCGCTCCCCCTGTCCGTCGATTTACTATCCAATAGTTTTTCGGCCGTTTGATTTTATTCGCGTACGTTCATTGTGCAGCGACATCGAGCCGCTCGGAGTGTGCTCGTATTGATAAAGATCCTGTTGCTGGCGAGACCGTAAAGCCGCCCGTTTCGGAGGCGCGAGGCGCTGTCGCGACGGACACCGGATCGCATTCACCTCGGCCGCGATCATTTCATCGACAATCGCTTCGCCGACACGATTTTCCTTGTTCTGTTTTTATCTGGCCATTTTTATTGTTTAGCTTCGTCGGTGGCCGCACGCGTCGCACGAATAATATTTGGCGTGCATTTCTTTCTTTTGTTTCGTGGCTCTATTTTGCGAGAATCCTGTTAGGCCGAGGAAACGGCGTTTCCCGGCCATCCGATGAGATGCAAATTTTCGCGACGCGCCCAGTTGTGTCGCTCGTTCGTTCTGCTTAAGATTCTCGGGGAGTTCGAGGGAAACGCGACACTTAATCCGCGTGTTTTGCCTTCCGGCAGTCGCGTCTGAAATTTTAACGCGACCGGTCACGTCTTATTCCCCGAGCAACGCCTCCTCCTCGTTTGCACGCCGGCGAGGCTGTAATATTTTTAACGCTCGCGCTTCCTCGGGCTATCGCGCGCTTGCCGACGGAATAAACACAACCGGCGACGATAATAAAAGGTTCAACGATTGCGAAACGGAAAGAATTTATACGTGTACATCGACCGAACGTCTGGATGAATGAAATTTGATGGAATCGCGACTTTTTGCCTCGCGTTGGCAGGAGAGCTTGCCGGAGTATGCTAATTTCGGGCAGCTCTATTAAAGCACGCGAAACACTGTTTGAATTCCTTCGGCGCGAAAGAATACTTAATTAACTGCGCAGTGATACAGAGCTTTAATATTTAGCCCCATTATACCGGGCAAATAATTATTCAGCTCTATTTAAGCTATCCCGCGCACACCGCTCCTCGTGTCCGCAGATTTTTTGTCTTACTGGTTTATTTATTTAATTTTTTCGTTGAATTTTTTCTCGCCAAGAGATCGGCGACCGGGGCTTATAGCAAAAGCCGGGCAATACCGGGCTGTGTGTCGATCGATATCAGGAATATACGCGAAATGCTCTAACGTGGGTTAACCGCAGATGAAAGCCGGACCGAACCGGACTGGCTGGACTACCCCCGGCCGCCGTCCGGACTGAAATCACGTATTGGCTCTTCGATACGAGGGTCCAGCCTCCTGCCTTCGGAAAAGGTGTACCCATCCCCTTCAAATTCTAATTAGTGGCCCGGAGTGCTTTTAGTAGAGCGAACTGTGACGCAGAAACGGGCACGGCTCTTTGCATTCATCTGTCCCTTAACCTGTCACAAAGCGCCCGCCCTCCGGAAACTTGTAAAGCGGATCTTTGATATTCCGCGAATTCGCGTCGGGGAAGAACGAATTATTATTACTATTAATTAGATCACCGGAGGGAAGCGGCGGCGGTGCAAACTTTGGCTGGATTCGCGACGTCGAGCGGAGAGATAATTTTCATTAATATTTATCGCTGAAATTTGAAATGTTAAATCGTTCAAATAACAGATTTAGCATCTCCTATGTTGCGAAGCTAGCTCGCATACGTTTCTAATTGTATCTTTGTTGTCAAATATTGTATTCGCACAATAACGAGGAGTTTCGTTGTACAAATTTCGGTCGACGCAAATACCTTTTGTTTGCAGCTTTATTGACACAGATATAGGCGAGGCATTAATCTCTCCATGACATTGAATAATCTGGTATAATACAGTGGGGCGGCAGCCAATATTGGCATAAGCGAAATATGGGCTCGTTCCTTTCGAGGAGGTCCATGATTACAACGCGTTTCGGGAATGAGTCTGACTTATGGCACGAATTTTTTCGGTCGTTTGCCAGGGACCGGTGTACGTCGACGAAACTTTTTCTTCGCTTCTGTTTCTTCTTTTACTTTTGCTAATTAAACGTTATCATTCGTTTCGAGCATTATTTCAATTACGTATGTTGAACCGCGTCGAAAAATTTAAGAATGTTTGCTCGACTGTTTTATCATTGGTGTCGCGAGCAAATTTTTCGTTTAATCTGGGTCTCGGCGAATTGGTTCATAAAAATTTACATTTATAAAGGTAGAACGTTTATACGGGAAATTATGCATACTAAAAGTAATGGAAAATTATATCAACTTCGTAAGAAACGGAGTTTTAAAGGCTTCATTCAGCAGCAGCTTGAGATTTTACTTTCGTGGATCTTGAATCAACAGAAATGTTTTAAATGAATTTCAATTTTAATTTGCCTCCGTAGAATTCTTACGAATGGCGAACTTTATAAACACGTTTAATTGAAACGGAAATTTACGCGTCTATAACGTAAATAAGAATCCGGTAATTATGTATATTTACCTACGTAAGAAACTAAGTACAATAAATAATGAAATTGGTTCACGTCATCGCTACTCCTCGTCTGGCTATACACGCACCTGTACTACTTGTCTGACCATATACGCACCTGTTCTACTTGTCTGACTATATGGCGTACCTATACTACTTGTCTGACTATACGGCGTACCTATGCTACTTGTCTGACTATACACGCACCTGTACTACTTGTCTGACTATATGGCGAACCTATGCTACTTGTCTGACTATACACGCACCTCTACTACTTGTCTGACTATATACGCACCTGTACTACTTGTCTGACTACATACGCACCTGTACTACTTGTCTGACTACATACGCACCTGTACTACTTGTCTGACTATATGACGTACCTATACTACTTATCTGAATATACGGCGTACCTATGATACTTGTCTGACTATACACGCACCTGTACTACTTATCTGACTGTATGGCGTACCTATACTACTTCTCTGACTATACGGCGCGGCGTACCTATGCTACTTGTCTGACTATACTACTTGTCCGACTACATAACCTACGTAGACTACTTGCCCGACTATATGGCGTACCTATACTACTTGTCTGACCATACCTAGACATTGCACACGTGTAACTATTGCGCGAACGAATGAGAGAGCAGAATTACGGTGGTATTCGGAAGAATGGCGACGGGAAAACGGATTTCAACGAGAGCAACTAGAGCGGCGAGCGGAAAGAAGAGGCTCGGCCGGCAACATTCCGCAGACAGTTTGATCAACCTGTCACCAACGTTGTATCACCGGGATCCACTGTTTCGCACGGTACATTGCTTTTGTACTTACCAGGGCTATTTGTTACGAGGTCCACAAAGCATACTACGCGCTTCGTTTGTTGACTCTCGACCCAAATAGAGAGCCGTCGGTCCACCGATGGCCTCCCGATGGCGGCCGTGCCTTCGGTTCACGGTTTCTGATCGCCGTGCGGAAAAGGCTCGGGATATCAAGTGCGAGCGACATAGATAGAGTACAGGGAATTGTGCCGATTGACGATTGTCCTCGGAACTAGACGGTAAATTGCGTTAGACGACGGGGATTCTGCGAGAGAGGACGTACGTACATACCGTATACGGTACATATGCCTGCTGTACATGTACGGCCGCGTCTCGAATACGGCCATTCGACGGAAACAGTGGGTGATTCCGATCGAAATAGAAACTAGAGCCATACGGCCGGAAAGAAAAGAACCCGGAAGAAAGCAATGCCCGATGGGGAACTAGACGAACCAGTCGCGAGAGCAAAATGGGATCGATCCTCGACCGCCTCTGCTACTATGTCCTTTTAACAGCGGCTTATTAATAATATTCAGGACAGACCGAAACAAGAAAAGCACTTGCATGACCTTGCATGACCTTGGCGGTCGCTGTGTTGCGTCGGCGAAAGAGAAAAAAATCTGAAGGTCACCAAGATTTCCCAAAAAATGATATAAATATAAAAAATTCCAAATCTACCGCGAACACCCTGTACAGCGACAGGTACGTACGAGTATGCTGATCGCAACAATCGCGGCAGGCTGAACGACATCCGTTGCACTGGTCGAAACCGCTTTAAAATATTCCTGTCGAGTAGCAGCCACGCGGCGCGGAATACGCGAGCGCGGAAACGTTCGCGGCCAGCCGCGGGTTGAATAAAATTTATTAGCCGAAGTATATCCCAGTCATGACGGTGAATCTTATCCGGGGATAGAGAGAGGGACCTGTATCTCGCGAGAACTCTATTCGGTTCGATGAAACTGGGTCACCGAGATTCTCGTGGTGCACAGCGCGGACACGGTCGGGGCCATCCGAGAGAGAGAGACGGCCGTGTCGCAAAAACACCGAATGCAAATTGCTGTTCTTCTTTCGGGCGTCGTCGCCGACTCTCGAGTGGCGTCGCCAGAACCGGCGGAATCGGTCCGCGCGCGTCGCGAACCCCCTCCTCCCTGCAGCCAAGTTTACCGTCGAGGAATCGTAAACGCTCCATCATCAAGCGTGCGTTTCGCTCGTTCGTACGCCAAAGAGAGAGAAAACAAAAGAGAGAGAGAGGAACGAAGAAGTCTCTCACTCTTTCTCTCTCCCTCTTTCACTTCGAGGCTCGGCCTCTGGAATCTAAACCGGACGGACGGCTTCACCCTCGGCTTCTTTTGTTTGCCCCTGAGGCGAAAGCCCGACAAAGTGGGCAACCGGGAACTTTCGCAACTTTTTCACGCCCCCCACCCCTCCCGAACTTTCTCGCCTTTTTTTCGGCAAGCGGAAGCACTTTAACGCGTTCCCCATCGTGCCGCCACTACTTTAACAGCACGTTTACGGAACGACGGTTATCGAGATTTAAAAATTGTAGGATTCGAAATACCGTACCCATGAAATATTCGTGCCAATCCGCGTTGTGTTTTAACGGCAAACTCGCGTTATTAATTAGTGTAATAACTGAATATTTAATAACATTCATCGAGGCATCGTTTAATGGAACAACAATTAATGATTCGCATAGGTAGTTACGTAAAAACGTTAATGGGATACATGTTATTAATATAACAGCGACGATTATAATAGGATTGAATATTTTAAATATGCCAACGGGGCGAACGCTATAAAGCGTTCTAACTTTAATTAGTATAATTAACCGCATCGTAGGTACAATTTATGGAATATTAATTAAGTGAATAATGCGAACACTACGCGAACTATGTATCGCTTCGTTTGAACCAATTTGGAAAGGTGTTGAAAGTGTAAAATATGCTGTTGCGGTATTTTCACTGTGGAGAATTCTCACTGGGTCTCTGAAGGACCCAGCGATGGACCACTCAAAGACCTTCGCAGTCCACCAGTCAGGGCCGAAGGACTCGAGAGACCCCGAAGAAACTGCCGAGGAACTTTGAAGCCTCACCTGTGGGCCTGGCGGACCGTAAAAATTTCTGAAAGACAACCGAAGAACTTTCAAGGTCCTCCAGTGGGCACTCCGAGAGTCTCGAAGATTCTTGGAGGACTGCCGAGGAATCGTCACAGTTGCCGGGGCTCGCGAAATTCCATGGGGAGTCTCGCGAGCACCATCAAGTGCAATCTTTAAAGTCGTTTAGGCAACCGAGACCTTGCGCTACGAGTCGAAAACAGAGTCGAAGTGGGCGCGATACTGTCTGACGTGGCCAGAGGCGATTGTACGTTTAAACGGGGGTCAAAGGGAGAATCCGAAGTAGCCAGGTGAGGATTTCCGGGTCTCGGCCTCGCAGTCCCCGAGGCTATTCCGTGGAGAGCCTTCTCGAGTCCGAAGATCCAGAGACCATAGGTAATTTCCAGACTGATAAAAGTGATATTCAGCCTCGACTGATTTTTTTCATGCAGTTCAAAGAACATATTAACATCGCACCACCGGAACGATGCACCTCTGCAGTAGGTTTCTCGCACGAGCATCGGCGTACCTCAAGCCCCTTCATCCGCGAAATATGCTTCGGTACCATTCCAAAGGCATAATTGCATCACCGATACACGGCTGACGTGACATCGAGAGCCTCGTCGATTCACTGTACTGTTGCACACGCGTCCCCGCTACGAAATCACGATCTAATCGTTAAAACCACAATTTACGCGATCTTGTAAGAAACCTCGTGACCCAGTTCACGCGACTACATCAAACGATTCGTGTGACACGGTAGCAACGTGACAGCGTCTCGCAAATAAAACGGCGAGCGTTAATGTAAATACGTGCGGTCGAACTTTTCACAACTAATTTGCATCAGGTCGGGCCAAGAATTTGTTAATCCTAGCTCCGTTTATCTTGGCCCCCAATCGCGGAATTTAATCTTTTTAGGTGATCTAGCCCTCTCACCCTCAATCAGCCATTTTCGGACACCCTGTATAGACTCCTGTTTCGATGACCCTGTTACGAGCCAGGGCCGCGAGCAGCTCGAATGGCCGGCGAAGGGTTATCACCCTAGGAATATGATCTCAATTTGTTAGTTGAGGTGCGCGGACGAACCCAATGTAAAATTGGGGAGCCGCTAGGATTATAGACGGCGAGGACGAACCTGATACGATTGTCAGGGAGCCTCTCGGTTTGGAGTCAAGCGCAGACGAACCTGATGTGAATGTCAGGGAGCCGTTAGGTTGCAGACGAACCTGATGTTTAATCAGGGAGCCGCTTGTAGGTTGGATGAGAGCACAGACGAACCTGATGCGAAATCAGGGAGCTGTTTGGATGCGGACGAACCCGATACGATTGTCAGGGAGACGCTAGGACGGTATGTCTTTCGTGGACGAACCCAATGCGAAATTGGGGAGCCGCTAGGATTATAGACGGCGAGGACGAACCTGATACGATTGTCAGGGAGCCTCTCGGTTTGGAGTCAAGCGCAGACGAACCTGATGTGAATGTCAGGGAACTGCTAGGATGGTTGAAACTTCGTGAACGAACCCAATTGGGGAGTCACTAGGAGTAACGCGCAGACGAACGTGATACGATTGGCAGGGAGCTGCTAGGAGGTTGTAAAACAGCGCGGACGAACCCAATGCGAAATTGGGGAGCCACTAGGAGGTTGACAGAAGGCACGGACGAACCTGATTCGATTGTCAGGGAGCCGTTAGGATGCGGACGAACCTGATGTGTAATCAGGGAGCCGCTTGTAGGTTGGATGAGAGCACAGACGAACCTGATGCGAAATCAGGGAGCTGTTTGGATGCGGACGAACCTGATACGATTGTCAGGGAGCCGCTAGGACGGTGTGACTTTCGTGGACGAAACCAATGCGAAATTGGGAAGCCACTGGGAGGTTGGATAAATCTTTGGTGGATGATTAGAATGTCGCGAACGAACCTGATACGATTGTCAGGGAGTCGCTAGGAAAGTTAGTGGGCCTCGTAACTAGTATAATTTAGTTGATACAATCCGAGCGGTTAGATTGTATCATGTGGGAACGTTCAATTGTTCTATTAGGATATTGGACGATAATTGTTGGTTTAAGAAGTTCTACTGAATTATCGGTAAAACACAAGTATATTCTGTAATAGAGACTTTGTTACATTTGTGTAAATGACGCGATATAATTGAATTGAATAGAATAAAAAGAATAGAAAGGTAAGACTGCTACCTTACTAGGGTGCTCGGTTTTGACGCACTGGCAATGCGGCGGTCTTGGAACGACTTTAAATGCTTAATAGATTTTAGACCGACTGCGGAATCTATATGGCAATCTTTGATCGAAGGGGACTGATGCCCAATCTCACTGGAGGTCGATTCTACGAGATATAGCACGACGCGACACGATTCGTGACTACAGAAGTACTAGCCCACGAGTACAGAAATGCAAGGGCTTTATATACCCTTGCAACGACAGGTGGTATTTGTCAGAACTCATGGAAAGAACGGATGGCTCTTGTCTTTATCTTCAAATAACAATCGTGTCTCATCGACGTCCAGTGGGTCGTGCGTTTGTTTGGGTTTAGACTAAACATATTTTATCGAGGGTGGATTTGTGCGTTTATCTAGGACGGTTCCTGCCAGAGATGATTTTAAACAATTGTTCGTCATCCGTAACAACCCCAAAAACTTTTCAGCAGGCATAGCCAAGGTCCCACCCTCCACTGTACGCGGATTTGATTCGACAGAAGTTGCCGATTCGGAAGAGAGCCGATTTCGCTCACTGGACGGTTTCCGATGACCGATGGAAAAAGTATCCGGTGCGAGTGACACGCCGAAAACGGCGAAGTTGCCCGGAGGAAAGCTCGCCGGAAAGTGTGGTCAGACTGACGCGACGACTGCTCGATCATCGAGTCGCCAGGGTAAAAAGACGACGACAGACACACCGTTTCCAATTTTCATATCCAGCCCGCGCGTAATACCGAACCGAACAGAAACTCTCTCTCTCTCTCTTTCTCTCTCTCTCTCTCTCTCTCTCTCTCTCTCTCTCTCTCTCTAACCGGACGATATTCTTCGTTTAAGAGATATTTTAGCTTCCGTGGCGAAAGTCGAAAAGTTTGCTCGGCTCGCGATCATAATATTTGGACGGAGTGAAACGTCTTTGACTTCGGGATACTCCTCGCCAAATGAAATTCCAAGTTTCCACCGTGAAACCGGTATGTGTGTACAGTTTGACAGTAAACTAGACGCGCCCCGGAAAAGTCGAAACAGCGGAGCCGGGAGGAAGCAAACGCGTAACAATTCCGCGAACCAAGTCGAACTAATACGCCGCCGCGCCGCGAGTACACTAGGGTGGATCTTATTTTTCGACTACGAAATTTCGGGCACGCCCCCCACCCTCTAATATTATTCCATTTCATGAACAAATGATATATCCAAAGTTTTAGATGAGACGGACGGAAGATGTGGCGCATCGAGCGCGAAGTTTTGAGTAGTAACTGCACGCTAAACGCGAAGAGTACACTGAACATTCGAGTGAAATATATTATACCACCGAAAACATCATAATCCCTTACATGGATTCAAGAACAAGTTTACTTTGTACGAATTAAGAAATGCCAACGTTTGTTTTCGTGCTTCTCTATCCCCCGATATATAGGGTGGGTCGCCACATTTTGCCATCTGGATTTACGTCATTATTATTACGCATTGCAAACAATGTTTCAGATGAAGTGGAATGGTTTGGAAAGGGGCACATTCTGATGGTACATTTTTTTGTAGGTGGACGTGTAAAGGACATATGAAGGTCATTAATGTTTTTTTTTAAATGGAATCATATATTTTTTATTGCATCAGCTGATGCTCCTTCATATTCTTTATAAAAAAAGTATTAATCTATTTGTGTAAAAAAATCATTAGTTTAGGAGATATTTTAATTGTAATGCCTACTTTAATTTTTTATATTTACAGAAAAGGTTCAATGTGGTAACCATTTGCATCAGAACACTTTCTGAATCGAGAAGTTAATGACTCACTAACATTGCGTAGTGTATCTGACGTTATTTTGTTACACTCATTGATGATACGATCCCTCATATTGGCCATTGTAGTCGGAAGCTCAGCGTATAATCTTTCTGCACGTGTAGCACTTCTCCCAGCTTCAAAATAAATTGATAACATGTCTATCGTTTCTTCTTTAGAATACTTCATTATGAAGTGATAATTCACCGTATCGCAGTATTCACCGTATCAGAGACGTAACAGAGACTAAATTTCACAATAAGTAGGAGAGCAAGAATTATCAACACAGAAAATGTAAATATTTACATTGATAATTCTTGCTCTCCTACTACATTATCACATTGAATTCATAATATTGATGTCGAGATTTCCTAACAAATTAGCATTAAAATATCTCCTAAACTAATGATTTTTTTACACAAATAGTTTAATACTTTTTTTGTAAAGAATATGAAGGAGCACCAGCTGATGCAATAAAAAATATATGATTCCATTTTAAAAAATGACCTTCATATGTCCTTCATACGTCCACCTAAAAAAAAAATGTACCATCAGAATGGGCCCCTCTCAAAACCATTCAACTTCATCCAGAAACATTGTTTACTATGCGTAATAATAATGACGTAAATCTAGATGGAAAAATGTGGGGACCCACCCTGTATAACGAAAGATATTTTTAAAAACTGAAATACGACCGCGCGTCCGGTTTTGCATTAGGCGCGCAACGGTTTACCCATGGCAAGGAGCATTTCCCTGATATTTCGGTCCACCGCTGATGAATTTCAATTAATATCGCGGCTACCAAAATCCGTTTGGCTTTTTCATTTTCCCCGCGCTCGACAACTCCCACGGTCTATAACGAGGAAATCATTTCCGCGGAGAGAGACAGAGAGAGAGAGAGAGAGAGAGAGAGAGAGAGGGAGAGGGGGAGAGAGAGCTAGCGTAACAATTATTTCAACAATTTTTCTCCGCGAGCATCGTTGCATCGCGCTCTCCGGTTACCGTCGGAATTTTGTTATTATTTCCACTTTTTCGGCTCATTAATAGTCATCGATATCGGCCGAGAAACATGTTTTCAGGGAGGATGTAACGTAAAAATGGGAAATGACGGCGAAAACCGAAGGTGAAACGGCGTTGTGTTATCGGGACGCTTTGAGGTGAAACATTTCAATATTATTAGGGATCCCCCTTATCCGCCGCGCTGTAAAATTCGACGGGAATTCGATTCCTCGCGTCGAGAACTCGCGCGGGAAACCGTGAAAAATATTATTCGAATCGTTGTTCTAGGATCTCTCCGATTGAGCGGGCGAACGGCGTTCCATTTTCGCATCCGAGAGCTCTTTGTTCGTGGAAAATCTCGAATGTTGTCTACGAAGCAGCCGCGGGAGAATCATTGATCCTTGATTTCCCCCGTCGCACAGTGGTCGGATTCGCTAAAACGTGGCCAAAATGTCGAAAATGAATTTTCGGTTAGGCGTATGGCCTTTGCCTTACTGGATACTCAGGTAATAACTCTATAGAAAACCCAAAGTAAAAAGTTTTTGTGTGTGCAATGGATGCTGTTCCTGGAAGTAAGTACTATTCATAATAATAATTGGGTTTATATTAATCAGTGTTTAATATCTATAAAGATAAAGATAAAGTTTGATGCGCTGATTTTAGAAATGTATACTAAAAGTTGAATATTCCACAATATTCCACTGAGATTTTTGTGTATGCTTGTAGTAGACATTATGTAGCTTAAATTATTTTGAAAAGCAGCTGCCCGAATTTGCCCCTTTTGTTATGCGATCCATTTTTGTGACTTAAAGGTAGTCACGGTATTAGTTACAAGCATGTTTTCTCGATAAATTTAGAAGATATAACAAAATTTGTTGAATCAGCATTGTATGGTTCCACTTATAGAATTTTTTTATGTATGTTTTGAACACCACAAACCATATTTTTTTATTGTTTTAAAAAATAAAAAAAAATTTTCGAATGATTAATGCATCATTTTTATTTAATTTCAGGTTCTTCTGATAATGAAACACGCTTCTCCAGAAAAGAAATTTACCATATGGTTAAAATTACCTGAATGATGGATTAAGTATTATTTTCACATACCCGACCGCTACATATTACAAATCCGCCATTTTGTTTTTTGTAGTTTTTACATCAGATTCATATTCGAGGGCACAAGAAATATTAGGAATACTAATTTTCGAGAGAGTCCAATAATTTTTTGTGTTACGCATCCGCCATATTGAATCCGCCATTTTGTTTTTTATCTTTTTTACATCAGATTCATATTCGAGGGCACAA
This sequence comes from Lasioglossum leucozonium, assembly GCA_028454225.1. Classification (NCBI taxonomy): domain Eukaryota; kingdom Metazoa; phylum Arthropoda; class Insecta; order Hymenoptera; family Halictidae; genus Lasioglossum; species Lasioglossum leucozonium. Next base: position 6,089,282 of record CM052213.1, read on the forward strand.
GAAATATAGGAATACTAATTTTCGAGAGAGCCCAATAATTTTTTGTGTTACGCATCCGCCATATTGTATCCGCCATTTTGTTTTTTGTAATTTTGACACCTGATACATAATCAACGACCCGAAAAACTTCAAAGTATCAATTTTGAACTAATTTGGAATACTCCTTCCTATTTTGGCCACGTTTTGGCGATTTCCGACCACTGTGCGTCGTCGAGCGATTTTCGGAAAATATCTGGGACAAAGGCACAGGGGTGTCCGCAAGACACAGTACAGCAGTTAAACCGTGCATTAAAGCCTTGGTCCTTTCTCCTAAGACTTCCTAAACTCGACATGTGCAGGAGAAAATTTTTCCGTTTCGGTACCTTACGTATACTCTCGAGCAACTGTAGAGTTCTGATTTATGGCACAATCCCTTCCGCGGAGACGAAGATCCCTGTTTCCTATCGTAGAGGAAAGGCTGTACTTTCTACTTCTGCAAAACACGTGTTTTTTCATAATGTTCCTGTATCCTTAGGTTTGCTTCGTAGTGGGGATATTTGGGGGTGGTCGAAGCTTTTTGAGAAAACTGCAGTCAGTCCAAGTCCATGGATTTTAGTGCATCAACTGTCGCCGTGAAATGTTCCCAGTGCGAAAACGTTTCGAGTGTACAGTGGAACGTGAAATTTGGGATGTTCTCCTTTTAGAATTGTTACATGTTGTTGGATTGTTGTTAGAATAGACATTATTAAAATATTGACCGTGGAAAAATTTCATGGAATCTGTGTGAAAGTGAAAGTCAAAAGACCGGATTGTTAACTTCACCGCACATCCTCTGAGCTGTCGTATACCTGCTATCTACCACCAGCTGTGCAGTTCGTTGACCTGACCGTACAACCCTTGGCTTTCGGTAATGTCGTACACCTGAAGACATCTGTGCAGTTCGTCACCGAATGACCCAGTGACACACATTTCGAAGCAGCAAATGGATTTACGGTTGAATAAGTGAGTTTTTAATACGATCAGTTTCTGCTTCTTCTCTCGTTCGGGTAAAGTTGTCATAAATCGGGTAAAAATGATGTGGATCCGATTTCAATGACCACGTTTAAAAGTTTTTACAAATATCTCGTAAACTAAAGCCGCAAGGCAAAAAGTCTAAAGGGAAATGTCGTTCAGAATCATGGTCTTGACAACATATCCAAAGCTCATTGAAATCGGGGACATAATCGAGAAACTCTTGTTTGTTGCGACATCGCGGCGTACCGACAACGCTCGCCTTCCGACTCGCCGCTCTAGGTCGCGCTCTGATTGGTCCGTGTTTTTCGTTAATATCTCCTAAACAAAGCCGCAGACGCCATTTTTGTAAAGGAAAATGTCGCTTCAAATGACCCAAGGAACCTCCCATTTCCGGCTTACGCAAGAGTTTTGGGACACCCTGTATATCCAAGCGAATGAAATTTTCCGCCCGCGCTGGAAAAGGAGGGCGGAGGACCCTTCCTCTCTCTCTCTCTCGCTCATTTTCCGCTGTTTCCCTCGCGCGCTAATTACCAGTTTAACCGTTAACCGTGTTGCGAACAATACGGTTTGTTTCTCTCGTTTGCGCGACGCGTGGACGAAAAGCGAGGGGTCAAGTGAATATTCTACTCGATTACAGATCCGCAGATCAGATCTCCGCGTTGAATGTTCTGTTGCGAGAATTGAATGCCGGCTGTTTGTTATCTCGGTAACATTCTTTCGGGTAATTTGACCGGCGCGGTCGGATCGCGTAAGCGGCTATATCGGGCGAAAGCGGCGAACACGTCCGGCGCGCTAGTGGCATTGTTGGAAACTATCGCAACGGTTCGTCTAATCGGCGACTATCAACTCGTGGAAAACGTACGGTCCACGGTAATTGCGTCCCCTGGTGCTCGAAGTTAGTTCGATAAGAGATAGCCGGGGCGCCGCGCCGTCCGTAAACGGGGAGAAGCGTCACCGTGCAAGAAACAGCTGGCTATCTCTGCGTCGATTAACTCGCTACGACGGTGTAATTGTTTTGTAATGTTGTTTCGATAAAATTCTAGTGCCGCTGGCCCGGTCCCGTTGCTCACGGTCATTTAAATCCACCGGGACCGTGGAATTCGTTCACGCGATGCCAAATTTCCTCGAATAATTCAGGTGAACTGAAAACATCCCCATTCCCGCGCGACTAATGGAGTGGAGGATCCTTTCCGCGGATAATCGCGCAATCCATGTCTCGTTGATCTTGATCCGAAATAAAAATTTTCAAATCGGTAGGAAGTGTTTTTTTTCGGAACGGGTCGACGGAGTCAGCTAGAGACGGCTCTCTTTTCGAAGCAGCTAAATGTTCCGGTTCACGTATCAAGTCGTCCGTAGTAAACCACCGAGGAAGACCGTAACCGTCTTTACTGTCACTCCGGGTCGAACGAGCAACCGTCGAAGTATGGAAGATCGTCGTTTCACCGAGGATAGATAGATCCTCGCGGCGGTAGGCGAGGGTGGGGGAGCAAATGGACTCGTCGCGCGAGTTCGTGCAGTTTTTATCAGGCTGGTTTATTCGCGTTACGACCCGGGAGTGCCGTTCACATTCTCATCCGACTTCTTATTGCTCGCCTCGCGCGCCAGATCGAACAATTGCCGTTTGATTTGGTGAAAAATCAACCTCCTAATAAAAATCCTTTTGGCACGCGACGGATCCATCGAAGTGGCAAGACGAACTAAGTTGGTTCGTTTACGAAGATCGCTTGAAACGCATCGGCGGCAATCAATGTCTCTCGTTCGGGGCGCAAGCACCAATAAATGTCCGCTCGATTCTATCGGCGGGCCGTGTATCGCACACTCTATTTACCCGAAGTTATCGGTTATCAGAAAATTCACTTATTTATACGAGAGCCCAGCGCCGGTTTCCGATAATCGACGTTCCCGCCGTGCACCGGCGTACAATTCTCGGCGGGCGTATTCGTGAAAGAGGAGCGCAGAATCTCCCCGGATACTTTGTGAAAGGCTAGACACACGATCCCGCCGTTTCGCGTTTCGGAAAACGATTTGCTTCCCGTTTGCCACCGGGGTTCGGAGCGGACGCGCCGATTCCTAGCCGATCCCCACGGTCGACAGTTTCTCGCATGACCGGCCAGGATTTTCGCCACGTAACTATATATTCCGGCGAATATTTCCGAGTATTCCGAACAGCTTTGTTTTCCTTTCCGCGAGCTCTTTCGTGCTCTTCCAACGCCCTCGGACATCGCGCGAGTTGCTTCGATCTTTTCAACCTTCGACAGGGAATAAGGTCCGCGAGGAGCGTTGCTGTAAAAGCACGCTACGGCAGCTTCGAAGACAAGGTGTTCCTTAAAGAGAATAATTTCGGTAGTGCTCGCGGAACTTCAAAATAGCTCTTCTATCTACCGATTTCAACTTTCTTCATCAGCATTATCTCCTCGGCGAAACTTCCTTCCTAATACGAACTTTCGATCTAACTGTCTCCCTCTTTCAAGCGCGATCGGAAGGAAAAAGAGAAATTTCTAGACCCGTATTTAAATCTGAAAAAGAGCTTCAACGCTCTTCCCTGAATTCCACCGAGACACAAGTATTAGGTTGTCCGTAAAGTTCTTTTCGTTTTTTTAATAGGAATTAAGTATAAAATATATTGCCTTCTGTGTACCCTTCTTAAATAATCTCTTCCGTTCTCTTGACCTTTTGCCATTTCTCCGGGAGCCTCATAATGCCATTTTTCGAAAATTCTCTTGGCTTACTATTAACCCTTAGCACCCGAATGGCGACACGGAGTCGCCGCTAAAAATTGCTGTACCATTATTTAAAATATTGTTTACATTATTAAATAAATTGGCATCTAATCAATTACTAAACGTTTAAGTATGTTATGAGGTATTATATCAGTTTCATATCCATAAAATGAAGAAAAATAATATAGAATGGAATTATTCTAGGTTGGAAGAAATGTTTAATTTTTAAGTTAAAATAGCTTCGAATGCAAAGGGTTAAAATATTGTCCGCGACCGTTTTTTACTTCATTTATTGATTTGAATTTTCTATTGCGAAGAAAATTTTTTAAGGAGAGGAATAAATAATAGTCTGATGGTGCAAGGTCTGGAGAGTATGGAGGATGTGGTAGAACATCCCAATCAAGCTCTAAAAATTTCGTTCGCACCGTTAAAGAAACATGTGGCCTTGCGTTGTCATGGGGGACCCACACTTCGTAGCGATTAACGTATCCAAGCTTTTTTAAATGTTCATGAATCGTTGTTCGCGGAATGTTTAAAGCATCTGCTATCTTACGAACACTAGACCTTGGGTTTTCATCGAGATAGCCCTTAATAAGATCGGTATCAGTGGAGGATGGACGTCCGCTGCGATCTTCATCTTTAAGATTAAAATTTCCGGCTCTAAACCTCCTAAACCAATTCCGGACTGTTTGAACAATTATAGACCGGTCACCATAAACGTCACAAATCTCCTTTGCAGTATTTTTAGGCGTACTGCCTTTTTGAAAATAGGGAAACATAACGTGACGCAAACGCATCTTTTGGTCTTCCATCTTTCACAACGCAAGAAACACACGATACACTTTCTGCTGACGTTGAGAACTGTTGTCTTGCCTTGCCAGAGGATAGCTAGTGACCACACAATTGACGGTAGAGTGATCTGGTTGTTTGTTTACTTAAGCAGGACGAGATAAGGCCCCGAGCGGCGAACGCAAAAAGAACTTTCCGGACAACCTAATATATTAAATGTTAACGTTTTGTCGATCGTAAATTGTTTAATGAACATGGTATAAAGTTTTCGGCTCTACGGTTCGATCAATTACAACAATATAATAGCTATTTTATGAAATCTTCAAACTTTAACGATTCGGGTTTGAATCTGCTAACGTCATTAGCCACGTTTTCTGACCCCACGTGTTTCTAGACCCGCTAGAGGACTCATCAGTAAGGCTATCTAGCGGGCCCTGCCTTAGACACACAAGTGTCGAAAGACTTTTTGAAGAAAGTTATTAATATACAGTAATTCATCCATAATTGTCTAAAATAATTAAACGATAATTGTCTAATCGCCTACCCATTCCACTGAGGGGCATACCCCGTGAGGGGCCATGAAACTCAGTAGGCCTCGGTCGCCGAGCAATGTAACCCGATACCGGATCGGGTATATCGGTGTGAGACCAGGAGACCACTTATAATCCAATGACAAAACTTCTTTATTTTTTATTATTTTTTTATGGAACTTACACCAATATATTCGTGGCATTTTTCTAATGAAAATGATACCAAATATGAAATAATTCCGATGATATTTACCTAATATATTGGTAGATTTAATATTCCGTTTGTGAAAGATTCTATCGAAGATATTGGAAAATGTAGGTTAAGAAACAGAAGTACTCAAAGGTATTTTTGAGTTCAATAGGGTCGTTCGTATTCCAGGGAATGAAACATTTATTCGTCCTGCTTTTATCGAATTAAGAGATTATGCACAGTTCTCGATTGTCGAACGAGTGTAATACGCAATCTTGATCGACCAGCATCGGGGTTGTTCCGTGCAGCGACTAAATATCCTTTATTTCGTAATAACACGCCGATGGAAATTCACCCGGTGGCCTGAAAACGAACGAGAGCATTCAGTCGACCGCATCGATTTAGAACTATTTCGGCCCGAAGGTCTGCGAACTCCGAAACGGCCTGCGAATACTGTTAATAGACCGCAATTCCGTTTTATTAATTCTTTTTTTTTTCTACGGGAACTGCGACAGACCGATTAAATGTCTTTTATGTCTCCCGAGATTAAATATTTTTTTACGGGAAAATCCTTGCCGAACTTCCCCGTTACTTTTTATTCGCGCTCGGTAGAATTATTATTACAACCGCGGCAGAAGCTGTGGGGAGGATGGCAACAAAAAAGAATCTCAGGCATTAATCTCTTTTATTAATAATTCCCGAGTTGGCGGTAATAGAAACAGCATAAACTCTTTAACCCTTTTAGGGTTAATTAACGTCGTTTGGTACATTTGCGAAAAGTGCCAATGACGATACATCGTTGCGTATGCATTGGCGTCATATTATACGCATCACGAGAGATCTGTACCTCGAAATAACTTTATAAAACGTTAAAATGGTTCAAATTCAATGCAACACAATAAACAAATGTTTATTAGATATAACTTTTGGAGCGATAAGGTAGAAACGGGACACGGATATTCCTCTGATATCCCTCGACAAGGGATAGTTTCTTGGAACCGCATCGCAATCTTTACGATGCTCATGATTATATGTTTATGATAGTTATCAGACAGCTCAAGTGACACGCCGTGCAACGACACGGCGAGACTAAAATCTTTCTTTTAGTCTTTCTTGATCCTTCTAAAGAGTAGTCAGTGTTCGAAAACCGTCAACGTTTTGATAGAAATATAATTAGTAGCAGAAAATTTTGTCAGTTTTGTTGCTACCTTTTTACAAAAACTACACCCTGTTGCGGACATGGATGACGCAGAATTAGTTCAAATTATTGATGGGTTAGATCTAAATGAAGAAGATGTTGACAGTGATGACCAGTTATTTGCACCAAGCCGTCGGTGTGCTCGCAGAATATATACCGACAATGAGTCTAGCGAAGAAGTATCGCAAGATGAAGGTAACGAGAGTGATAGTGAGGAATCTCTGAGGAATTTCAGTGAAGTAACTGTGGAAAACTATAGGCAATATAACCCGCGCCCATTATTTTTGGAAACGACCGGTCCTAAACATATGCAACCGAACATGTCGGAACCAATAGAGTATTTCAATTTATTTTTTACTCGTGAATTTCTGGACACGTTGAAAATTGAAACAAATAACTATAAATATTTATAATAACACTTAAATTTTTTTTAGTGACGTTATACCAGCTACACGCTCCACTTGTTCTGTAGTAGATCTGTCTGACGCTTGTCGTGCATCATGGAGTTGTCATCTTGTTCTCAGGACCGATATTGGTTATTTTATTAAAAATGATTGAAAATGAAGTATTTATATTTCATACCACGTGACCTACATAAAATTGATCAAACAATGATTACTGCAAATACTGTCTGTAAAAGAGAAACTTGTTTCTATGTTTTTTATTATTGCTTATATTGCTGTTATTCATATGATTTTCAATAAGTATTGAAATACAATTGACATTACATTACTCTCCCATTCTTCCCCAATACGCTGCATTTAAAATTTTTTGAATATCATTCTTAGTTTGGTTTTAATGAGCTTTTTCCTAAACCATAGTAAACTCGTCAAATTCCTCCGGTTATCTTCGCAGAGACCCGTTTTTGGTTGGGTACTAAAAGGATTAAACAGTCTCTCGATGAATTTTTATATTCGAGCCGATCTTGTTTGCCGTAAATTGCTTTCGAGCATTTCGAGGGTGAAGTTACGTGCTCGCGCGCTAAGTGGAGGACTGTTTAAAATCGTCCCTGTGTGTTCGTGGAACGAACAGGTGCGCAGCCAGAAACAGACGGGACAAGAGACGTCGTTGCCCTCTTGGTACAGTTGTTCGGTTTAAAGCCCGAAGAGGACTCTTTGAGCCCCGACGACACGTATAGGGACGCCGCTCCTGTCGCAAAATCCCCGAAGGGCAGTTACGTGGGTGCATACCTAATCAGAGAGACGTCCTGCAGAATGCTTGAAAGCCTGGAGAATCTCGTGGTTCCGTCCCGTTGCCAAGACATCCGTGAACTTTTGTTAGACACGTTTCTAAAGGACAACGCAAACTGTCATTCCGTCGTGCGCAGCTCGCAGCGGCAACCCCCCTGCAATTTACGATGAAGAAGCTTTCCCTTGCCCCGGAAGTATTAATTTTCTAGACATGGACTGTTCGCGAACTCGTATCGCTTGGCGCGTAGTACCGAGCCGTTCCTCCATTTTACGAGCATCGATGGATTACCGCGATTACGTAACACGCTCTCGAAAACTATCGCGAAGAGTGCTGTCTCGCGGATATGCAATTCGTTCTGCATAATCGCTTATCAAGCGCGCCAACTCCAAGAGAGACCGATTCTACTTATCTTGTCTCTTCGAGGCTCCCACACCGCGAACAACTGGGTTATAAACTAAGTTTCCGCGCGCACAGCTGGTAATCGTTTCCCGCGACTTCCTCGCGGCGAACTGTCCCTCAAAGAAGAACTTATCCAATTACCAAATCATGCGATCCTACCGCGCGGTTCGACCAGGGCGAACGGAAACGACTGACATAATAAAATACGCGCGATTACTTCTTCGTGCGAGCTCCGCGCGTCGACTGAAACTGGTTTACAGGAGAGGAACAGAGTTGTGAGAAAAGTTTGACATTGAGAATAGTGGGTCAAGGTCAATTTTCCGGGAAACTTCTTCCTAACGTGTAGAATGGCTTTCCGTTACCGCCGGAATACCTACCCGGAGTAATGCAAAACAGGAAGCACGACTTCTCCCCGCAAGAAAACGGAAATCCGCAATAACTCCGACTTCTATCATCGTTTCCCGAGGGATTCACCGGAGAGAGAGCTATTCTTGCTTATACACGTTACGTCCATTTCGCGTGGTTCCTCCGCTCCGTTCTTCTTTATAGTTCTCGTATTAATTTTCGCCCGTCAAACTTTCCTCGTTTCCGCGAGCAAACTTCCCGCGACCGAGCACGGCCGTTCGGACACGTGATTTCTTTCTGCGACCTATTTAACCGGAAACGCGGCAACGAGATCTACAACCTCGCGTCCCGAGCTCTCGCCGATGCGTACGAGGAATTAAGGCCTGCTGCACACATGCGTTTTTCTAACGTGCGGCGACCGTGCGTCGACCGCAATTGCGGTTCAGTTGAAAGGCGTCCACTTGCGTATGTTTACGTACGGCGACTGCGATCTTCACTGCGTTTTCTACTACTATCGAAAATGGAGGTGTCCCAAAACAAGCGTAGAGTGTTTGCCTATTTTGTATATACAGTGTTTTATCGATAATTGGCCAAAGCACGGGTCCGGCCAGGGACAATTATCCGCCAGGTTTACTATTCTTCGACTTTTGCCGAACATAGAAAAGCATAACGAAGCCCGAGGGTCTAGATCGCCGAAAAGTGTGTGACGGCTGCCTCCTACACCCGCCAACAGAGGGACAAAACGGTCAACGTTTCCCGCTAGTACTTGGTCCATCCCCGATTCCTATATATACTGTCCTAAACCGCCTTGTAGTATCCCAGCGTCTAAGGCAGGGCCCGCTAGATAGCCTTACCGATGAGTCCTCTAGCGAGCCTAGGACGAAACGCTCCCATTCCTTTTCCTCTTCTCTCTCACTCATTCTAGCCACCGCCAAATTGGTGACCACGACGTCGCAACATGACGACCGGAGGAAACAAGGAGCCACACAGCAGCAACAAGGATGGACGACAATACCAGGGGATGGATGCCACTGCTAAACCGCCGAGAATACGTAATCCCTCTCCTAGCGTGGCTACCCGGCGATCGGCCGCAGACGCCCAGGTACCTGCAGGGCACGAGACTCTCGGACTGATGGCGATATTAACGAGAGCAGCGGACTCTCACGGAGGATCAACGCGCTGAATCGACATCCTCGTCAAAACGGCCACGTTAGGACAGCAGCATACACGGCTCGATATAGGCTTGAGAGCGACCCACTGCCTCGCCACGATGACTACAAAGTTGAGCAGCACGCTCCAGCAGCAACCGACGATTACGGATTGAGCAGCAAGCTCCGGCAACGTCGATTACAGATTGAGCAGCAAGCTCCAGCAGCGACACTACAAGTTGAGCAGTACGCTCCGACAAAACGGCGATGAAAAAGTTGAGCAGCAAGCTCCTGCAACGACGCTACAATTTGAGCAGTACGCTCCAGCAACGAAGACGTCTGAATCATCATCGAGTGGGCACAACCTGCAGGCATTCCATCGTCCTCCCTGGATTTTCAAGTATCGTTAACCACTGGCAGGGGGGTATTGTGGCGGCTGCCTCCTACACCCGCCAACAGAGGGACAAAACGGTCAACGTTTTCCGCTAGTACTTTTTCCATCCCCGATTCCTATATATACCGTCCTCAACCGCCTTGTAGTATCCCAGCGTCTAAGGCAGGGCCCGCTAGATAGCCTTACCGATGAGTCCTCTAGCGGGCCTAGGACGAAACGCTCCCATTCCTTTTCCTCTTCTCTCTCACTTATTCTAGCCGCCGCCAAAAGTGTAAACATAACTAATCCAATAACGAAACTTCTTCATTTCTCATTATTTTTTATGGATCTTTGACCAATCAATATTGTCACTGGATTAGTAGTGGTCGCCCGGTCTCACACCGATATACCCGACCCGTATTATGTTACACTTCTCGGCGACCGCAGCCTCTCGAGCTTCAGGGCCCCTCACGGGGTATACCCCGCTGTAGTGGTGATAGTTTTGGGACAATTATAGGTCAGACGCTTGGGACATTTATCGATAAAACTCTGTAAATACTATTGTCGCAAACAAAGAAGACCGTTTTGGGTGCATCCGTTTATCGATTCGAGATTTACACGAGGTAGATTTGCTACATCTTTTGCTGATTTAAGAAAAAATCCAGAAATATTCTTTAATTATTTTCAAATGAGTATTCACTCATTTAATGAGCTGTTAGATACTGTAGGATTTTAGGAAAAATGAGGGAACCGCCGCGCCAGCGGGAATCGAACCCGGGCCTTTCTGCTGGTAGCCGATCGGCTAACGCGCTCACCCACGGAACCCTCCCTTTATTCCCAATCTGCGTACGGTATTTTGTTGGTCTGGGGGGTCCTTGATCCCACACTCCGCCATCCTGCGACGACATTCGCCCTCGAATGTCCGTCACAGCGTCGTTTTCGTCGTCTCGTTTTCGTGTTGTGGCCACACTCAGTGCCACCAACACAACTCGTAAACATGCGACGTCTTCGCTACTCTCGCTTTGTTTTCGACTTCGTCCGTCAACGTCCACAGCGCCATCGAGATCGGTGTTCTCCCCTTCCTGGCCGAGTGTCCAAATGTAGGATTTTAGAAAAAATGAGGGAACCGCCGCGCCAGCGGGAATCGAACCCGGGCCTTTCTGCTGGTAGCCGATCGGCTAACGCGCTCACCCACGGAACCCTCCCTTTATTCCCAATCTGCGTACGGTATTTTCTGGTCTGGGGGGTCCTGATCCCAAAATACAATAACAGAGAGAATCGCATTACAGGATACATGGATGTTAGCTGTAACTCTAAGGTACGTAAATAGAATCGAGATATAAAGATGAAAAGAGGAGAAAGTGGAGTAAGATGGCGAGATATAGATTAGGAAATCTTGGGAGGGGGATGGGAGATATTGGGAAGAAGAAAATGACAGACAGTGCAGAAGGTGTAGAGGAGACGAAGAAATGTGGGAACATGTGCTGAAAATATGCAGGGAGGAAGAAGGAGTTCGATGTCTACTAAAGTATCACCGTTTATGTCGTTAATTTTGCGGCAGAATGACGAACGTGTGCGTCAACTGATATGCAATAATGTAATGACGATCGCATATGCGATTGCGGCGACCGTGCGTTCCTTTGAGGAAATGCGGAAAATATTGCACGCAAGAGCGGCGTACGTCGCCGCAATTACGGTTCAAACAATTGTGCAGCTTCTAATAGATTTCATAGTACTTCAGACCGCAATTGCGGTCACCGCACGTTAGAAAAACGCATGTGCGCAGCGGGCCCAAAAATATTCGTCGATATCGTGGCGAAGTTGACGGCTGGCGTGGCCGACGGAGAGAAAGTTCGAGGCACTTGTTACGAACGCCGCGCTGCAGTCGGAGGATTCTGTTCGAGGATCGCAGGAGACAAAGACCGGGAGAGCACTTTCTGGGGAAACGTCCTGGAGGAGAACACGGAGGACGCGTCAGGGAGACAGAGAGAGAGAGGGGCGCTAAGTGGGAATCACAAATGACTGATAAAGCCTCGGCTGGTTCATTCGTAGCGCGCCAGAACTGTTCGCCCCTTCTCTTCAGCATTGTTGCCAGGCGTCTTTTAGCCGGCTGAGTTTGAAAAGCGGAGTCTGTCTTATCAGCGGACGTGCTCATCTTCTAGTCGTTAGGCATTCTTCTCCACCCCGTTCTCTTCTCCTTCTTCTTCTTCTTCCCTTTCTCTCGGTCTCCTTGGACGTCAGGCTCGTTACGGCGTGCGACTAGACGATTCGAGATCTCGTCACACGCCTATGGCCACGGCAGAATACCATTCGCGATACAGACTCCTCGTCGCTGAACTATCTCAGGGCGGAGAGGATTTTCTTCGGGGGCGAGTCTTCCGACATTAATTTGAATTATTCAAGCCCTATTTGGTAGAGTGTTCTTTTTCACGCGGGATTTGGTGCTTCACTCGAACTCGAGAAAGAAAATATCATTTCTCCACTTCATGAGAAAATATCGAACGATGGATTTGTTTTGGGAGAGGGTGAGACTATTTTATGTGTGTCTCGATAAAAAAGCAAATTAGAGCACGCTATTCGAAGTTGCCTCGTTGCGAGGCTCGCCGTGTGCTATTGGGTCGGAGCGAAAAATTCGAGCAACGGGATGATCTACTCCACAGATCGAGCGTCGCTCGCTCGTTGTCGAAAAATTCGCCAGCCGGTCCTCGCGTCGCGTTTAATTTGATCGCCGTGCGACGAATCCGCTTGTTATTACGCGAACGGAGTTGCTGGAGGGTTGAGACCGGAAGTGGATGAGGCCGGGCTGGAAGGGATGAGGGTTGAAGAGATAATGTCGCGGAGCATCTCGCAGAGTGTAAATTTGATAACTACCGACTCTGCGAAACGCACTCGTCGTTCCGTTTAAAGTCGCTTAAATCCCCCGCACGCCCCACTCCCCGGGAATTTAATTATAATTTTAGTGGCAGATTCAGCGAGTAACGAGCGGGAGAGAGTTTGCCGCGCGCGCGGAGAGTTTTCCGCGGCCGAAAGAAATACCGGGGAAATTTATGTCGACCCATTTACGACGAGACACATCCCCGATTCCGTAATTTCGTTTCCGTTCCGGTGCCTCGCAAAGGCGTTCCCTCTGTCTCTCCGCTCCCTTGCTCTCGCGGTCGGTCCTGTTCCGAATGCGAATTCATCGCGCGAGTAACGAGCAATAATCCGGCGTCGAACGAGACGGTTGATCAATCCGGTAAGTTCCTCTACGAGCGTATGGACAGCGATGTAAACGGGACATGGCCCTCGTAAACCAACGACCGGCGGGTGCACACGCGAACCTTTACGCCCTTTGCACGGTTTGTTTCTCGTCGCGGGATCGCTCGTTTCGCCGTGTTATATGATCGGGACGAAACCGTAAAGAATAGAGGAAAAGGAAACGGGAAGAAGAACGCAAGACACGGGCGTAAAAAGCGAAATCACGAGCACTCCTCGGAACGACCTTTTACTCATTGTCGAGCGGAACCGGCCGTTTACTTCGCGGAGCTTTTTGGAGCTTCGCTTCGAACCGAACCCGACGGAGCGATGGATTTTATCGCGCTTGTTTCACGTTGCATAATAAATCGTCTTCTCTGTTTTAACGCTCGCAGATTAGACGTATATCTTCCTGCATATTAAGCGGTAATTAGATGGTCCATCGTCAGACTCGAACAGCTCGGCCGGAGAGCCTCGCGCGAGCTTAGAGAATATTATATCCCGTAATCATATTATAATATATCATAATTACAACGTTCGCGTCGTAAACAAGAATAAACGTACCATAAAACGTGAAATATATTCGCAAACCTGCGATAGAGCGTTTCACCTAGGAATACTTTTCATTCGCGGTTTACAATATTCTTATTCGAAAAATAGTCACACTGAAATTAAGAGTGATTATTAGACTGCGGATCTTCATGCATTTATGGCACCTAAAAATTAAAAAAAAATGTTGGAATATAAAATTCGATAGAATTTGGTACGATTTTTCTTTATTTTAGATCTAGAAAAGCTATTACCACTGAAATTTATTTAATTCCACTTTCTTGGAATTTGCCTACAAAAATTGAAAATTGCATAAACATCCGCTGTCTAGTGATTATTCATTTTTCCACGCATAATCAATTTCACCATAACTCCGAGCCAATATCCGGTGTTTGTAATCAAGCATAATTACTGCGAGCTTTCCGGAAGTTAGGCTATCAGGTTTTCATTATCCGAAAATTCTGACAACAGTTGGCATAGTCGAGGGATCTCAGCCTTGCGTCGGTGCGGGAGTTTCGCATCGATCTCGAGATAATTTTAATACGCACGCAGCGGACCATGATTAATAACGGAGCCAGGAATGTTTCGAATACGTTCTACGGTGTCACGCCGGGAGATAAAGCGACGAATATTACTATGGCGTAGTGTTTCATCGTCGGTGATGTCAAGCAAGTTCAGAAAAGTGGAGCGTGTCGTAGCGTCGGATAAACCGTACGACCTACATATTTCAGTAGCACGTGTTTCTTTGCTTCCACCGCGATGTCAGCGAGCGTTGGTCGTCCCGTTTACGATCTAATGGATAGACGGATAAGAGATATTTTTTCGTATTCCGCCAGATCTCAGATTTGTTCAAAAATGTTCGTCCAATCCGAAAAATACCGTCCCACCCTCGAGCAAAAACGATTAATCGCGGCGCTACGTGTCTCTCCCTGTCAATGCTCCCAATTATGTATCCACAAAATCGGCCCAGCGAGAGAGAGAGCACGTCGAGCCTCCATAAGCATCCTGAATAACGGCAACAGCCCTGAAACGTGACGAGACGGCCAAAAATTCGGCGCACCGGGGAAATCGCGTTTCGCGATGACGTGCTGCGCCGTGCCGCGCCGGCGGAGCTCTACACATATTAATCAAAATGAAAATCAAAATTCCACGAGCGCGGTGTGTTCGCGTAACTCGCGAGGCCCGCGAGAGAGTGAGAGAGAGCGGCGAAGTTTCCCGGGGTTGCTGCTATATTCGGGGAACGAGTTGTGTGCTCGCGAGCAACGCTCCGCTCTCGAGCCGGGGCAATATAGAATGAACGACGAAACGAGCGCGCACACAGCCCCCTGGAAACGAGGATAGACAAGAGAGAGAGAGAGAGAGGAGAGAGAGGTCATGAAGAGAGCGTACGTGTACACTCGCCCCTCGGTTTTCGTGTGGCGTTTTATCTTTTTGGCACGGAATATAGGTAATCGCGCCTTATATTACTCCGAGAAGCTCTCCTAAAGGCTGGTTTAAAGTGTTTTATCATCGTCGGACCGAGAGGGCGCTATTACTTCGCTAGGAGACCCTCCAACCCCATTTTAAACCCTGTTCTATCTTGTCTTTCTCCGCCCCTTTACACCCCTGCAGTCGGCCCACCATAGCCGCGCCGCTTTCAGGGACCTTCGACGCTAAGAAGCTCACGATGAGAAATTGTCTGGCTAAGTCCTGTCTCCTTCCACTCGGTCAACCGTGTTCCGACTCGCGTTACCGGCACGACACACCCGTTCTTACGCGTTGGGGAGCCAGGGTTCCCGTAAACAGCGGCCGGAGACCTAAGGGAGGGACCGCGCATCGTGATCCCAACGAGCCCCAACGATCGTTTTCGACCTGCCAGCGGAGCAACGGAGAGATTATTTCGCGACCCGTCGCGCTTCGGCCACGGTGCTTAACCCCCTTCGTTACCGGAGCCAGTGCTGATTTATCGGCCGGCCGTGATTAGGCCGCCAAGTCCCGTCCTAGGGAAACACGAGCTGTACGGAACCTATTAACATGGATATGTTTCACGGCTGGATGTCGTTCCAAAATCTGCGAGGCGACACAAGAAAGCGACAGAAAAAAGAGAGAGAGAGTTGGTGTTCCGTCGCAAAACCGTAGTTCATAAAAAGAAACGTTTTCATTAGTAAGAGAACGGTCATAAAACAAGAGTCTACTATCCGGCCGTCTTGCTTTCGACACCGTCATAGCCCGATGTAGAGAATTATCTTATCCCATAGCAATAAATATCGCTGCAGAAATGAGAGGTCACAGAAAGTCTTGTTCACATCCTATTTCAAGAATTTCGTGACCTAAGGACATTCCTGGGGATTAAGCTAATTCTCTACAACACAGCGTCCAGATGTGCCGGCCATTGTCATAATTTCTCCGTCGTAAAAGCCCCCGCGGTCGTTAGACTCGGTGCAGTAAAAAATACATAGGTTTATGACACGGTCCCAAGGATGCATCGGCCAACCATCAGGCAGTCCCAACTCGAGCGCTGTCCCACTTTTCCTCCATGCTAGACCACTCACTAGACCCCCATGGAGGGAGGTTCAAACAATTACAGGCGTCTTGATTGGGAACTGAAGGTTGACAGCACCAATCCAAAAACAGCTCCTCTCTCATCACAATAGATGATGTCTTCCTCTCCTCAACTAAGGCCTACCTCTCGATCCACGAAGAGCCTAAATTGGGGACCTCATCGGAGACGGGACCAACAAATGGCAGAGAATTCGATTTCATCGTTCGTTTTGACTACATTTGCCCGACTCAACGGAGGTCCCACTTCCTCGCAAACGTCTCGAGCGAGTCGAAGCTTTGTCAGTACAGATTCACCGGAGATTTGCGCGCGTCTAAGGCAGGACTTGTCGGGTCGCCTTATTGAAGGGTCCACCGACAAGTCTGGGACGAAACGCGAATCCTTGAATCTCAACTTCCTTCAATCCAATCCTTTAATAAATAATTGCTCAAAATTAACTTGGCGAGCAATCGACGAAAGGTCGCGATAGATAAACATAACGCGACTGAACAGTTGGTAACGCGTCGATATTTACAGCGGAATGCTTGGCCCTGTGTGATGCTATAGAGGTTTCATAACCACGGTAAACCGTATCAGGGCCAATCATAAATCTCGCGGCCTTTTTGTATCGAGTGAATATTGTCAATCACCCTAGATGTAGATGTGACTTTGACTCAGAGGATCTAGACCAGGCAGTTCCAACCTATTCCCCTCCGATAACTGCAAGGTCCCCCACCATCGAACCTCTTCCCACTACTACGTACAATCGTAGAGTCAGCGAGTGGCGCGGTAGTGGTGGCAGTGGTGGCGCGGGAGGGAACAGGGTCGA
Organism: Lasioglossum leucozonium; assembly: GCA_028454225.1. Taxonomy (NCBI): domain Eukaryota; kingdom Metazoa; phylum Arthropoda; class Insecta; order Hymenoptera; family Halictidae; genus Lasioglossum; species Lasioglossum leucozonium. The sequence continues at coordinate 6,106,288 of CM052213.1, forward strand.
GGTTCGACGAGCTCCCTACTACTATACATCGTGACGATGAAGTCTAAGATTGGGAGAAGAATCTGAGCGGGGAAGGTGCCTCGAAAAGCCCCGGGGCTTCTCCTTGGAACTGCTTGATCCAAACAATGTCCTATGGCAGTGCCAGTTATATGATTCCCAAAGAATTAAGCTAGTTGATAAACTGCGCAGGATCAAGTTCTTTCTACTATTAAAAGCGGACATGTTCATCGCAAAACCAAATGTGAAAGCATGTAAAGGGTGTTGTTTGATATCCGCGGTTGATCCAAAATGATATATTTACACGCAAAGTGTCAACTAAGGAAAGGCGTGGGTTTTTTCCTCTTTGGTCGAGAAAAAACTAAAGTTCTCAATATAAATAGTGGACTGTATTTTTTAAAGCAAGGTACAAAACGCGGCGTGATATCTACAGTGTTTGGAACCGAATTGAGGGAAGTCCCAAGTGTAGCCGCATGCAAGGCTCAGGACTTCCCACCATCTTTTGATTTTCCTCCCTTCCTAAACCAGAAATGTTCCCTGGTTGGTAAACGCAAAAAAAGGGGGTGGACGGCGACGAAAGCGCAAGATGGGCCAGAAATGCAGCCTGTGTACCGAGGTCAACTAACAGACCCATAAAAAATGCAAAACGTTGCCAGGGCCTGATTCTTGGGAAATCCGGCGACCCTGGCAATCAGCACACACAAGAAAGGAAAAAGGCAGACTGGGCTCTGGTAGTTTTATGACATGGGCCTAAGCAATTTTCGAGGGTTGTCGTTACGCCTTGAGACGGAAAAGAATGGGCCATAGCCTAAATTACGGTGACAAGGCCACTCCGTACCTAATGCTAAAAATTCTACAATATAACATCCCAAGAGCGTAAGGTAATGCCCATGCCATAACCAGATGTTCCAAGCTGGACTCAACAGGTGTATAAAAATTATATGTCACGAATACCATGGAGGAATTCTATACCTCTGAATCGATGGAGATCTGTTAAAAAATTGGACCGCAAAATTGACCTTGACACTTTCTTTTAAGGTTAAACAATTTTTTATCGCAAGGAACAAAAGTCTCGAGGGATCAATGGGTCTCAAGTGAACCGTTCTCTTTAAAAACGACTTTGAAGTTTCGTGAATTAATTTCTTCCATACGTCTACAGGACTTCCCAATATGGTATAAACGTGTAGGGAATGATTCTACATGAGAAAATAAATTGAAAATATAGAATAAATTTTTTTCGTTTGACGCCTCGTTTTCGAGAAAATTGACTTTAAAAATGCGTCAAGTTCGCGTGCCTAACGTTTCGAACAAGTAGAATTAGTAGGTCATGAACAGACGCGTCAAACGATCGCCATTCAAGAGCACGCGTGCTCGCTGAATTTTCAAACATTAACTTCTCGAAACCGAGGCGTCAAATGAAAAACATTTATTCTCATATTTTCAACGAACTTTTCACTAACATATTATCAATTTATTTTGTCGTGTAGAATCATTCCCTCCACGTTTATACCATTTTGGGACACCCTATAGACATATGGAAGAAATTAGTTTATGAAACGTTAAAGTTGTTTTTTAAGAGAACGGTTGACTCGAGCCCCATTGTTCCTGTGAGACTTTTACGGTACGATAAAAAATTCTTTTACCTTAAAAGAAAGGATCAAAGTTAATTTTGCGGTCAATTTTTTTAACAGACCTCCACCGATCCAGAGGTATAGAATCCCTCTACGGTATTCGTGAAATATAATTTTTATACACCCTTTACATTTTCCAGTTCTTAAACGACTGCAAACTTCAGACTGTAATTTTCTATATTTTCTAAACCTAATGTATGCTTGTTTAAGCCGAAATAAACCTTTATCAGGTTTCAGTGGCTAAATAAAAAAAAAAGTATTTTAATGTATAACCACCCTGTATATGTGGACCGTATTACAGTATCACAAAATCTAGCGCGATATTGAGTATCGGTCAATGGATATTCGGATGACAATAAATCTTGCTATAATGGGTGTAATAGGTTTTGATTAAATATGATCTACTTCCTAATTGCGAGAAACAGTTTACGGTGGCTTTAACGGTTACCGATGTAATCGTTACAGGAATTGTACCAGCGAAGCGTGAAATTCAACTTTTACCCGTATGAATAATTTATCCAGCTCCCCTTCGCGCGGTCAACATAATTTTCCGCGTTGCGGCCCGCTTCGGACCGAACCCCGTGAAACTCCAGCTCATCAATAATTGCTATTAATAAAGCTCTCGCCGAAAAGATACACGGTCCACGGTTGAAAGCTCTCCCAGCGCGGCGGGACAAATCGGGACATCAGCTATTACGCGAAAGTTAAAATTTCGAACCTTAAAACGTATAATTAGATCGACTGGCTCGCGAGAACTTTGAACGGACGCGTCCTTACGCCTTTCACGAGAGCGTCGCGGAAAATACTTCCGAGCGATCTGGAACTATCGACCGTCGAGAAAGAGTTCCGGTTGAATCGTTTCCGGATAGCCACAAACTTTACGTTTATTCTCCCGGGCGCGTTTCTATCGGCTCCGGAATATTTCGGCGAAATAAAAGCAGCAGTGTCCCGCGAGGTAGCTGCGCGAAAGTTTATTTCACTTGCGAGAGTAGACGCTCAGGCTCTCGCCGTCCATCATACTTCGGCGCGCGAGCATTTTTCATCTGCCCTATTATCGGCGAACGTACCACGGAAACGCGGATGGAAATACCCATTCAATTTTTGTTTCTATTTGGGGCGGGGGAGGGGGGGGAATCGAAATTTAAACGAACGCGATTGATGAAGTCGAATTGGAATTCTACAATTTGAAAAATCGCCGGTATGTTGTTCAGAATTGATTTTATTTCATCCAGGTTTATATAAAAGAAATGAATTCGGATCTGAAATTTCGAATTTGCTCTCTCCGCTCCTGCAGAGGGTGCGTGCGCCGCTGAGGAAGACCTCCTGGAATGGAAAGCTTATTTTATGGGAACTGCCTCCGACATGCTCGCAGACTTTCCCATAACTTGGGAACAATTTAGACGACGTTATCGTCCCTCTTAAAGTCCGCGTTTTATTGTTTCGACGGTCAGCCGAAGAATTTTTCGGAACACCCTCCGGTCTCGCCGGGCGACGACGACTATTTAATTACGTCCGCACGGTTGCGTGCGCTCGCTCGTGCTCGGATTCCCATGGAATTCACGTAGCCGAGTATCATATTACACGTTATAATTATTTAATCTAATGTTCTCTCTCGGCCGACCCGCGACGCGCTGACTTTTTCTGCGTCGCGACCGGCTACGCTGATTTTTTCAATTCTACCTTCGTACTGCCCGCTGTGATTACTGTTTCCAATTTTTCAGTGGGCCGTCCGCGGTCGCCGCGGACCGAGGATCTTCGTGCGAAATAACATGTTCCGAAAATTTGTGAAATTAGAACAGTTCAAGTGCCAGCGACTTGTCAAAAAATCCCAAATATTGCCAATGAATTTCGCAAGCGGCCGCAGATAAAAGGCAATACAGGAATTGATCCATAATTGTCTAAAATATCTACACGATAATTGTCTAGTCGCCTACCCATTCCACTGAGGGGCATACCCCGTGAGGGACCGTGAAACTCAGTAGGCCTCGGCTCGGTATATCGGGGTGAGACCAGGAGACCACTACTAATCCAATGACAAAACTGTTTTATTTTTATTATTTTTTTATGGAACTTACACCAATATGTTCGTGGCATTTTTATAATGAAAATGATACCAAATATGATATAATTCCGATTTGACCAATATATTTGTGGCGTTAATCTGATTAAAATGATACCAAACACGATATAATTCGGATCATATACAGATATATAGTCATTTATAATACAAGTCGGTTGGTCCCTGCAAGACACACTCTCTTGACCGGGGCAATTCGTGAATCTTAAACTAAAATCGTAAATATCATCGGAATTATATTTGGTATCATTTCCATTAGAAAAACGCCACGAATATATTGGTGAAAGTTCCATAAAAAAATAATAAAAAATAAAGAAGTTTTGTCATTGGATTAGTAGTGATTCACACCGATACACCCGACCCGGTATCGGATTTCACTGCTCGGCGGCCGAGGCCTCTCAAGCTTCGGTGTCCTGTTCTACGTTCGGCAAAAGTCAAAGAATAGTATCCCTTCACGATAATTGTCTTTGGCCAGACCCGTGGTAT
>CM052213.1:6116322-6212467 GCA_028454225.1 Lasioglossum leucozonium
TTTTTTGTAATTTTAACACCAGATACATAATCAGCGACCCGAAAAACTTGAGAGTATGAATTTTTAACTAATTTGGAATACTCCTTCCTATTTTGGCCACGTTTTGGCGATATCCGACCACTGTGCGATTGGTCCTGGACGCGGTATAACGATTGAAAATATAGAAATAAAAATTGCTCGGTCGTACTTTTACGATGGACTGTAGACGGTTGGTAGGGAGCGGGGGATGAACAACGGGAAAGTTACCGCGGTAATAATTCTGAGAAATGCGATGATAAGAGTCGCGGAGTGGGGGGTGGGGTGGGTGGCACGGAAGCATTTCGCGACGTCGATGGGAGCGTGGCACGAGCCGCGAACAAGCTAATTCCGCGAGGGGGACGAATTATCTGAGAGAAAGTTTGAGCGCGACGCGAATTGGCCCCGACAGAGAGGTCGGGTAAAAATAATTAAAGCCGCGTGCGCGGGCTGTTAGGGGCGCGAGTAGTATCGACGATCGCGTGACCAGCCCGGCTGGATCATTACCGACACGAGAACCGCTTTCGCATCGTTTCGCGGAGCCGGCCCCCGAGGTTGCGCGCGGCCACTCCTGCGATCGCGAACGTACATGCCCAATGTGATCGTGCACAGAAGGAAATTGCGAGTGCGCCGGGGTCCGTCTGTAGTCGGAATGCGATTGCCAGGAATATCGTTGCATTATAAAGCAGATGATGCTGGCCGCCTCTGTAATTGGGGGAGTCGAGCTAAATGGCACCCTCTCTCCCCGCGGTCGAAAGAAACCGGAGCCGGACCTTCGCTCCGACTGGCACAATTCCGTCTGTCTTTCTTTCGCCGTTTCGTTTCTGGGCTTTTTCTACCGGCACGATAAATCGCTTCGTTTTGCGTTCAAGCACGCTATTTGTCTCTTCTTTGTATAGAATGCAAATCGGGAAGGCGTTTTAATAGCGCACCGTGATAATGCCACGGCTCGTTATTGTCGAGACCGTATTATTCTGTGCGTGTTTTAGATCGTTTATTAGATGAATCTGTGTCTGTGTGTGTGTGTCTTGAAGCTGGACGACACACGTTTCTGGATTTGAACGTGTTGACCGCGCGATAACCACCGGTGACGCAATTAGCTGTCCATTTTTTGCACTAATCTATTCGGTGTACCCAATGTTTAACGTGGATACGTTTTACGGCTGGATGTCGTTTCAAAATCTGCGAGGCGATCCTAAAAAACGATACCAAAAAGTGTAAGAGAGACAGAAAGATACGGAGACAGAGAGAGGGAGATCTAGAGATCTAGATTACGCTAGGGAAACGTGCGGATTGGGCTTCATACAGTAAAGCCTTGAAATAAGAAAAATCCTCTGGATCGCTTCCAGACGATTTTTGATTTTTCGAGGTCCACGGTCCGCAAGAAACTTAATGTTTCTACCTGCTGGATACAGTTGTTGCAGGAACAGCAGGTGGAAAATGAATATCACGACGTTGACACCGCTAATCTTATTCGCCTGATGGGAAAATTAGAAACGCGATTTCGTTTGCAACCGATGGATTGCGGGAGCCCTTTGCATTCGGAGTGGGGGCTACGCGGGTCTTCAGAAATCATAAAATGAGAAATCTAATGGAATTGAATATTTTGCCTCGTTACGTTTTCAATTCGCCGAGACCAGACGTAGGACATAGAAATTTCGTTTAATTTCTTCGAGTGTGCCAAATACGTGTAAATTCGCGGAGAACTCTGCAGTCCGATTACGCGGGCTCAAAGAAATGATATTGCCGATGAAAACACGAGGAACGGTCTAAAATGGCGGACGGTTGAAACAGAATTACGAGGCTGCCTGTTCGATTCCGCAAAGGTAAACTAGCGAAATAGCCGCTCGTCGCGAGGCAATTGTTTGCGTAACAGCTGCGTGAAATGCATATTGTTCGTCGCGTAAAGGCCTCTTTCCGATTTTTAGCCGTCCTTCGAGTAATTAGAAGAATGCTAACCCTCGACTTGCCCCAGGGGACACTCGAGGGTTCCAGCTGATGGCATTGGAAAGATGGCCATAAAGTCAATCCGTGCCACTCGCGTGCCGGTCACTAGGTACGCGAGGTTCTCGGATTCGGACGCAGTGGGCCTTATGGTCCGCATATTCGGCGGCCCGGGGCATTGTTATCTTGGGTCGCATGCGTAAGCCACTTAGGCTTTTTAGACAATTTATGATGCCTAAGCGTGGCACCCTGAGGTCGCGTGCGGATCGGTTAGAACCCTTAGCCTTCGTCACCGGACCCAGGCCAAGGAGTGGTAAACCATCTGCGGGCCACTTGGGTAAATTCACTCGTGCTGCTCCAGGGTCCTGTATTTTGTCCATCTCGGGAATTCTCGGATTTGACTTGAGGTGGAGACTTCCTCCTCCAACGGTGAGGGCGGTTACGGAAGATCCTCCTCCCTCAAGTCAAACAGCGAATGGGGATGACTTTCTCCCCCAAAAACGGGCCCATGTCCGAACTTCTCGCAAGTTATAAGAAGGGGCAGACTCCGGGGCAGCGAGTTGGCTTCATGAAGTTCGGCTTCATTTTCCATAAATCGAAGAGACATCGTTTCGGTCTGATACATTGTTATAAACAATTTTGCGGCAAGTTTCTTTTACAAATGTCCACCGATCCAGAGGTGTAGATTCACCCCTAGCACGGATGACCATTACTTTTCTTACACCCTGTACAGTAAATATATCTGTGATCCAAAAACTGAATACAAGTCCTTATTTCGGCATACGAAATAAACACTGCCGACTTATTTATCGACGGAGGCTCGGTAATATTTTATCCGGCTCTAATGGCCGACAACCCCGAAACAACAATGGAAATTAGCCGGTGCCGGTGGCGGCGGCGTGTTGCGCTGGCGTATCAAGAGCGACGTGAGTGGTGTCCGTGTGCGTGCCAATAAATACCGATTTTTCGTCGCATAGCACGGTTGAAAAAACGTCCCACGAACGCATGAATAACGTGCGCGAGGGCCATATTTCCTGCCCCGAGGGGAGCGACCGTATCGCGGCGGGATGCAAATTCGCAGCGCACGCCTTCAGCCTACTACTTAGGTCGAGCGCTGGCCGAACCTGTTCTATAAAGTCCCGGCGATTCCCAGTTCCCTGTTCTGAAAAAAGCGAATCCTTATCATCTCTCTCTAGCAATCTGTTGCGACGCATCCAGCTCACCCCAACCGTTTTATTGTTTTAGAATACATAATTTTAATGGCAGACTAAGCGCGCGGATTTGGCCACCACGTGGTCCCCTAAAAAGGTTCCTGGATCCTTGCAATCCCCATGTACGTATACGGTTCACCTAGCGGTGTGAGTGTGCACACATGCTACCGTTCCCTAATTACGATCGCAATTGTATCGTGTTCGGTGTCATTTTACACCCTTGGACAAAAAGATAGCACATGTGTGCTATCATTAAGTTCTCATGGATAGAGTCTGTTGCGACGCAGCCGCTCACCCCAACCGTTTTATTGTTTTAGAATACATATTAAGATATTGTATGTATACTACGTTAATATGTTCATGTATTATATTGTATATGCTACATAAACCATTCCTGGTTTAAAGCAATAAATAAATAAATAATAATAGTTTTAATGCAGACTAAGCGCGCGAATTTGGCCACCACGTGGTCCCCTAAAAAGGTTCCTGCAGACCCGTCTAGGGACGGGTCTCTTCCAAGCCCCTCAATTACATGAAGTTACCTGCTTACATTTATGGTGTAGCGACAATAGATTCTCGAAGCCATGGGACATGATTACTTAATTTCTTACTTTTTTCTATCTTGGGCCTGACCCATCTGTTTAATAGCCCTCATCGTTTCATTCATCGAGTCTTTTTATTGTCAGCATGTTTGCTAAGTCCGAAGCGCTTCAGGAGTTTATTGCCTGCTACGGTCATCGTCCGAAAGCTGCAGAATTGTACACTCGAAACACCTCCACACCCTTCGGTACCTGCAGTACCTAGGAGTGAAGGCAAGGGCGTTACCATTGGCCTTCACCTCTAGACTATATCCTCCAATCACCACTCTTTGACACACTTTTGTACCCCTCCTCCTAGCCGACAACCTCCACGTCCAGAGGAAAAATAAAAAAGAACAGATCGCATCTAACCTCGTCGCGTAGAACATCGCGAAACCGAAGCCTTCAAACTCCGCAAAAACGTGCCGGACCACTGTAAAGACACCGAGGGCGACTGTGTCTCTTGACCATAAAGCGAAATAAAGTATACGAAATCAAACCAACATTTGTCGTCTCAATCAGATCCGACTTTCGTTAATTCGAAATCGAATCGGAGCCAAACGGTGCCGGACTACGTTTGAGCTCAACACAATCCGTACCGTCCTTACCGGGCTTACGAGAGTTGTTCGACTCGCAGGTTTCTTTGCCGAGCGGAGAGGAGATCGCGAACGATCGTTATAAATTCTCGTGATCCAGGGGGAAGGCGCAGAGTGTCGCGAAACCCTGTTGACCCGCGGAACGGAACGGACCGCCGTGCACAAGTTGGTGGGAACCGGAATACAGAGAAAAAGTAGTCTGCCGGGCGAACTTCGAGAGCACGGTCGTCTAAAAGGTAGCGAGGTCGTTTGGCGGAGTGCCCGATCGGAAAGAATCGGCGAAAACCTAACGTTCCGCGAACCCGAAAACGAGAAAGTTAGGCAGGATCCACCGGGTGCGTTAACGCCAGGCGTGTGCACGGGACCGCGAACGTCGGGTCGCGTCGGGTTGAACATTTTTTCGAATACGTCGGAAGTTCGGAGAATATTCGCAATTATTCGCAGCAATCGAACACGGGCGAACCGATCGCGATTAGGGTTAAACGATCAGGATGTTGTTCAATACAGTACCACGGTTTACGAGTCTACTGACACGGGCACGGCGAATCTTGCGTAACACGAACGCGCGCAAGATTTACGGCGATTCGTATACAGACGAGGCCCATGCGATCTCGTAAATCATTTCTGAAATCTGTTTCGTCAGTAGATTACCATCGAAATCGGTCGATTATCCATATTCCGAGGCACAGCCCGATTATAATCTAGTTCCTCGGCGCCCGGAGTCGGAACCCGGGATATACTAGGGGAATTTAGCCGGAGAGCCGGCCATGTTCGAGATAGGTTTATGACAGCGCGACGGGGATCACTCTAGTTGGATTGCTAATTACTAATAGAACTATGACTGAACTACGAGCTGGGCGCACCGTCCTACATACGTTCGCGTCGCAACACGGTCAAAGGGCTCTGTGTTTCAGCTGGGCTTCGCCGCTTGGTCGCTGCGGACGCCACACAGAATTCTATAGAACACTGAGAATCATTTCTTTAACCAGTTCGGTTGCAATTTAATTGGCTGCTATTATGCTCAAATAGAAGCAGAGAGAGAGAGAGAGAGAGAGAGAGAGAGAGAGAGAACGATAGAGAGAGAGAGTTAAGGTACAGATTGTGTGCAAGGGACAATTTCATTGAATTTCATCGAATCCGAGGTCTCGGTTGATTAAATTCGTTCCTGCTCTTGAGATCTTTTTGTATCGTTTCAAAAAGGATAAAAAGATAATTTCAATTCAACTCGAATTTACTAAACGAAAGCAGCTAATGCGGCTAATAAAATATAGCAATATCAATGAGGCATCCCGTCATCGATCGGAACGGTCAGTGAAGGTAACTGGGAATAGCGCCGAGCATTTCAGAAGATATTTAAATGAATAGGAATACGTATATAGCCTGACCCATTTATTCTCGTAGACGGATTTATTTCAGGAAGCACGGCGAATAAAGACGAGAGAATGTAGACTTTAACGTGCTTCAAAGAAATCCGTAGAATCTCCTAAAGAGAGATTGGGACGAGAGCGAAGTAAGAAAAGCGTCTTCTTTAGTACAACGGAAAGGGGTTCTGTTCTCCGCGAACGGAAACCCGACGTGATTTCCCTTGTTTAATTATGCTTTCACCTGTCTTGAGGGTGCGGGCAAGCGCGCACCTTGTTCGCTCGTACCGCGTTAAGACGTCGTTGACCGGAGTGACGTCTCTGAGGGTCGTAAATCCTCAAAATCAAATTTTTTTACTAACGCGATCCGACACGATTCCTTACTCCTAAATCAAGTGGTAAGGATGTATGTATGTAATGATATTTGGTCCCCTCAGGGTTTCAAATTCATTTTACCAACTTCTACCCCTTTTACCACTCTTCACACTATCGCCTAATTTCCAATTTCACCAGGACCTACTTTTTATTAAGGCGGGTTCGGAACCACCTATTTTGCCAACAACACGTGAAAAGCACCCAAGAGGGACACCTCCCGGCTTTTTACCAAGCGGTCACCCATCCAAGCCGCCTTCCACGCCCCACGCTGTTTTACTTCGGTGATCGTACGAGAACCGGTGTTTTCAGCGAGGCAATGGTCATTGACGAGTGGTAAGGATGTTTTAAATAGTTTAACGACAGAAATTAATATATAAACTCTGAATTTATTTCAACAGTTGTGAATGTACGGAAATGACAATAGATGATGTTTAGACGAGACTGGTGTTTTTACTCTAAGCGTTCTCGGAAGACTGACGATGAAGGTAAAAGATGAGAGAAATGGCTTTTGGAAGATGGGCGTGACTTAAACGGTGAGCCACGCGGATTTGTTGATTGACATCTTTTCGAAACTAGTGAGGGAAGCGGTCGTCTCAGCTAATTGGTTAGAAAAAACATGCAATCAACAAAGGGCAAGTGACCGTCCCTCAACAACGTTCACTCGTAGGTACAATTTTTACCTGCGAGTGACCGGCGCGGAAAATCCACATGGTCCGAGTGAGAGGCATAACAAGCAATAAATCCGAAAAGCGCCTTGACTCGAACAATGCATGAGTAAAAAGAATTGAAGATGGGTCGACTCTGGCCAAATCTGCCAGATGCGGACTTAGGATATATAAAACACTAAAAATCAGAAGAGGAATAACGGCTTTTCGGAGAAAGTGCTGCTATGCTTGTTTTATTGTTAAAAAATGTGCAAGGCAGCTGGGGTCATTTTATGACATCAGCTACCTGGCTTGTAATGAATAGAGATTGCGTTAAACACAGCTTACAGTATTTTGGCGGCGGCTAGAATGAGTGAGAGAGAAGAGGAAAAGGAATAGGCCCGCTAGAGGACTCATCGCTAAGGCTATCTAGCGGGGGCCCTGCCTTAGACGCTGGGATACTACAAGGCGGTTGAGGACGGTATATATAGGAATCAGGGATGGACCAAGTACTAGCGGGAAACGTTGACCGTTTTGTCCCTCTGTTGGCGGGTGTAGGAGGCAGCCGCCACAGTATAAATTCATTTGTAATTTAAAACGAGTCGCTTCGCGCCGTCTATATCCTGACAAGTGGTGCAATCGTCCTCGGGAATACACGAAGGATCAGGCCGCTACGTGTCCCGTTTAATATTTCCCTTGTTTCAGCCTTATTTCTGAAAGGCGTACTCGCTTTTCTCGGCGCAATGGAGAACGCGTGCTCCGGTTGCGAAATTCACGGTGTCACAAATCTCTACGCATCTCGCCATTTTGTCGTAGACGTTCCGAGGAGCGTCGCGTCATTTCTCAATTCATTTCGCGACTAGCGTCGACGGTGCTACGAAATCGATTTTTCGGAAGTTTAAAACTAGAATAGCCCCTTGAGCTACCCGGGCCGCGCAGCTCGTTACACAAACAAATCGAGCAACGGGGAATCGTGGGTGGTGGCCGCCGGGATGGGGAGGGGGTCGAGGGAAACGCGGTTAATTAGCGTAGACGCGATGAGGAGGAGGCTACTTTCAGATGTCATGTGCCGCCGCGTAACCCAATTTACCTGGCGAAAGACAGAAAAGAGAAAGAGAGACCGCTTCGGGAACAAGCTACAACCGTGCGCCAGTACACCGGAAGCGGGTACGGAACCGGGCGCAAACCTTGATAGAAGGAAAAATGAAAAATAAATGCGCCTAGGGCAACACGCTGCTGCAACGGTGAGCTTGCAATGCTCTTAACTTTTCCCATAAATTTATTTGCCCGTCGTCCCTTCTTCCCTCTCCGAACGCGGTTGCAAACACCGGGCTGTTCGGTTTATAGTTCCCTTCGTTTCTCAAACCGCCGCGTCGCTGAACTTTCGTCAAGGAATAACGTTCTCTTCTTTTTTCTCTCGTTGCTCGCTTCCTCTCTACCTTGTTTATCTCTCGACCAGCTGGCCGGGTTTCTTCTTCTTCGGCGTCCCCGAAGCTTCCACTGACCTCCCCTCCCCTCACCCCGAAGAACATTTAAGGCGCTGGAACGGTAGCATGGTGTGCACACACACCACTAGGTCAGCCCTATACGTACATGGGGATTGCAAGGATCCGGGAGGCCGCAAATCATGCCTCACTAATGCAAAGTCAAGACTTCTTACTAGTAACAATCGCTAGATAAAAGATAAATTTAGGGCGCGATCTTCGCCAAATGGCCCAATTTTTACGTTTTCGGGGCGTAAATTGCAGTATTCGGCAGAATGTAGCCCTCGTAGCTCTATGAAACGTATTACTCGACAGCTCCGACAGCGACAGCACTGTAGCGCCGCCACATTGCTTCTCGCGGTTCCGCTACATGCTGTCGAATAATGCAATTTACGCCCCGAAAACGTAAAAATTGGGCCATTTGGCGAAGATCGCGCCCTAGATTTATCTTTTATCTAGCGATTGTGACTACTAAGAAGTCTTGACTTTGCATTAGTGAGGCATGATTTGCGGATACTTGCAATCCCTATGTACGTATACGGTTGACCTAGTGGTGTGTGTGCACACCATGCTACCGTTCCAGCGCCTTAACATCGACATCATTGGGTTTTGTTTAAATTGCCTGCAATTAAACATTTCTGCTAGAAACGCATAAAATCAGCAGGATTTATCCAACCTCGGGAAAAGTTAACACGACCCGACGTCACGCGTCGGAGAAGTTCAAGTTTGTCTATTCCACTCTGCGGCGGTGGCAGCAGCTTCCGCGTAATTTCTAACGGCGGATCTCCTATGTTCGCAGTTTACACGATTTTTCACTTACCGGTGGGGTGGGCGGAGTTTTAAAACGTCCACCCTTGGGCAGCGGTGTGATTTTTTTCCCTCGGTTGTACAGTTCCGGTTAAACCTAGGGGCGTACGCGAGGACAGAGGTAAACCCGCAGCGGATTACTCAGGATCCAGTCCCGTTTCCGGGTTGCGCTCTTCGTGACCGTAGAAAGCCAGACGACGACGCGACGTTCGCCTAGCCGGGTCACGTCCTCCGCTTCTGACGTCCGCGATAGCCGGCCTCCTAACGCAACAACGCGGAACAAGCTTGCGAGTACGATGGTTCTTTGTCGAACTTTTTCGAGGATTATCGATCAACTCCCACCCTCCATCCGCCACGCGATCCTCGGCAACCGTGTCCCACCTGGTGGGTTCGTTCGTAGTCAGGACACGCGTGTCCCAGTAGCGAACCCCGGACACGTGCGCGCCTGTTTTGACGCCGGAGATAATAATTCGAGATTAAAATGTGGCCAGCTTCGCCCGCCCCGCTGCTTGCCACCGGGCATGCCCAATGCTAGCGCGCGGAAGTCGCTGGCGGTCCAATAGGGTGGATCTTATTTTTCAACTTTCGAATTTTTTTGGTCCTATCCTACTAAAAAATGATATGTGAAAAATTTCAGCTCGTTCGGACAATGGGAACCCGTGTCGCAGAGCGCTCGAAAATTGTTTATCGTAAATAGAAAATATAACATACAAAATAAATAATATAAAATACATATTTAGAAAGTCAAAAATAGTTTGGAAGATTATACTTGAACAATTTTATTTTGATAAAAATTATCAATGAAAATTAATTCAAAATTATTGTTTAACAAAAAAAAAATTTTATTTGTCTACAGTTAAAATTGACTATTTTTTCAACGAATTTTAGTGCTTTCATGCCGATATCTCTTACGGTTCAAGAGTTATAACGAAATGTCACTAAATTTCGCGTTTTAGACCACTGTGCCACTCTCTCTTACTCTTCTTCGAGCACACAATATTTCGATGTTGATTGTGTTTAATATTGTGGAATAGTCATGATCAAAGATAGACATTGGAATATTTAGCTTATATGAGCAAAACCTTTTATGCTGCACTCTCTCGAGCATGATTTCGTACTTAAAGCTTTCCGGAGAGCATATAATGCAGCATATTTTATCAGAGGACGGTCAAGGGTGATAAATAGAAATCCAAGCGCTGGAAATAAATTAAAATTAGAGATAATAAATTTGAAGCGGAGTTAACCATGTAATAAACATGGTTGGAAAAGTCATTGTTTATTGAACGTTGGCATTTCGGTGGAGAAGGACTCTAAGAACCCCGGAACGCGATGAAATCGACGAGCGTCCAGCATAATACATAATAATTTTGTTTCGCAGGATTATCGGACGACTCGGTACTTGTTCGCGACTCGTCCCGAGCGTTTACAATTTTCCGGTTACAACGGGGAATAAAAATGTTACGTTCGTAAGATACGAGAGAGCGCGCGGCCGGGACGGCCATTTTTAATTTTTATTTGAAGCGCGTTTAAAATGCAGTTTCCGCTGTGAATGATTAAAAAAGTTCACTGCGCGTTTCATTGGATGTCGGCGCGGCGCGGGCGGGGCGAGCTTAATCCTGCGGTACTTGGCGCCACGCGTAAGCATTTCAGAAGTTACCGATTGCTTTAATATTCATGAAGACACGGCGGCTTGGACAACAGCGAACAATCGTAGAAGCTCGTCACGGAATTACCGTGCGGCCGGAGGGCTTGGCGCGAGGCAACGTACGGTCGTGGTATTAAAAAATCATGCGGCTAATCCCGCCACAGCGTTGGTTATCACGCGGAAACCTGTGTTCCTTGTGCTTGCACACGAACGCGGAATACTTTCCACCGGAACCGTAACGACCTATCTCGAAGTTACCGAATCGATATTCATTCGCGCCGTGTTACGACGACACTCTCGACTACGATATTTAACGGTCGATCGTAAAAGTCTACGCGTACCGGCCGAATATCGAACAGTTCAAACCGCACGAACGAGTTAGGCCCGCTGCACACATGCGTTTTTCTAACGTGCGGCGACCGCAATTGCGGTCTGAAGTACTATGAAATCTATTAGAAGCTGCACATTTGTTTGAACCGTAATTGCGGCCACGTACGCCGCTCTTGCGCGTGCAATATTTTCCGCATTTCCCCAAAGGAACGCACGGTCGCCGCAATCGCATATGCGATCGTCATTACATTATCGCATATCAGTTGACGCACACGTCCGTCATTCTGCCGCAAAATTAACGACATAAACGGTGATACTTTATTAGACATCGAACTCCTTCCTCCTCCCTGCATATTTTCAGCACATGTTCCCACATTTCTTCCTGTTCTCCACACCTTCTGCACTGTCTGTCATTTTCTTCTTCCCAATATCTCCCAACCCTCTCCCAATATTTCTTTACTTAGACTCTATTTACGTACCTTAGAGTTACAGCTAACATTTCTACTGGAGTTATAGCATTGATCATCCACGTATCTTGTAATACGATTCTCTCGGTTATTCTATCTAACAGCTCATCAAATGAGTGAACACTCATTCGAAAATAATTAAAGAATTTTTCTGGACTTTTTCTTAACACGTTCGTCGCCCAACGCGATTCGGTTGAGTTTCTCGCGGGGCCCAAATCCGACCGTCGGAGCGCCGAAACGTAAACAGAGCTATAAATAACAGGGATGCAAGTCCTATTAACTTGAATAAGAAGAGCGTCACCCATATTTGGGTGACGGGGCCCCCACGGAAGCACACCCGTCACCCAGATCTGAGTGACGCGGCGAAGCAAAGGATGTAGCAAATCCACCTCATAAAACTACCCAACATCTACCTAATATCTACCCCATAAAAGGATGCACCCAATACGGTCTTCTTTGTTTGCGACAATAGTATTTACAGTGTTTTATCGATAAATGTCCCAAGTCAGTGACCTATAATTGTCCCAAAACTATCCCCACTACAGCGGGGCATACCCCGCGAGGGGCCCTGATCTCGAAAGGCTGCGGTCGTCGAGAAGTGTAACATAATACGCGTCGGGTATATCGGTGTGAGACCGGGCAACCACTACTAATCCAGTGACAAAACTTGGTTGGTTAAAGATCCATAAAAAATGTTTAGATGTTTTTATAACATCTAAATTACACTATTGTTTTAACATAATAAGATGTCATTGATAACCTCTATTGATGTTTATTCAACATCGCATTGACAGTACGTGTACATGGAGTTCAAATGTGGTAGTTGACGTTTCCCACGGTTTGAAATAACCGCCAAATAACGATTAGTTTGTTTGATCGATCTATTGATTCTCATTGGTTCTGTTTCTATCAGCTTTATGACCATGCCTCAGTAGCTTGTGTGACGACAGGGTAGCAACACGTTGTTGCAAGTTTCAATTTCGTTTTTAATAATTTTCATAAAGCATGTAAGTAATATAATACATTATGTTTATACAGTGATAAAATCCATTTTCACCACATTACAATTAAAAGAAATATTATAATTTTTTCCAGACGCGGTTATTTTCTTTCTTGAAAATGATCCACATAGGGATCGAAACGTTGAAAGTTTAAATCAAACTCGCAAATTTGCTTTCTGTAATTAATTGATCGAACCTTTGCGCCGAAAACATTATCACTTTATACATCCATAAAAAATAATGAGAAATGAAGAAGTTTCGTTATTGGACTAGTTGTGTTTACACTTTTCGGCGATCGAGACCCTCGGGGTCCGTTGTCCTTTTCTATGTTCGGCAGAAGTCGAAGAATAGTACACCCGGCGGATAATTGTCCCTGGCCGGACCCGTGCTTTGGACAATTATCGATAAAACACTGTATATACAAAATAGCCAAATACTTTACACCAGGGACTGAAACGGTTCTGAAAATAACTGTTTCAAACTGTTATATATCGGTTCTGATTGAAACAGTTATGAAGAACCGAAATGATGTTGTAACTGTTACGAGAATATCGGTTCTTTGCTTATATCGGTTACGGTTACGGTTCTCGAGAACCGATATTATTTCGGTTCTATAACTGTTATTTTTCGGTTCTCGATTTCGGTTCCGGTTTCGGTTCTGTCATTCTGTATTCTGTTCAGTTGAAGAACATATAATGTATGCAAGCAACTAAATCATCGACAAGGCGACCCTAAAATAACGTGATGAAATCTCAGTTTTTTATGACAAAACACAAAATTGTTTGACGGGATCGGACAATTATCAATGTCTCTACCACCGCACTGATTTCGATGATTTTTTAATATGTTGTACAAACCAATGTTTTGAACAAATAATTACAAAAATTTGTATTATCATGTATTATTTAAATTATTATTTGTTATTACTCCCTATTTGAACAATTTTTTAAATAAATACATTTTTATAATGCATTGAAATTTGTTTATATATTCATTATTTAAATACGTATACATTATTTAAACAATTATTTAAATAAATAAATTTTTGTCATTATTATGTTGTTTATGAGTTTTTAATATGTTGTACAAAACAATGCATTATAAAAATGTATTTATTTAAAAAATTGTTCAAATAGTGAGTAATAACAAATAATAATTTAAATAATACATAATAATAGAAATTTTTGTAATTATTTGTTCAAAACATTGGTTTGTACAACATATTAAAAAATCATCGAAATCAGTGCGGTGGTAGAGACATTCTTCGACTGAACAGAATACAGAATGACAGAACCGAAACCGGAACCGAAATCCAGAACCGAAAAATAACAGTTATGGAACCGAAATAATATCGGTTCTCGAGAACCGTAACCGTAACCGATATAAGCCAGAACCGATATTCTCGTAACTGTTATAACATCATTTCGGTTCTTCATAACTGTTTCGAGAACCGGAACCGATATCATAACAGTTTTCAATCCCTGCTTTACACTTTTTTTGTGACACCTCCATCTTCGATAGCAGTAGAAAACGCAGTGAAGATCGCAGTCGCCGCACGTTAAACAAACGCAAGTGGGCGTCTTTCAACTGAACCGCAATTGCGGTCGCCGCACGTTAGAAAAACGCATGTGTGCAGCGGGCCTTAGAAATCGTATCGAACTTGCTCGCGAGACTCGCCGGAAACTTGGGATTTACCCGGAGCTTTCGACTGTTTTAATTTTAATCCACCAGAGCATTTCGTGCGTACGCGATTGTGTCGCCGCCGGAGCACGAGAATTAAACTTTTAAGTCTAGATGAAGCATCGCTCCTCCCACATACGCGGGGCGGGATTAAAAATACGTAAGCACGCGGATGGGTAACGAGAGTGAACGTTACTTATGTTAATACCGCGCGATGCGAGTTGTTTTTCACCGTTTTCCCCTATTTTTCCCCCCGCGTATGGAAAACAGCGGCTCGCGACCGTTGTCGGACCCGCAAAGTAAGATTACTGTTTGACCCAGTTCGGCATAATTACATTCTCGTATTTTTACGCTGCCGTTGCTCGGATACGTTGCGAGCCGCGTAACCGTGGACCATGCTCGCGAAAATGGAAAATACTTTGGCTGTACGACTAAACCTGTGATGACATTTGGATTACGTCGTTTCCGAGAGAACGCGAATGCGGAAAAAGAATAATTTTCGGACGCACGATGACGTAAGAAGCTAGCTAAGCATCCAAAGTTGACGTGTCGTCTATAGTGGTATTAATTATACATATCGAGACGCAAAACAGTAAAATAAAATAAAAATCAAATTAAATAAATCCTGAAGTACACAAAGAATCGTTAGATATCTGTCGTTTGGTGGACAAGAAAGCCATTTCTCGAAAATTGTGCGTACGTGGTTTCTGGGTGTCTTCCTAAATAAATTATTTTTCAAATTAGGGGGCAGTTCGGGGCAGAAAATTTTTATAGAACTCGGTAAAGCCTAGTCCTACGAATATTTTCTAGCAAAAACTGCAAGACGTATTTTACCTTTTTTGAGAAAAGCTTAGTTAAAGTTATAAGAATTTTCATTTTCGCGTTTTAACAAACGGACCACATCAAATCGATAAAATAAGATAAATAATAATTGTAAAAACCGCCAGGGACCCAAAATAACGAGTGCTCACCTTGAACTAAATGATCCATCGCAAATAGTTTAATATTTCTCTTTATAATACGTTGTATACGGTCTTTCTTTTACGCGCGTATTTGAGGTTAAAACACAAGAAAAAGTGACGTGTCAGATTATGAGGAAAGGATAATTTTTTATTTCACTTAATGTTCAGTTATTTTTTTTTCTAGCGAGTATTCATGAATAAATAGTGTTTTTAAAATAAGTTTATGTGAACAGATATACATTTAAAAAATATTGATTTTTTAATTTTTGTCCTCTTGGCCGACGCACTGTGCGACATTTCGAAATGTCAACTTTTCCGTATTAGCATTCGGGAGAGATTTCTGGGAATCTGATTGTAATCGAATCGACGAAAAATCCGTCAATCGGAAACGCGTTCATATGTTCGAAATGTTCCGAACAGTTTTCGCATACGGCTGATACAGTGGTCGAAATTCTTAGTGGACCTATGGCAATTTCGACCGATGGTTTGGAGAGGAAATCTCGGTGGTAGCCGTCGCAGTCTTCTTCGTTAGAGACGAAACTCGGCGACCGGTGATAAGCTAATTAAACGGTATCATTTAATTTCGGACCGAAATCATCGTTTCTTCGAGCGGCGCGGTGCGGTGCGGTGCGGCAGCGCTAATGACAAACGTTTTGCTTATTAAACGGCGCTCGCTACGGGCCAATTATACCGCGTGTCCCGTCGTTTATTCCGATCGTCTGGATCGATAACGATCGCGCCGCTACAGTTACGGAACCGCTCGTTCGTATACGAGAAACAATCGACTAATTTGCGCGCGACGATTAAACGGCGGAGATAAGATTCGCCGTTGCATCTCAGAACCGGCGAATTTTATTCAAATGGTGTTAATTAATGGAAATGGCCTGTCGTAACGCGCGCGCGCCGCTCAAGTTAGGGAAACAAGGTAAATGAAAATTGTCATGATCGCACATTCTCATTCTGCCGGACTTGTGCGGCCTTCCTAAAAGCTAGCTTTTGTTATTTGTTCAAGCATTTCTATTAATTGCCAAATTATCGTGATCTATACAGGGTGGGTCGCCACATTTTGCCATCTAGATTTACGTCATTATTATTACCCATAGCAAACAATGTTTCATATGAAGTTTTTTTAAATGGAATCACATATTTTTTATTGCATCAGCTGATGCTCCTTCATATTCTTTACAAAAAAGTATTAATCTATTTGTGTAAAAAAATCGGTACTTTTCCGTTAGCTGGGCGCAAACCTAACCCAAACCAATAATTATTACACGTAATTGTAATTTTATTTCTGCAATTACAAATTACAGTAATTGGTAAGTAATTGTAATTGAAATTTCTTTTTGCCCAACTCTGGTTTTAGCCAAAAAGAATGCTTATAATTATTGGTCCGGATTAGGTTATAATTATATATGCTTATAATTATTGGTTTTGGGAGGTTTGCGTTAGGTTTGCGCCCAGCTAACGGAAAAGTACCGATTTTTTTACACAAATAGATTAATACTTTTTTGTAAAGAATATGAAGGAGCATCAGCTGATGCAATAAAAAATATGTGATTCCAATTAAAAAAACATTAATGACCTTCATATGTCCTTTACACGTCCACCTAAAAAAAAAAAATGTACCATCAGAATGTGCACCTCCCAAAACCATTCAACTTCATCTGAAACATTGTTTGCTATGCGTCATAATGACGTAAATCTAGATGGCAAAATGTGGCGACCCACCCTGTATAATTGAATATTAATTGTTGAGAAACTTTATTCGCTTAAACAAGAACACTTTATTTATTTAATGCGAACAAATTTACAGAAGTGGATTTAAGATGGTGATCCCGATGTGAAAGAAAAAAGAACAAACTGTATTTGTTACGTCTCGCGAACTGCCGAATCTTGAATGACCGACGCTGATCGCGAATCCGATTTTAAGGAGGATAAAAGTTTGTTGTAAAGCAACACTGGATGATGTACTATCGGTTTATTTGCTGTGGTCTTTACACTTCGACTGCGCTAACGGTTCTGATCGGTGGTTCTTTCCTACAGCTAAATCTTGGTTCGGTGTGGGTGTGGTTTTTTGGAAAAACGGAATGATTGGATGATGGAGTCGAAAGGTTATTGGTGGAAAAACTATTAGTGGTAGGAGTAGGAACAGGAGTAGGAGTATGAGTGCGGGTGGTTGTAAATCTTAATTTCGAGGGTTTACATCTGTTTTTTCCGGGTGTACGCTTACGAGGTTACAATGGTAAATTGCTGGACTTGGACCTACGGGTGGTCTGGAGGTATAGTAATAAATGACAATTGCTCGTTGAGACCCTTGAGTCGCAGGTAAAAAAAAGGATGTGCAAGTATGCACGGTTAGCTTTGTCCCCAACACGTGACTCCCAAACAGTATTAAAATAGAAAGAAATTAATGCTGTAATGTAAAAGATGCTGTGGTGTTGACCGTACTGTAATGGGACGACGACTGAGCTGTTCGTCCCTGGAAAAACCTCCGGTCCCTTTCCTGAAATGGGGGTGTCATAAAATGCTTGGGCCAGGCAACGAAAACTCTGCGACTCCGGTCGGAGTCGCACCATAGCCTATTTCTATATATATTATCGTTGGATTCCAACATTAATTAATACAAGAATAACAAGAGCCCAACTTTCCTACTGCCCAATTTCAATGTGGCCTCGAATGGTAAAAAGATTCCCCACTTCTCTCTGCCTTATAGAGTATACCGTGTTGGGTTATCCTAGCGAGCATCGGTCCATCACCGTCCACGAAAATGGCAAGCTCGGTTTGCGGCATAGCAAACGCTCGGCGATGCACGCGTGCTGTAGAGACAGGAGCAAACGACACCCGGTGGATAGATGGTTGGTATCGACTACTGTATCGACGCCACCTGAGCCCATAAACGTGACCTCCGCTGTCGGCCGGCGAAGACAAAGGGCCGTGTCCTTTTAACCGTAATACGCCGGGGCGTAGCAGGTGCGCCTTTAAGGGTCGGAAATTGTAAATACCCCCGTAACCTTTCCCGCTGGCGACCGTGGGGCGAATCGTTCGCCTGCGAAACACCGCGCCGCCATACTGCGTTGAGTCAATGGGATTTCGGGACAAAAATCACAATTGAAGTTTAAATAACTTGTTTACATACGTGTTAATTATTATGTTTTGAGTGTTCTTTAACCTCTTAGGCACTATGCGCCACTATAGTGGCTTTTGCGGACGTCATCACAGTGCGGACAAGCATGGCATATCTCACTACACGTGTATATCACGATGTACGATAAATTCCTTTGGCAAAACGTTTTACTAGGTGGTAATTGATATTATTAATCGTATAACAATAATTTTTATCCATAAATGTTATTAATTTTTTTTTTAATTTATTAATTTTATTGTTAAATTTTTTTTTTGTGAATAATTACTATTGCATTTACATTAGTAACCAAATTTACATTTTTATGAAAAATTTTGCCATGTGCCGCACTCTCCAGAGTGCCAAAAATCAAATAATACTGCATTAATTGTAGATCAGTGTTGCAATAATAATTCTGTATAATGGAAAGTGCTCACCAATGCACATGCATTCTTTTTACATTTAATAAAGTAGATTTATTTTTTGTAAAAATTTTCAACGGTGGTTTTATTTATTACTTGCATATAAAACTTCAAATTAACATATCTCGAGAAGGGCAAAAGATATCCTGAGATTTTGACATAATTCGGATATATTACTTGTTATAGTTTAAGAATTTCGTAGTTTTGCCTGCAACTAACTGCTACTCTTAATTTTATAAACTTTTTAATAAGTGCCCGTACCTTGCCTTTAGGATGTATTGTGGAAAATTCGTTAATTTCTTTTTAAATTTATTAGTTGTATTGTTAAATTTCATTTTCTGCGAATAATTACTAATACATATACATTCGTAAACAAATTTGGATTTTTGTCAAAAATTTTTCCATTTGTCCACCGCAGAAAAATTCAATATTCGTGTATATCACGATATGAAATACATTTCTTTTGCAAAAAATGCGTATTAGGATGGAAATTGTTATTAATAATCATATAATAATCATTTTTATGCATAATACAATTTTGCAATAATTATACAGGGTGGACGATTTATTTGAAGACATTGAAATATCTCAAGAACTATGCATCGGATCAAAAAAAGTGGGTAATGAAAGTTGTTCGTCTCGAAGGGGGACATCCAATGATACCAAACTTGACCATCCCCGCCACTCCTTGGGGGTGGAGGTAGAGGAAGATAAAAAACTTAAATGGGAACCCCCATTTTTTATTTTAGATTTGGATTCTCCAGAAAAAAGTACCCCAATTTGACCTACGAGTTTTTGCATTTTGGTTCACAGATGGCGATGTAGTCGACAAAAATCAAAATGGGTAAAAAATTGTTGAAAATTGGGGATATCTCGAAAAATACACATCAGATCAGAAAAATTAAAGTAGACTAATTTAATATTTTGAATTCACGGTTGTGATATTCTTAATAATTTTAATATTCCAATAGGACTTCTCTCTGAGGAGGCTATAGAAGCGAGACATAAAGAAATCAGAAATTATCGTCTGAATCATACACGAAAAACCAGTAGACAGGAAACGAACACCGATTTATTTAATCATCTTTTAATTACATCCGATCCGCTTATTTCAACACATCGAGAAACAACGACAAAAAGCAAATCTTGCGATTTTACTGAAATTGATCAGTATTTAATAAGAAATGTCCAAGATCACGGGAGAGAATGATTTTGGATCACATTCAAAGTACTGAGGATGACTCAGATAGCGAATAGCGTTTTGTTAAGTTTGTTAATTTTGTTCATACTATTATAATTTGTCTAAGTTTATTATTGTTAATATTAAATATGGTTCATTTATTATTAATTTCGTTTTAAATTTGTTAGTTTTTAAAAATAAATTTTTTTTTAAATAAAAATTGTTAATTTCTTTATAACCAAATTTAGAGAAGTGCCGCATATTAGGTCATTTGTCCGCACTGTGCGACGCACCACTATAGTGGCTTTCATTTACACCTAATTCGCGTTGAACTCTGCCGTACAGAAAAACAGCCCCGCGCAAAATTCAGCCGTGCCTAAGAGGTTAATAAACATTTGAAAAATAGATAGTAAAATTATAAATTTTAGAAAATATTTCTGCAGCAAAAATCCGATCATTTAAGAGCAAGAACCTGTTCTTCATGAATGTGGCATCATTTTTTCAGAGAAGTGTACCTTCAACGACAGGCAGATTATGGTACAGTCTCAGGCGAAACACAGTCGTTTTCTACCGTGACTGTCCGCAGAGGCGACCGTAAGGTCAGAAATGGTAATTGATATCGCGGCAGAGAGAGCTGTTTCGGAGGTGAGCCTCGAATTTACGGTGCCGTGCGGGGATTCGAAGCTTAGGCGAGAGCAGGTTATCCTCGAAAAATTGATATTTCACGTGCCGCCGGTAACGACCGAATAAAATGTAACGCGAAAACGATTTTACGTTGCGCGGCGCTGCGAAATTGATCAGGATCGCGTAATTCGAGATTCGCTCGAGGTTCACGGCCCCCTAGGGCCCCGCGCCGCGCCGGTATCGAGTTTCGCGTTCGTTATACGGGGCAAAAATGCTTTGTAACGCGGCGAACTCCGGAGATCGACGATCAATACCGCCGCCGGAATGCGCCCCACGGCTTTATGCGAGTCGAAAGAATATGTATCTCGGAATGAGAAGTCCGTTAACGCTAAACCTACCATCGCCGGAGAAATAACCGGTTTCAGATTTATTATTTCACAATTATTGAAATTATACGGTTACTTGCATAGAAATTGATTCGATACATTTTTTTATCTAAGCACATATTGGAATAAAAAACGCCCAAAATCTAACGCGATCGCGAAATCGTCGAAGAAGAGGACCAAATCGGAATAAAAATTGTTCTCGTTCGAAAATTACGTGATGCGTTTTTCCATGCGACAAACAACAATTTTGTCGCCTGGGAGTGCCGGAATCTTGACCCGGCAAGCGGTCGCTAACGAAGATTTAATCACTTTTGCGACCGGAAGCCGGGTCCGGGTCCGTGGCCGATGTTTCCCTGTTTTCTTTTTTCGCCGTTGACGAATGAAATTCCTCTGAAAATTTATTCCGGCGCTCCTCCCTTTGATATTTTGTGTCCCGCACACGCGGCCCGTGTAATTTTCGCGGGAGCGCATACTTCGCCCCGGCGTGATATTAGCGCCCGGACGCGTTTCGCACGCTACTCACCGTCGGACGTCTCTTAACTATGCATTCTTTGTTCTTTGGACAAACGATATGGAAGCCTGTTTTCCACCGTCGCACCGTAGGTTTTTCGATGATTTTTTTTCTCGTTTTTTTTTTTTTATTTCGCCCGGGATATTTTTCGTTTCCCTTTGTGTGCCGCGAGTGTATTTTTTTCGCCCCCCTGCGGCGCGTTGTGTGACGGTTGGATAAATTGGGCGAATTGTCTGTTTGTTTTCTGCGTTTTTGGTGTATACACTGAATTTAATGGGCGGCGGATGTCAATCGTTGGGATTGAATGCGCCAATATTCCATTGTTGTTCGGTAACTGCTCATACTGTCGCAACGTCGGATCTTTGCGAATGGCGGAGCACGAGAGCAGCTCGGCTTTTGTTGTTCGGGGCGTGTAAAAATTATATGTCACGAGTACCACATGGAGGGATTCCGTAGATCGGCGGAGATCTGTTAAAAAATGCACCGCGAAATTGACCTTGACCCTTTCTTTCAAGGTCGAAAAATTTGTTTACAAAAGTCTCAAACGAACGAGTCTCAAAGTCAGCCGATATAATTTTTATACATCCTGCACAGTTCGCTCACTGCACAAAACGTGTACAAGCGGTGTTTCCTATACAGGGTGACCCAAAATTCCTACAGCTCCCGGAAATGGGAGGTTCCTGGGGTGATTTGAAGCAACATTTTCCTCTGCAAAAATGTGCACCGAGCCTTTGTTTAGGAGTTATTAACGAAAAACACTGACCAATCAGTGAACCAAGAAGTGAACAAGTGAAGGAAGATATACCTCTAACAACACTGTCCACCAAATTCCAACTTTTGTTTAGGATTTCGATTCTCACTATGAAATTCTTATAGAGTTTTTTGCGCTGATTCCGAATCTGACCTTAATTTTTCTCCTAGACGCACCGTTTTTGAGAAATTTGAGTTTGAAAAAAGACCTATTTTTCAACTTTGAACAAATATTGTGATGTTATTATAAAAGATACTGAATTGATTTTTACAGCAAAAGATTCCTTAGACTTTCCCGAATACAGTGATATTCAATATTAATATATTATGATTGTTTATACATGTTTAAACGATCATTAAAGACGGAGAGACACCATTTTTGCACCAATTTTTGACGATATTTTTGAATCTCAAAAAATAAGGGTCCAGCGGAAAATTGAACTATACCACGCGAGAGAGCAGACTTTTATCTTGAGAAAACCCCCTTTGAAGTTTGAAACGTCGACGTTTTTACCGAACCACAGAGCAAAATATCTTCGCCCGACTTATTTAAATGTATATTTGTTATTTATTATTTTTATTACTCTATTCCCATTCTATTAACATATTTATTCTTTATTTATTATTTTATAGTAAAAATAGGAATTTACAAGATAGGAGACATACTTAAAATTTCTTTCTTCTTGACTGACGTTTATAACATGTTGCACCTATCACATATCACGTTTATAACACGCTTCTGTTATTAAATTCCAACAATAGTTTGCAAGCATGGTTGTACTATCTTTTCCCAAGTATCTTGTCTTCATAACCAAAATGTCTTGATGGAACCATTCACCGTGTTATATTTTTATATTGTTATTATTTCCGTTATATTTTGTCGCGTTTTCTTAGCAACTATTTCCCCATGCACGTAACAAAACGAATTTGGATTGTTTGGCTGTCTTTAAAATGTATGGGTTCACTATAAAATAATAAATAAAGAATAAATATGTTAATAGAATGGGCATAGAGTAATAAAAATAATAAATAACGTTAATAAATAAACATTTACATAAGCTAACATAATTGGCGGCAACTCATGTCGGGCGAAGTTATTTTGTTCTCTGGTTCGGTAAAAACGTTGACGTTTCAAACTTCTAAGGGGGGTTTCTCAAGATAAAAGTCTGCTCTATCGCGTGGTATAGTTCGATTTTCCGCTGGACCCTTATTTTTTGAGATAAATTCAAAAATATGTCTCTCCGTCTTTAATGATCGTTTAAACATGTATAAACAATCATAATGTATTAATATTGGATATCCCTGTATACGGGAAAGTCTAAGAAATCTTCTGCTGTAAAAATCAATTCAATATCTTTTACAATAACATCACAATATTTGTTCAAAGTTGAAAAATAGGTCTTTTTTTCAAACTCGAATTTCTCAAAAACGGTGCGTCTAGGAGAAAAATTAAGGTCAGATTCGGAATCAGCGCAAAAAACTCTATAAGAATTTCATAGTGAGAATCGAAATCCTAAAAAAAAGTTGGAATTTGTTGGACAGTGTTGTTAGAGGTATCCCTTCACTTGTTCACTTCTTGGTTCACTGATTGGTCAGTGTTTTTCGTTAATAACTCCTAAACAAAGCCCCGGTGGACATCCTTGCAAAGGAAAATGTTGCTTCAAATCACCCCAGGAACCTCC
Source organism: Lasioglossum leucozonium (assembly GCA_028454225.1). Taxonomy (NCBI): domain Eukaryota; kingdom Metazoa; phylum Arthropoda; class Insecta; order Hymenoptera; family Halictidae; genus Lasioglossum; species Lasioglossum leucozonium. The sequence goes on from CM052213.1 coordinate 6,140,099, forward strand.
CATTTCCGGGAGCTGTAGGAATTTTGGTATAGCGAGCGCGTAACTCAATTACCTGATATAATTACCAAACTAACGACATTACGCAGTTATTGCGTCCAGTAGTCCCGAACATCGCGCGAACGCAACTTCCCAGTGGTTTTAATAAACTTCACGTACATCGCGGCTACGATATCGCGGATACGATAGATCTCGACCTCATATACTTCCTCCGGTTTTCGCGTCGAGTTTGTCACACTTCGATAACTCACAGGGGTTATTTCCTTTTTAGGAAAGATTAAAATTGCCGTCCCATTGTTAGGCCACGCCACGGGAGAATAGGGAACCGTGATCCAATTTTTATGGTCCGTAGGTGTGTGGATCTCGGGAGGTGAAATTTATCGAAGACTCTTTCGCAGCGCGGAATAGAAGGAGGTACGAAACCGGCACAAAGCAGTGTCTATAAATCGATCGACAGGTTGACGAATGAACGCACAAGCGAGAAACACACAAGATTTTCCATCGGCGAGAACCATCGCCGGAAGCGAGATGCATTTTTAGTCGTTTAGTAAGTGGATTAATTTTCGAATTTTAACGAAATTAATGCAGTTTAACGATCGTTACGAGTTTATTACGGACTCGCCGAAGCATAGAATATAATCGACGTCTCGAGCAGCTCTAATTACCAGCAGATGGTTGTTGACTCACGGTGCACAACGACGTTCGTCCTTAGGTAGATAAAATTGGCCACGTTTATCCGGACGAATAAATAAATAGTCGGAGGAGCGAGGCAGCCGGGCAAGAACTAATTAAGGGTTACGAGGGATAAAGGGGTGCGCGTCCTAACCGTTTGGCGCGAGCAACGCGCAGCTTCGGCTCGGGTCTGATTGCGAAGTTCCAGCGGACGAAAGCGGGGCGGTTAAATAAATTACGTTTCGTTACTTTTCCATGGGGAGAGGCGGAGGAACGCGGAACAAGATTGCAGTAGACAGTGGTATCGGTCGTGGAATTAGTTTCGTCGGTCGGCTACACGACGCTCGCGCCCGGAGATTTTACGTTCACGCGGGATAGCTGCGCGTTACGTGACCGAAATTTCCGATTCGGTTCCCTCATAAATTTACCCGTGATTATGCAGCGAATCCCTTTATACCGGATACCTTGCCCTTCTGGCCCCGAGACCGGTCAGTTCGAAACGTCCTTCGCTTTCTACGAAGCGCAGCAAATTCATTTCTACGTGCGCGACGTTCCTCCGAAAAATTCATTTTCCAATAGGAAACGCGGGTTTCGCGACGAGAGGAGCATTTTAATGAGGAATTGATAGAGAAAAGTGTAGCATCGACCGGTCACCGATCGTATATGTACGCGCGGTACAAAGGATTTCACCTTCGGTTCGACATGTTTCAACGTGAACAGCTTTATGCATCAGCTTCGAGACGAACCGCGACGGCGGCTGACCGCCCTACAAAGAAATCTATATCCGCGTTGCGGAAGCAAAAAGCTCTTCGGGGCTAAAAGCTTTCCCGTGCGCGACCAAGTTATTTTTATTGGATCGGCGAAGCACTTCGTTTGAGCAACGAAATGATATCTGATGCCGGCTTCACCTGTCTGTCACACGTTTGTGCAGATTCAAATACCGTATTCGTTTGACGATTCACGAAGTCGCCGGCCTGTCACTCCTTCCCGATCAAAAGGAGCCGCGCGTATTAAGAGAAACGATACAGTGGATATCGTATCGTATCCAGATTTTCAATTACTTTTTGTCGTTTGGGGCAGCGAACGATATAATCTTGAATTTTTACGAAAAACAGTATTTTATTTATTTATTTATTTATTAATGCCCTAAACCGTGTGTGGTTTATAAAGCATACATTAATACAACACATAACAATTGACAATTGACAGTGAGTTGTATATCGTTAAACTAAGTTAGATAAACATAAACGATAAACGCTAAATGCGAATCTTACATTTTTGAGAAAATTGAAAATAAAAATTAACGCTGTAATGTTTCGCACGCTTAGGAAGAAATTAATACTATAGGGAGGGTAATATTTACGATCGAGGAACAGTTCGATTAAATGCCCTCGCTCTGAATCATATTCTGGACATTGCCAAATAACATGGTTAACCCGGCTACGCTTAAAAAAAAGGCACTTAATAAGTTGTTTTGGGTCCATTTGGACCCATATCTGTTTATTTAATGTTTAGCTATAAAATGTTTTTAAATTTTTTATTTATCTGTTGTTATTAACGTAAATTACATACTAATTAAAAATTACATTCGTAAACGTAAATTACATATGTAATTAAATTAACTTATTCGGAGGCTCTTGTACAATCAATGCAAAGTGAGGCTCTGTGCTCTTTACAAATGAAATTTGAACAGTTGGTACAATATACATCGTATTTGTGATCTTTTTTTATTGGTCTCACTGCAAAAAGTACAGCGTCCTCTGACCCTTTTTTATGGTAGTGCAATATCTTCAGTTCTTGTTCGTCGCTTGTTATGGTCACGAATGTGGTGACCATAATAAAAACTCCAAATGGACCCCTAACGCCACACGTGTAACAATTTCTATTACAAGTATTTTAAAAAGGATTTTAAATATTTTTTTAAGTGGAAGAAAGATTTTAATAAATTATTCTCCGCCAAGAAATTTCAGACTCGTCGGCCATTCCGTTTGGAAGTTACAAGCGCGCAAAGAATGCTTCGGGTCCAAATGGACCCAATAAGCGTAACTGGGTTAAGATCCTGAGCCTCTGCTCCGCATTCACAGGAACCATCCGAAATAAAGTGTATGTTCGAGCCCTCGCGCGTATTCGCGTCGGGCAAAGTGGCGCGTGTTTTTTTCTGCCTCCAATATATAAGTTTTGTCACTGGATTAGTAGTGGTCGCACGGTCTCACACCGATATATCCGACCCGTATTATGTTACACTTCTCGGCAACCGCAACCCTTCGAGTTTCGGGGCCCCTCACGGGGTATAGCCCGCTATAGTGGGCATAGTTTTGGGACAATTATGGGCCATACACTTGGGACATTTATCGATAAACACTGTAGTTACTTGATAGACGCATTTATCCCATGTCCGATACCTCGCGCGTATTCGCGTCGGCCAAGGTGGCGCGCGTATTTTTCTGCCTCCAATATCGTTAGAGGCCCTTTTTCGATTTCTTACCGTCCTCCATTACATTGAAGAATGCTAGTCTTCGACGTGTTGTACGTGACATTCGAGGATTCGAGCTGACGGTATTGAAAAGGGGCCAAAAAGTCTATCTGTGCGACCCCTCTTTTTGAGTACCGCTTGCGAGGTACACGAGGTCTCTGATGCGGACACTGCGGGCCGTTTCGGGCCAGCATGTGCGGCGGCCAAGGGATTGCGCTCCTTGAGCCGCATGTAGAGGTCATTCGGGCCGTACCGTAACGTCACATCGCGCGGCATCCTTGGACACGGTTCCAACAACCGAACAAAAAACCCTTGGTAATTGTCACCGGGCTATTACCAAGGGTAATAAAACATCTGCGAGCCATTCGGGCCCAAATCGCGTTGCTTCGGGGTAAGGTCGCGTTCGAATTTACGGGTTCGGGAAACAATGGAATTTTCCTACGGGAACTTGAGGGTTGGTCCTTTCCTCCTCCACCGGCGAGGGTTGTATGGGAAGTTCCTCCTCCCTCAAGTTAACTAACGAATAGAATCGTTTTTTCCCCCAAAATCGGCCTTGTCGAAACATACTCAATTTTTACATCGAAATTTGTCCTGAAGCAGTGCAGCAGACGCTTACGAATCGTTGTAACGAACAGACGTTTACGAATCATTGTAACGAACATACAACCGCTTACGAACAGCGAGAGGTTACCGATCCTCCGAGAAGTTTCGCGTTCATGAGAGGCCCGCATCGCTCTCAGTGACATCATTCGGTCTCATCAACCATCGTTCGATTAGCTACCGCTACGGCTCACTAGCTCCGTTAAAATAATCGTCTAAGGTTAAGTCGGCAGACGATCGTGCCGTGTAAATAGTGTACAATAAAGTACATAGAATTTACCGAATTCGTTTCATTGCACGGCACCATTTTATTCAGTGTACTCTCGCCAGAGAAGCATTTAAATTGTAGTGGTTCGAACGGCTTCTATTGACGAATGTAATAAAATGCCTAGGCTATTGGAGACCCGAAAACCACGGTATTCTTGCATCTCTAAAGAAGTGCTGGAAGAAGTATACACCTTTGTGCAGGGCTTCATGCTTAATTGTATCGTTCGTTGACATTCTCATCCGACATTTGAGATCGCTTAAAAAATCGGTAAACGGTATTTTGACATTCGATAGGAATCTTGATTCTGTAGCTTCCTTGGCTAATAGGTCAGCTTTTTCATTTCCTGTTAAGCCAATATGTGCTGGGATCCAAATAAATTTAACAAAATTTGAATTATTACTGTTGGATAGAAATTTAAGATATTTGTCCTTAATTTCTGTGAGTATGTAGCGGATGCTGTGCGTGGGAATGAAAGGATTTTCGGACGCGAAAATCCCGTCCTTCCCAAGTGCACGCCGTAGGTGGTCGGGTCCAAGGGTTTGGTCATTGAGTTGACATTTGCCAGAACCTCGACCCGACCCGTTGCTGTTCCTCAACGACGTCCCCATATGTAGCGTCTTGGGGGGAGGAAACTCTCTCCTTGCATCTTCAAGGATGGAAAGTTCCTCCCCTTATTTTAACGGTTTTTGGGACGTCGTTGCAGGGTTATATAAGGCCCCTCTTTACTTGAGAAAAGAGCAGAAAGCTAGCAACATTCGTCGCGCGTATATCTTATTGTATATTATCGCGACACTTTGTTTTCTTGACAAACTTTCACAGTAAACATTTGTGAATACATAAACACGTGTGGTAATATTTATTAATTACCCGATATCCTAAAAGTAGATTATTACAGTGGGAGCTGAACATAGGTTTTTGTAAAGCTTTTACTACACTCTGGGAATGAGTGTGTTAATTGTCCGCGGTTAATCAATCGCTGATCGTTCGGACCTTTGATGTTTTTGCACTGCGAGGTGCCCGCTAATGCTTGTCGAAGGACCACCTTCACAACTTGAAGGACTATTCAGGGTTTGAATAAGCAAATGGAAACTATATTTAAAACTACGTTTATTGAATGACCAAGAGTTCAAGTTTTAATATGTTTTAGCGTACTGAGAAAACTTTCAGCCTGACGACCAAGTAACTAAACCGCGCGATGTCGTCAGTTAAGCTGTCCAGTTGATTCTGATTCTAAAAACACCGAGAGAGAGCCTCGCCGATGTTTCGGTTCTCCCCTTTCTTGAACGCTGAGGGTGGGAGAAAAACTAAGCTAAGGGCTCCGATGGGCCCATGAATTGTAAAGGTAACTACAAAATGCGGAGACGCAGCAAGGTGGGAGTGGGGAAACAAGACGCCCGCGTAGCGGCTCACGTGCGCGAAAATGTTGACCAGGGATAGGAAAAACCCCACATCTGGAAACGGTAAAACGCCAAGGGCATACCTGGGTACGGGTGGCAATAATCATAAAAGAATTACGGTGACAAACCCAAACCGTAGTCAAATGCCCAGACCTCGTCCCGGTCCCAAAGTAATCGCCGTTCTGAATTTAATTCTAAAACGCTGGCCGCTACAGAGTGAGAATAAGAAAGTTAAAATCGGTGTGTGAGATAGCCACATCGAGAGCTTGATCTATCGCATAACACTCTGCAGTAAATATGGACGCTTGTCTATGCAGGCTCATTTTTTTGCTTATATCTAATTGCAGGCAATAATAAGTTGCCCCTACTGACTGTGCATTTTTAATTATACTTCCATCTGTGTACATCTCTATCGTTTCCGGAGGGGTCGTCTCAATGAAGCGCTGTAAGACATCATTGGGGTTGACCGAGTTCTGTATAGACTTACCTAATTCGAGGTCGCAGAGTGGAGTGTTAAATAGTGATCTATAGTTGCAGCAATATATGGGGTGCCTATCATATGTAGTGATATCTACAAGAAGTTCCGAGATGTTCATGAGACAAACTGTATTTTAATTTTCCCAACCTCCCACTTCTTTGAGAAAATTCACCGTAACGTTGAACGCAACACAAAAACACGCGTAAACTTCGTACTCGCCGTGTAGATGTAAAAATTGTTATTTTCTTTTCTCGAAAAGAAATAGCTGGAAAAATTAATTTCCACAAAAAACAAACGGATTTATGTCGCGTCGTCTGTTGGTCATAATTCTGTCGAGGAAGATTTCTTTCCGCGACTGTTTTAATCGTGTGTTTTTCCGCCAGCGTATTCCTTTTCGAGAATGGCCGCGGCGCCGCTGCGGTCGATACACAGGTATGCGGAGGCTGCAGTATCCACGGGGGAAAAATGGAAAAACGATGTCAGAAATATGTCGGCCCATTGTTGGCGCACGCTTTCGTCGATGGTTTCCGCGTGTCGAACAAAATTATCGCATTAGGATTTCTTCGGTTCCGGTCGCTGCATTCATCCATTTAACAGCGCCGACTGGCCTGTGCATCGTAAAAATTGCTAAGATAGAATTTCCATTTGGTTCCAGGATCGTCGATCCCAAGCATTCGTCCTGTTTTGTCTGCGGCTGGTTGCGGCCGCAGTTCCGAACAAGAACAAACTGCATCGACAGCGGCAATCCGAGGAATTAGTTTCATCGACGGGCACGGCTAAACTGCAGTTAGATCGCGAGCGGGCTGCAGCTCTCCGGCTGGGTGTCGTTAATCGCGGCGACGCGACGCGGCGCGGTGCGGCGGCGATCCGACGTTTCTCCGTTAATCATCCGTTCGAAACGACGAACGTCGCCGTCCGGGTCGGGTCCCCGGTAACGCGGTAACGCTCTCTCTCCCGACGACCGAAGCCATTCGTCTCTTTATCCATTAGCCCGTGGCTCGGTGCCTCGGCCCGGCTTCAACCGCGAACGCCAATTTGCGGCTGTACCAAAACCTCCGGCCCGCGCTATTTACCTTCCGCGAGTTTTTACGGCTTCGATATCGGTCTTTCGGCAATTACGACGAGTTTACGTTAACTGCTGCGCGTCGCTTTATGAACCCCGTTTCGTCGCGGAACACGGTTGTTCGGTCAACCAACGCACACATCGCCGGAACTGAAATTTTCAACTACGCGTCGAGAATCAAATGAAATTTATGCCAATACAACCGTGTTTTTTCGGCCAGTGAAATAACCATGGGAAAGAAATCATCGACTCGTAATTTGTTTCATAAAATAATCTCGATTGAGAACATTTCTTTGTTATCGCGGGGTGGGGGACGGGGGAGATGATTTCGTTTCGGATTGAAACTGTTTCGCGCCGAGCCGGCGATAAACGAGCGACCGGACTGCCGTCGACTAGCCGCGAAATGGAATTTTAATCGATGATTGCGATTTTTATCGGAATTAAACGATCTCGTCGGCGATGGGCAGGAGGGGGAGGGATACGTTCTGGCGATCGAGTCGACCGGTAATTTTGTAATTACAAAAATGTGGATCACGCCTGCACACCACCACGCGCTGCGCCGCGTCGACTCGTTACACGGAAGCTGATTATATCATATTGAAAATTGCTCGCCGCGGAACTGGGTCGTTTGAAAATTACGCGAATGTTCCCCCTCGATGGTACACGCCCCTCTATCGTGTCGGCGCGATGTTCTAGAAGGGTCCCATGGAAATCACCGACACAGATTTTTCCGACACGGTTTTCACCGACAACATTTCACCGACAATAGCTTTGGCCGACAACGATTTCGACCGTCATCGAATTTGACCGACAACGACTTGAGACGACCACAGTAATAACCAACAGCAACATTGTTTGACAACAACGTTAGCCAACTGCGTATCTCTCCTACACCCTTGGACAAAAAGATAGGACATGTGTGCTATCATTAAGTTCTCATGGATAGAGTCGGAATTTCCCAAGTTTGGCAAATGGCATATAAACAGTACCTTGTAGTAATATGATATGTGACCTTAAAACTGTATCTCCGCTGTTCCTCTTGTATTTACCAACAATAATTGTGAAATTCGGTCGGCGAAATGATAGCACACTTTCGAAAATTGTAATGTTTATTGTCTATTAAATTGTACAAAAATAGAAAACCTTTTTAGTATTTAATAGTGCGTGGATCCACCCTTATTCTCCACCACCTCCAGCATCCGTTTCGGCAAAGAACGATATAGTTTTCTAATATAATCTAGTGATATGTTTCTCCATTCCTCTTCAAGGCACTTTTTTAATTCTTTAATATTTTCAAATTGCCTAGTTTCCTTATAAACGGCTTTGCTTAGTTTGCTCCAACAGTTTTCAATTATGTTTCAATCGGGGGAGCATGCAGGCCAGTCCGATACTGCAATATTTTTGTTTGAAAAATATTCTTTCACAACCTTGGCGGGGTGAACTGCGGCATTATCTTGCTGAAAGATAAAATCTTCTCTCGCAATGTGTGTTGCGTACTTCGCAATTGGATTCTGTATCAAATTTCGATAAGTTGTAGTTAATTGATATTAATTTTGCAGTTAATTGATATTAAATCGGTCTTTCCATTGTACCCGATACCTGCCCAAAGCATAATGCTACCTCCACCCATTTGACGTCATATTTGTGACAAATTTTTTTTCGTATATCATGGTAATAAAAATTGAATCCATCTGGGCCATCTAAATTAAATCTCTTTTCGTCTGTAAATATAACTTTCCTCCACATCTTGTTCCATCGTATTTGGCAAAATGTAACCGATGCTCCTTGTGATTCTCCTTTAGGGCTGGTCTTCGTTTTAATTTCATGTGCTTTATGTGCAGTCGTTGTCGGTCAAATTCGATGTCGGTCAAAATCGTTGTCGATTAACCCTTAAGTGGGCGCGCAATAGCACTGAGTGCTCCGTTTGTAGTTTAATTTTTAATGTAATATAATTTTAATGTAGTATAATTTTTATTTCTGCTAGTTACGATTAGCACGCCCCCACATAACCTACGACTGTAGTGTCACCCCACTAGAGCCGATATGGTTTTCAGTTATCCTTAGGTACTTTAAAGTTATGGACGTGTTATTTATTTGACATAAAATTTCTGTAGGTGTGGATGTAGTGTAGAAAGAACAAGTTGCACAGAATGAAATTATACTTAATATATTTTGTAACGTGTTAGCTGCGAGTATATGTTTACTGTTCGAATGTCTAGTACCGAATGACGAAGGTTACATAGTTCGAAATGAGGTACGCAATACAATACAATATGTAGAGCCAACAGATGTCGCGATTATACAGTGATCTACAATGATTTCTACAATTTCATAAGAAACTGATAATGAACAGTGATATACGTAGTTTTAAAGGATGGTGCACAAAGTGCTCCGCGCGCCCACTTAATGGTTAAAGGCGTTGTCGGCCAAAGCTATTGTCGGTAAAATCTGGAGTCGGTGAAATATCGGTGAAAACCGTGTCGGAAAAATCTGTGTCGGTGATTTTCATGGGACCCGTTCTAGAAAGTATTTCGTCAACGTCGCGCGCAGCATTTGTACGGACCTCTGAATAATTCCGCGACGACCGGATGAAGGTCAATTACGCGTGTCAGCCTGCTATTTATCCGAGGTTCTAATTGACACCGTTGCGACCTCTGCCCGCTTCGTTTCTCGAGTCGATTCGCGCGTCGTCGCCAGAGAGCAGCGATCCGGGGCTGAACTAATCGAGCGCATTAGATGCCGCGACAAGTCGACAATTAAACGACGAGAGAGAGAGAGAGGTTGCTTATGAAGCTGTCCACATGACGCATCGTTCGGCAATGTCAAGCGAGATTACCGGCGACGTAGGAAAATCGATCGCGGAGCGACGGCGACGCGTCCTTTTTCCTCGCTGCTCTCTTCCTGACGGATGAGGGATGAACGGGGTAACGCGGTTCAGAGATATCGCGATGTATCGCGGAGACAGATTGCACCTATAAACTTGTCAATTCCTATTTTGCGTCGAGGATTACGCGTTCTCCACTGGATCAAGAAGCGATTGATACGCGCTCCGAGGCGCGCCCGAGCAAAGGGAAAGTTTCTGCGCGATATACTATCGATGCGTCTTTGAATTTCGATATTAATCCTTTTAGTGCCGAACCAAAAACAGGTGTCTATGCGAAGATAACCGGAGGAATTTGATGAATTTACTAGGGTTTAGGAAAAAGCTCATTAAAACCAAATTAAGAATGATATTTAAAAAATTTAAAATGCAGCTTATTGGGGAAGAATAGGAGAGTAATGTAATGCCAATTGTATTTCAATACTTATTGAAAATCATATGAATAACAGCAATATAAGTAACAATAAAAAATATAGAAACAAGTTTCTTTTTTACGGACAGTATTTTCAGTTTGATCAATTTTATGTAGGTCACGTGGTATGAAATATAAGTACTTCATTTTCAATAATTTTTAATAAAATAACCAATATCGGTCCTGAGAACAAGATGACAACTCCATGATGCACGACAAGCGTCTGACAGATCTACTACAGAACGTGTTATTATAAATATTTATAGTTATTTGTTTCAATTTTCAACGTATCCAGAAATTAACGAGTAAAAAATAAATTGAAATATTCTATTGGTTCCGACATGTTCGGTGGCATATGCTTAGGACCGGTCGTTTCCAAAAATAATGGGCGCGGGTTATATTGCCTATCGTTTTCCACAGTTACTTCACTGAAATTCCTCAGAGATTCCTCACTATCACTCTCGTTACCTTCATCTTGCGATACTTCTTCGCTAGACTCATTGTCGCTATATATTCTGCGAGCACACTGACGGCTTGGTGCAAATGACTGGTCATCACTGTCAACATCTTCTTCATTTAGATCTAACCCATCAATAATTCGAACTAATTCTGCGTCATCCATGTCCGTAACAGGTTGTAGTTTTTGTAAAAAGATAGCAACAAAACTGACAAAATTTTCTGCTACTAATTGTATTTCTATCAAAACGTTGACGGTTTTCGAACACTGACTACTCTTTAGAAGGATCAAGAAAGACTAAAAGAAAGATTTTAGTCTCGCCGTGTCGATGCACGGCGTGTCACTTGAGCTGTCTGATAACTATCATAAACATATAATCATGAGCATCGTAAAGATTGCGATGCTGTCCCAAGAAACTATCCCTTGTCGAGGGATATCGGAGGAATATCCGTGTCCCGTTTCTACCTTATCGCTCCAACATATACAGAGCCTCGGCACTAATCAGCATAAGATATAACAAAAAGTTAAATCTAATAAACATTTGTTTATTGTGTTGCATTGAATTTGAACCATTTTAACGTTTTATAAAGTTATTTTGAGAGACAGATCTCTCGTAATGCGTATAATATGATGCGCAACGATGTATCGTCGTTGGCACTTTTCGCAAGTGTACCAAACGACGATATATCTAAAAGAGTTAAATATCGTGAGAATACCATTTTCAATCAAGTTCGTCACATTTCGTTAGCAGTAGCCAGTGGGGTAGTCGTGGTTAATAAAGTATTTAAATAGGAAAATACGTGGTTAAACATAGAAATCGATTCGCCGCTTACCTCTCTTTCTCTCCGGCTGGCAATATCTTGAACTTTGTCGGGATCAAGTAATTCCGGAGATAATAATTCTCCGGCGCAGTGGCCCGCGAAGAGAGAAGCCGCGATGCATTTATCTCAAAATTGGATTGATTATAAGTTGCTCGGGGGGCCGAGGCTTCGGTTCAGCAGGACTCCAATACCGGCGAAACTGGTTATTTCGAGGCTCATAGAGCACGGGGAAGGAGCAACGGAGAATATGTTACGAGGGCAGCTTTATCGTCGACGTATACCACTGCGCGCGCGCTCGATGTTATAAAAACTCAGCATAACACTCGATTTTTAATTTCAACGAGGTAAATGTATCGTAGCAAAACTAATAATTGTAGGTTACTCGTGATACATATCCATGTTAATAGGTAAATAAATAATATTCGTCGTCGAACCTCATTAGAAGCATAGAACGAAGCGAAACGTCTCTCTACTCTGGCTAGTTAATTAAAATTTTGCCGAAACTTTTTCCCCGAGATATATTTTAAGAAACAGCATAAACAAGTAAGTTGGTTTTATAAGTGACATTTGTAAATTGCTTTTTGTCTATATTTATCTATCAATAATAATATTTTTTGAGAATTGTTATAATATACATATACATTTTTACAGACGCATAGCAAATAAATCTTGAAAATGATTCAAACCAGAATCGAAACGTCGATTATTTGATCATTTGCAAAATTGTTTTTTGAAATTTAGTAATTGATCGAACCGTAGCGCCGCTAAAATTGGAATTTTGTTATTCACATTATAAATGTGTCAAACAAAGGTTGTTTTGTTAGACGAAATAAATATAATGCTGAAGAAAAATTTTTTTTTGAAACCCAATTTTCGAAATTTGAAAGTTACTGAAACTTTTTTACGATGACCTCGTACTTTATTTGCATATAGTTATAGAGAATGTAAATACAAAATCAACGATATATAGAAATGTATATTTACGATGTACTATAATGGAGAAAATCAATTTTCACAAATAAACAATTTTCAAGCGCTCCGCGGCACGGGTTCCCATTGTCCGATCGAGCTGAAATTTTTCACATATCATTTTTTCACCAAGTGTCATATTTTAGGAGGGTAGGACCAAACAAATTTTGAAAAAAATTTACGGCCCCTATAGCTAAGAACCACCCTAGCGTACACGTATAAAAAGGATACTTCCTCTCTGCAGATAAAACAGCAACGTTCTTCGGCGTGTACGTTGTTTGGACAAGCAATTTTCCGAACGTCTCTCACCGGTACATCATGAAAATAACGTTTGTAATAATCGAGTGGAAATTCCCCGCAGAATTAACGCCGTTCGTCTCTCGTTCGAATCCCGTTTTAAGTATAATTCGGTGAAGATACATTAAACATATTGATCGCGCGCAACGAACGCACAATAGCCAACGGAATAATACGCGTTAACAACGGCGGATATGAAATTCGTTCGCCAAAAAACGTGATATTAAATTTCACTTTATACCGGAACAGACGCGACGCGACGCGGCACAATTCGTTCGGTTGATCGTGGCTCGAACAATTTTACTTTGATGAAAATTTTTAGAGCGGCCACTTTGAATGGAGCTAATCAAAGAAGAAGGTTGGATTACACTAGGCGGTTCGTGTTCCCGCGCCGCGGGGGAACAGAAGTTCCCGGGCTGAAAGCCGAGTAAAATTCATCCCGTGATTAAAATCTAAGGAGGATAAACTCGGTTGAAATAAATTCAAGCGCCATTCGTTCCGCCGCGGACGGCGATCAATCGTCCCGTAAATTCTTCAAAGAACCGCGTTTACAGTGCTCTCGAAATCGCGTTCCGTCGCCCGGAAAATTATCCATTTCATCCATCAAACGCGGTTGTCACTGACCAGGGCCCGCTCTAAGGGGGGCAACCCGGGTACTTGCCCGGGGCGCCAAAATTTGGGGGCGCTATTTTGGCTGTAAGTGTGAGAAAAATATTGATGTTTTAAATACCCAATTAATAGAAAATTTCACACATCGATTTTTTCGTTCGCTAAAAATTTACAGTGCGTAGCGTATTTACATTGTTTTGACGGTCCCAGTATGTGTCACACATACTTTATGCGTTTGTTGCGTATGAGTTGCGCTCTCTCTTATGCGTGCGCAGCAGAAGCGGGCCGCTCCCGCGCGAGTTTCGATAATCTTTTATTTCACATGATTCTATTCTGTTTTTTTCCTTCTTCTGATTTACCACACGTCTTTTGTCCGTGCAGTGCACGACATCACATCTCTTATATTGAACTATTCAATTTACATGTGTCATCTATATAATTGGTATTATTTATATTATGTATATCAATATACATGGTATCATAAATACCATGTCCAAAAAAATGCTACTAAAACACTGTAAAAATTTAGACTGTATTTTAACTGATGGTGATTCTGTTGACATAAATGGGGTAGAATTAGCAGAGGAAATTTCAGCAGCATTTGCGCTTTTGGGCAAAAAAGAAAGCCTAAGAAATGTACTGAGCTTAATTACAAAGTTAAATTTTGCCCCAAACCTTACTATTGCTTTAAGAATATTGCTAACGATACCAATAACTGTAGCAAATGGCGAAAGGAGTTTTTCTAAGTTAAAATTCATTAAGAACTTTTTACGTACGAGTACTATACAATATCGTCTTAATGGTTAGGCCATTTAGCAGTTGAGTATGAAATTGCTGATCAAATAAATTTAACAGATATAATAAAAAAGTTTGCAGAACTGAAAGTAAGAAAAATAAGTTTTTTGTGATTTTAGCATAGTTGATGTTAACTTTTTTTATTTTCAAAATAATGGCACATGTTGATTGTTTGTGCAATAATACACATTTTGAATAGCACTTAAAAATATAAAAAATTATATGGTTAACATTTGTGGCTAGGTACAGATATTTCTTAATTAATTTCTACTGTTTTGTACAACTTGATTATCAATGTTATGTTGTATGTTTCTTTCTAAATATATGCTTTTTGATTTTTATTGAAAATAAAAAATATGTTCCTTTATTTGTAAAATACTCAAATCTGCTAAGGGTTGTAAATCCTTGTCATCGATCTATCGGTATAGGTTATTGCATAGTAAGTGCCAGACTCGCGTTCAGTTGTATCGATATGTATATTTGGTATAAATATGTATTAGTACAATTTGCTCTTACAGAATTGATCGTTCACACGTTCATTCGTTAGTTACAGAGATTTAATTTGTCCGGACGTTCTAACAGTTCTGGCGTTCAAAAAGTTCGAAGGTTCTAAAGGTTCTGAGATTCTAAAAGTTCTGCCCCGCAGCGGCCAAACATGCCTATTTATATTCGCGGGAAGATGGGTGTTTTTTTCTCTCTTGACCAATTAGGAAGCCTTCCTTCTGGAGGCAGTGGCAATTTCCAAAAGCTACCGCCCACCGTGACAGAAGGATGGTGGGAAATCCGTCGTACATAGAGTAATGAGTGGCAAGGCCCAGGTATGACCCAGGTCAGTAGGGATGGCGAGGGCCCGAGTCAAGATGCGGGCGATCGGCGCATGCTATTTCGTCAAATGGTTCTTACAATGGTATTGTCTCGAGGGAACGTGACTTACCACGAATTTTGGGGATTAGGACCCAGAGAACGCACGTGCAAACAAACATTACAGTGTCATAAACAATCTTCGGGTCCTAGTCCTTGACGATAATTTCTCCCCTACTTAAGAAGTTAAACCTATTCTAACATTATTTAAAGAATATATATAAATTCTTAAGGAGCGACAATTTGTTTTTTTGTCCGGGGCGTCGTAATCGCTAGAGCGGGCCCTGCACTGACCGAAGGAACCATTAGCAAACGAAACTCGCCGAAAGTACGAGGGAAAGTAGAAACCGAAAAAATTCGGTACATCCGCCGGCCGTCGCGTCGGCCAGATAAATCTCGCTCGAGCCTCTCGCAAAACTAGGAAAGATGCGGAAAAACGGATTCCGAGGACGTCGCGAAAAATTCGAGAGTCTCTGAAGTCGAAAGTAGGACTCGTTGGAGGGGCGAGAGGAAGGGCGAGCACGCACACGATACGGAGAATTAATTGGTAAATAAATTTACGCGCGACCGCGCGCGGGAACCGAACGCTGGAAAATACCGATAAAAATTTTCTGGGTAGCCGCGGGTATGATTTCTGGTGTCCCGATTTTTCCGATAGACGCGCGGCGAAATTTCGCTGCGCCAGCTAAACGACGCCGTAGCGAATTGCGAGAGGCGTGGTCCCTACGGCGACAAAAAGTCCATCGAACGGTCTCCGTGGACACGTTTGAGGATTTAAACTGTCTAGAATTGTCTAAGACATCGAGTCTGGGTCTGTGCTGCGATCGAGTGGAACACTGTCATTTTTGAGTTGTTTATTGGCATGCTTGGCCCTTAGAATTAGTTACGGACTGGGTACGGCTGAAAGTTAAGTGTCTTGTTTCGAATCGGAAAACAGACCAGCCGTACTCCACTCAATGACGATTGACGCATCGCAGACCCATACTCAGCGGAAAGGCGACACCAGTTTCGGGGAAAGATCCTTTGACAAAGGATCTTTGTGCAGCGTCTTACGAGACTTTCGTGAGAAAATGTAATCACAGGGTCGGTGGGCGTTGCACAATTTTAGGATTACACCCTGACCTGGTGATTCGTCCTCTGCTTATCCCTACCAGGGAAATGATCTTTTTCCTAGCCATGGTAGGGATTTGCAGGAAAATCAGAACCAGTTTATCAACAATAGTCGAACGGATAACATCTTTGAACTTTGACCGGTCCAACAAGAACGTTAGAACGTTTCTTACATTTTATAACTTTTGGACGCATTAGACATTTTACGAACTAGAGCGTTAATTGCCTTAGGACCAGCGGCAACCGTAATTAGGACAACGCTCGAAACATAAACAGTTTTACTTTATTTGTTCACTACAAGAGATCGATAAATTTGATCCGTAATTGGGTCATCCACCGTTTCTCCTCATTACAATATTAGAAACTTCGTATTCCACGGATGGTGTTCGTGTCGTCGCAATCACTTCTTATTGCAGCGACGTAACCTAGTTTGCGGCGGCGCTGCGCGGCATACGCATTACGATTCCGCGAGCGCCGCGTCACGAAAATAACCGCTTCTTCCCTTAAATTGCATTCCGAGAATGTCACCGGTGGAAGGACACCGCGGAGAACGGACACAAAGGGCCGCGACGAAAGCCGGCCAAATGCCATTCAGCCGGCGCGGCGTTCTTTTCAACAGTGTTCGCGGTGTACCTGCCCTTATCAATGCGCCGCATCATTCCGCGGAGAGAAACATAAATTGCCGTCTGTTTCGCCTTTCCTACCGCAAAACGGATCACGTGGACGCTGCGAGACGCGCGAGAGCAGCCGCTTCTAGGAAATATTTTTTTTTTTTTATTTATAAGCTCTTCAGACCCTTAAATGGGTCCATTTCGCTTTACAATTGGTGTCACATTGTTACAAAAATAAAAGTTTTATCCTCTTTACAAATACAAAAAACAGTTTAAACATAAATCAAATGGACAGCTTACAGTCCTTGAAAAAGGCATGGATATAATCGCATGCCTTGACATTAGGTTCCGCAATAAACATTTCAATACTCAGGGGCATTTGATATCCCATTTTACATAGAGATTCCATGAGTTTGCGTCTTTGCACATCGTACAGATCACATTGCCAGATGATGTGATTCAGAGATTCTTCACTTTCGTTGCATTTACACGTACCATCGGAAATTATGTTAACGCGCGCCAACGAGGCAGCTAGGTGATAGTGGTCTGCTCGCATCCTATTGACGGTAGAAATAAAGCACCTCTTAAGTCTTTTATGGTAAAACCAGGGTAGCGAACTGTCGCGGAAAAAGTTTACAAAATAATTTTTGCCCTTGAATAATCCCTGCCGCCTGTTAATTTCAGTGGTATTCACTTTGGCCTGCTTCTTCTAGGAAAATATTGATCGCATATGAACGACAACGCTTTATTAAACGATGAAAATAACGCATTGTCGTACCGTTTCGTTTGAGCAAAAGAAACTAGCGCAATTTATTTTTCCGTAAAATCCTCGAACGGCGAAAACGACGTTCCGGCGGGGGCATTTCCGTTCTTAACGGGGGAACTAGAGTCGCGATAAAAGCAACGGTGCGCATAAACGTCGGGAGGGGGGAGGCGGAATATCAAAAATTCCTCGACCTAAATGAATAATTAATGATTTGTCGAAGCGCATCGTGCACGCGGGACCCAACATTGCGGCGAGCGGGAAGAGTAATCCCGCTGATGAAACATTCAGACAATGAATTATGCAGTCCCATCTCGTAACGAAATACTTTTGATCCGGGATTCAAAGGCGTGTCGTCGGGCGGTCGCTGCGGTGGATATAAAATGATTTGGACATTCCCGTGAACGAGTCTCCCGACCACCCACGGCTCGGCGGGACGCGCACAGCGAGGCATTTTCGCGCGGAAAGATGGCCGAAAGTGGATTTCCCGGTTTCGTCTAGCCCGGGAATATTTCGAGTACTGTCGCTCGGCAACGGATGCGACAGTTACGGAGAGGGTCTCTCTGTTCCGGCGTCGTAACGCGAGGATTTTGTAATAGAGAATAGTGAAAATTTTAAATTTCGTGAGGGGATGCTGGCGAAACAATCTTGCCAGGGTCCCGGCGCAGCGGCTTCAGACGCGGCGAACTTTCCGGGAGTTCAATTTACTAAGTGAAAACCTCCTCCCGTAACCAGGTTTCGAGTTCTCTCTCGAGTGGTTCCGCAGTTTTCCCCGATCCGATGAAATTATGTCGACTTTGACGTGCCAGACTGATTCTAACGGGTAAACCCTATACAGGGCGAACGACCGACCCAGCTAAATCCAATAAGTTATCAGTTGGGGACCCGGCAACCACGGATTATTAACGCCCTTAACGCCGCACAGTGGGCCGGATTCGGGTAAGGTGTGACTTCATCCCCAAAAACGAACTTCCTTGTATTGATGTTAACGTTTTGTTGATCGTAAATTGTTCAATAAACATGGTACAGTAATTCATCCATAATTGTCTAAAACAGGGCTAGGATTTAGTTGATCGCGACGGCCAGTTTTCGAGGGCTACGCCTCCTTTACCCTGTAGTTCTCGAGACAACTCAGGCTCGTACCGCATAGACAATATTCGTGGCGCATTAGGGCGACACCCGTATCAATAGGTTTCCACATTACCGTTGAGGTATTAATGTCAATGCGTTTTTTTTTATCAGTGGTATCCCTAGTAGGCCTATTCTACTATGTCGCACAATAATTTCGGACAATAGCTGTAGAAAATCAATTAAAAAAATAAATTTAGATAAACTTTGAAAAAGTTTTCACTTTTACTGTCAAAATTTTATTAAAGGCTGGAACAACTTTATTTTCGCGCACGGTTAGACGTGCTTGGCAAATTTCTAAACGAGTCGAACTCGATGAAACGCTTATCAAACTGATTTATCACCGAATGAAGAATATGTAAATGATTGTCGAAATCGCAGTTAGTGCCGAATTCTTCGAAAATTAACTTACATGAAGGAAAGAAGGACCAAATTTTTGGTTCAGAATGCAATTGGGTTTTAAAAAGTAAAATGGCTCTCTTTTCTTATAGCAAAGAACTGAACTAAATATTTCGCTGCAAAAACAATTTTTAGCAAAACGTGGCTAATGACGTTAGCAGATTCAAACCCGAATCGTTAACGTTTGAAGATTCCTTGTATTGATATCTAATCAATGAACATTGCTTCCTAAATATCTGTGGACCTCGGAAATGAAGAAATTAGTATAATTTAATAAATATTATAGTTGTAATAAACGTTGAAAGTTGAACATTCTGATGTTTCTATTTAATATTTCCTCTCGCATTTTTTAAAAATTAAAGAGCAGATTTTTGCGATAAGGAATCGTATCTTGCATTATTAATTAATCTGCATAATATGTCAAAACTCAATGGTAAACTAAATGGAAAAAATTTTTTAAATTCTTTATAATCTTTCAAGTCCCAAAAAATCCCGCTTTCTAACAAATTGGAATATTTTCCGGACACTTTCTTCTAAATAACTATAAAAAAATCGATTCCTCCCACAAACCACTGTCCAGACTATGATTGTTTGAAGTTACTAAAAAAATTAAGGAATTAGATCCAGAAGCCCTAGAATTAATAATTAAATAACAGGAAATATAATAATATTGATAATAATGATAATACTAATAATAATTATAACACTAATGGCGATAATAATAATAATAATAATAATAATAATAGTAATAACATTGATGTATTTTTTCTTAACTAATCTGACATTAGTACATTGTCCAGTCTAAGTTTCGCGTGCATACCTTTTACGAATTAAAAGTTACGAGGCTATGTCACACTTTACTCAAATCCGGCCCACTGTGCGCCGGCCTGGGGATCGTTGTTCCGATGGAACGCAAACTCTGCAACCCCCTCTCCCGCCAATATCTTTTTTTTTGGAAAATTCGGTAGTTAACCACAAAGTGATATCGTTGGAGGAAGTTGTTCGTTCTTACGCGAGGGGAAACTCGGCGATTTTAACGAAAGTTCGCGGGGTTTCCAGAGTGATCCGAGGCGAAGATAGCGGCGCGCCTCGTTTATTTTTAATCTCTTTACGGGGCGAAGGCTGGCCGCAAAGTTAAATGGACGCAACCGTTTCTTTTGTATGCGGTTCTTGAAGCGCACAATGGTCAGGAGAGAAAATTGTTTCGAACGAAGGATACGACGCCGCGTTTTTCGATATTCCGCGAACGCGGAAGAAGAGAGCTGTTAAATATTTCCCTTTGAATAGCTGCGTGCCGCGTGAAAAATCAATGGGAATATTCCATCTCGGGCCGGAATAATAAGTTTCACGGGTAAGAAGTGGCTATCGGAGCCGTAGCCGATAAAAAGACGGTAAAAACTATAAAGAAGATGCAGCCGAAAGTCCTTCCCCCGTGTTCGATCCGGCGAAATCCATAACCGAAAGTTCGACTCCGCGACTCGACGGTTGACACCCGCGTTCCCGGAAACAGTTTCCAAGTTTTATTCGGTCAATTTCAAAGATGAACGCGTTACACGCGCAGGCGGCGTAGGCACCATGGCGACGCTGATACGAGAGTTTCGCCCCGGAAACTAAGAAGGGAAAGTCGAACGAGCCCCCAATCTCGGACCGTCGCGTAAACACGGCCATAGATATCCTTTATCTCGACGACGAGAATCTTACTTTTCTTTCTTTCCGATATCGAACGACTCGCCACGTCGTACGTACGCTTCTTTTACTGTCCGCCCGAATGCACTTCTCCGAGATTGCCATGAAGACGGTATATCCGTGTAAGAGATATCCGCGACATTCTTTCGGCCGCGACCACCTAACCGAATTTTCAAAATTATTTGCAGTTCGATTTTCCAACGTGCGTGTTTATTTCGTATACCGAAATAAGAACTTGTACTCAGTTTCGTATCACAGATGTTTATTTCCTGTACAAGTATTGTTGCCGGCAGAATTAACTTCGGGCAACTAGTTAATAGAGACAGTGGATTGTCGCGGTAAAAATGAATTAACGGCGGTTGTAGCGAATTGCGGCGATCAGCGCGTACGTTGTTGTCTCCGATACGGTGAGACCGAAACGATGTCTCTTCAATCTATCGAATTATGAAGCCAATTCGCTGTCCCGGAGTCCGCACCTTCTTATAACCGGCGAGAACTTCGGACATGGGCCCGTTTTTGGGGGAGAAAATCATCCCCATTCGCTGGTTGACTTGAGGGAGGAGGATCTTCCGTAACCGTCCTCACCGTTGGAGGAGGAAGTCTCCACCTCAAGTCAAATCCGAGAATTCCCAAGATGGACAAAATACAGGACCCCGGAGCAGCACGAGTGAATTTGCCCAAGTGGCCCGCAGATGGTTTACCACCCCTTGGCCTGGGTCCGGTGACGAAGGCCAAGGGTTCTAACCGATCCGCACGCGACCTCAGGGTGCCACGCTTAGGCATCATAAATAGTCTAAAAAGCCTAAGTGGCTTACGCATGCGACCCAAGATAACAATGCCCCGGGCCGCCGAATATGCGGACCATAAGGCCCACTGCGTCCGAATCCGAGACCCTCGCGTACCTAGTGACCGGCACGCGAGTGGCACGGATTGACTTTATGGCCATCTTTCCAATGCCATCAGCTCGAACCCTCGAGTGTCCCCTGGGGCAAGTCGAGGGTTAGCATTCTTCTAATTACTCGAAGGACGGCTAAAAATCGGAAAGAGGCCTTCACGCGACGAACAATATGCATTTCACGCAGCTGTTACGCAACCGATTGCCTCGCGATGAGCGGCTATTTCGATAGTTTACCCTTGCGGAATCGAACAGTGCGCGCGTCTTGTCGTAATGCGAAAGAAATTCGAAAACGAATACGCGGGAACTCGGCGCCGCGCCGTTGCATCTATTTGTATTAGCGTGTGGTAACATTCTCGTAATAGTCTATTCATAGGTATTCATGTAGCTGCTCATTACAACTTCCTAATAGACGAGTAAACTTTGTTTGTTTAAAGTTACCTAGCCCAGAGCTCCGTAACTTATATGACTCTATTCCAAAATTGAGGGCCGAATTTGTTCCAAGTCAATTTATGCGGTTCCGTATGTACGTGCGTGAATAGCTAATTGTTTTCTGAAGAAAAAATTAATATAACATTAATCCACCCAGTAACTGATAAACAGTATACAGGGTGAATTCGATAAAGCAGGACACCTAAATATCTCCGTTACTTTTCGTTGTACAAAAAAACTTCGTAGGACAAAGTTACACTGTTTGAAGGGCCACATATAACGGTGTAAGGGAAAAAAAATTTCAAGGTCATTTCAAGGTCAAACTTTGTCCTACGAAGTTTTTTTGTACAACGAAAAGTGACGGAGATATTTATGTGTCCTGCTTTATCGAATTCACCCTGTAGATATTAACAGTATGGTATTGTGGGTAGTGAATGATCGGTCTTGGCGTGAGAGTTAAGTGTCTTTATTCGTAAACAGTATCTTACGACTCTACGCGGTGTATCTACATTGACGACTCGCGACGAACTCCCCGAACACTAATTTCTAACTCTCCGTTTGCCCTGGTAAAAATCCTCAACAACCCTGATTGGCTAACCCAAGCATTGGATTCTTCCAATCAGAGTTGTTCCTTTTTTTTTTGTCTCACCGCCTATTCCTTACGCCCTTAGCGTGTTTGTCTTCGGAACGGCGAGGTGATCGGAGGGGATGAATTTGTCACGGGACTTTCCTTCAGGCCACCCACGCCTGACCCGCGTGGCGACGAACCGATGGGTCCGCTTCAAGTGCCCTTCAGCTAGTCCCCTAATTTACGACGGTCTCAGATTGCTATTGAGGACTTTTGGAAAAACTCTACTACACATGCTATGACAAGAGATCTGGAAATTGTCCACTCAAAAATAGCTTCGTCGAACGAGAGTCGTAAATTACATTGGCGGTTTGCACGAAAGAACAATACTCCTTTGTGCGTACGACCGGACGCTACAGTATAAACTGTGTAATTATTATATCTATACGTTAATGAGTTTATACTATTTTAACTGTACTGTTTTAGATTGAAAATGTGTGACCGTGTATATTTAATGCATTTGGTAATTCTCTCACGGATAAAACGAATGCTTTCAATGTGTGTACATTCGATATTGTATTAATTCATTTGAATTCATGCATGACTGTAATTTTAGCATAATTATGGTTTAACTTTATACCTATACAAAGTTTAAAATGCGAACAAAAAACTGATAAATCGAGTAATGTGCAAAATTCAACCGGTATTGGGTCACACAAATAATCAGAATGTTTAATGTTAACGAATCAACGAAAGCTATTTTATTGCAGCCTAAACCGGCTGTAAACTGGGTCCCGAATTCAATATCGAAGTATACAATAACGAGCCGTACCGGTCACAAGGAATCCAGCGATCTTTCATCGAATCGTCCAGCGGATGATTGTAGGCTTGGCGCTCGGCTAACCGCCGCTTTCCTCGGATCAGATTGAAAATTATTTACGCGGGTCTCGCTTTCGATTGTACAGCGAAAGGAAACGATTATCGCGACTCGAGCCGAGAGCTCAAAGCACCTCCGCGTCCCTTTCATCGGGCCGCAGCCTATTTCGACCGATGTCGAACGCATTTCGCGCGATTTCACCGAGGAACGGGTAGCTGCGGGGGCGGCGTTATCGGCGAGCGATTGCTCCGGACTCGATTAGAGACGTCCAGACAATTTGCATAAATACTCGCAACGAGCGGCGTAATGAATTCGCGCACCGCGTTCGACTGTAAAATCTTTAGAGAGGCCGGGGTCCGCGGCTCGATAGGCGAGCCGCGCCGCGCCAGGCTCATTATAATCTCGCGGTATTTTCAATTAATTGCCGTCACATTGTTTGCGATCGAGAGACCCGCGTCGCGACCCTACCCCTCGCCCTGCCCCACTGGTCACCCACGCACGCCTCTGTCACGCGACCGATAATCCTCTGTACCGTGGAAACCGTCGATCGGGGCCACGCTGCTAGCATCCGTCATCGATTAACCCCCTTTAGCTCCCCGGCTGCTGTGCAGCGGTGAAATCAGTTAATTCAGAAATAGCCGGCAAACGAAAATCTCGTTTACGGTGTCCGTTTTACGGGGGAATATTTCCCGGGACAATTAATCGCGATAATTATCCGCGTCCGCGATTAAAACGTTTGCGACCGACGCGGGGCGCTGCGCCAGAGATTTTTATAATTTTCCTCCGATACTGGGCGACGGTGTTTCTTCCGAAATAAGGAAATACAGTCTCCCCTTCTCATAATTGTTTAGTGCCAGTCTGAATTATTGGGTCATCCCAAAAGTTCGTCTCGTTTTCGATTAATGTGCCCGATGCAACTTCAGAGCAGTTTTCAAGAAACAGTATGTGTTCGATCCCTCTCGCGTATTCACCTCAGCCAAGGTGGCGCGTGTATTTTTCTGCCTCCAATATATAAGTTTTCTCACTGGATTACTAGTGGTCGCACGGTCTCACACCGATATATCCGACCCGTATTATGTTACACTTCTCGGCGACCGCAACCTTTCGAGCTTCGGGGCCCCTCAAGGGGTATAGCCCGCTATAGTGGGCATAGTTTTGGGACAATTATGGGCCAGACGCTTGGGACATTTATTGATAAACACCGTATTCGCGTCGGCCAAGGTGACGCGCGTATTTTTCTGCCTCCAATATCGTTAGAGGCCCTTTTTCGATTTCTTACCGTCCTTCATTGCATTGAAGAATGCTAGTCTTCGACGTGTTGTACGTGACATTCGAGGATTCAAACTGACGGTATTGAAAAGGGGCCATAAAGTCCCTCTGTGCGACCCCTCTTTTTGAGTACCGCTTGCGAGGTCTCAGATGCGGACACTGCGGGCCGTTTCGGGCCAGCATGTGCGGCGGCCAAGGGATTGCGCTCTTTGAGTCGCATGTACAGGTCATTCGGGCCATACAGTAACGTCACATCGCGCGGCATCCTTGGACACGGTTCCAACAACCGAACAAAAAACCCTTGGTAATTGTCACCAGGCTATTACCAAGGGTAATAAAACATCTGCGAGCCACTCGGGCCCAAATCGCGTGGCTTCGGGGTAAGGTCGCGTTCGAATTTACGCGGTTCGGGAAACAATGGAATTTTCCTACGTTAACTTGAGGGTTGGTCCTTTCCTCCTCCACCGGCGAGGGTTGTATGGGAAGTTCCCCCTCCCTCAAGTTAACTAACGAATAGAATCGTTTTTTCCCCCAAAATCGGCCTTGTCGAGACATACTCGATTTTTTACCTCGAAATTTGTCCCGAAGCAGTGCAGCAGACGCTTACGAATCGTTGTAACGAACAGACGTTTACGAATCATTGTAACGAACGTACAACCGCTTACGAACAGCGAGATCCTCCGAGAAGTTTCGCGTTCATGAGAGGCCCGCATCGCTCTCAGTGACATCATTTGGTCTCATCAACCATCGTTCGATTTGCTACCGCTACGGCTCACTAGCTCCGTTAAAATAATCGTCTAAGGTTAAGTCGGCAGACGGTCGTGCCGTGTAAATAGTGTACAATAAACTACATAGAATTTACCGAATTCGTTTTATTGCACGGCACCATTTTATTCAGTATGCAAGCATAGCGAAAGAAACTTTCAGGCCAAGCTAATAATATTTCTAAACGTCCGTTTCGGAAAGTACCGCGAATTCATTGCGAAGATCGCGAAGTCACCGGTGGAATTTTAATTTAATTTCGTTGTTACCGCGAACACGAGAATTGTTTGTAGAATAATAACGGTGTTACGCGCAACAACGTACGTCACGATGTGTAAACCATTCTGATATCGCTGCGCGATGTATCATGCTCGTTACTGGTATATCCATAATAACGTGTTTCGTTGCCGCGACCGGAGAGAAGCGCGATTATTTATAAACTCCCCCACCGTGGCCGACCGCATTTTTTAATTTCGCTCGGTGAAATGCGGAAAATGTAAACTGTCACAGAGCGTGGACGAGCACGGGGCTGTCTCGGGGGTGGTGGGGAGAAGTGTGGGGAATGCTTTTGTATCCGCGGAACGATTAATGCGTTTCGCCGTCGCAAGAGCCAGGACCACGGTATTTTAATTAATTTCTGTCGGCAATTATTTGAAATATTTCATGTTATTTGCGGCGGCGGCGAGACACCCTGTCGGTCGGCCTATTCTCTCTCCGCTCAAGTTCATCTGTCCGCGCGTTCTGTCATCGAACGCCGCTCGATAAAATGGCTTAATTCCGGACAATGTTCCGACTGAAAACCACATTTGGACAGGCGTTGTTATAGAGTGATTACCCGCAGTCCAATTTCCGCGCGACTAGTCGGCTACCGATTATCGTTATTTATATTCCTTTAATTTCCACTCGGTCCACGGTGCCCGGGGATCCGGTTAAACGGATAGCGCGTTTTACCGGGACGCGAGAGCATTCCCCGTGCACGATCCGGCGAATACAATTTTCGACCGATTCCAGTTTCACGGTGACGCGCGTGCCGGTAAGTTACAAAGGAGCTACGGAAATCTTGATTTATTGCGCGCTCGTCAATTGTTTTTTAACGGTCTCGCCGCTCTTCGGGACCCTAAATCAATGGTATCACAGTTAAATACTGTGTTATGCGAACGCGTTCGCGGGTAGACTTTTTTAATGTCAAACGGAGGGTGTAATTGTCCGTTCCGAAATTTTATTTCCGTTGTCGCGACTCGAGTTGGACCCTATCACTGTTTACAGGGATAGGGTTGGTAGGATATTTAAGTAAAACACAATTTTTAAGTTAACAAAATATACTTTAAAAAATGACTGATATGTGACGTGGTTTCGACTTTTTAGCAACAACAAATGACCTGGAGGACCGAGATTTCTTCTATTTATCATATCGGTCCTCCCACCTTTAACGAATTCATCCCTATTTTTGGGACGGTTTGGGGGCGGACGGAACAAAAGGACTATGTATTTTTAGCGTTCCCAAGAATTTTGCCAAAGTCGCACATCTGGCGACAAAACTTGGGATTTTCTGCGCTGGAGCTAGAGAACGAATGTTTTAAACGTTTTATCGCAGGGACAGACTCGAAGGTACCCAAGTACGGACGGCAAGTGGCGAAGACAGGCCCAACACCGTAGCCAAACTACAAAAATCACGTACCGGGCCCAGTGTGCAATAAGGGGTGTCCCTACCATAAAACCTCGTCCAACGCAGTCGCCAAACATACTGGTTATTGTAATGTTAACCCTTTGTACTCGAAGCTATTTTAACTTAAAAATTAAACATTTCTTCCAACCTAGAATAATTCCATTCTACATTATTTTTCTTCATTTTATGGATATGAAACTGATATAATACCTCATAACATACTTAAATGTTTAGTAATTGATTAGACGCCAATTTTTTTAATAATGTAAACAATATTTTAAATAATGGTACAGCAATTGTTAGCGGCGACTCCGTGTCGCCAGTCGAGTGCTAAGGGTTAAATGCTGTTGACTGCCCTCTGCGCTTCGAATTTGTATACATTTCTGAGCCATCTCTATTAGCTAGAAATTGAACTGCATGCACGTAGTGCAGCGCGGATTTGCGAGTTGAGCTCGTCATCCGATTAAAATGCCGCAGCTCGTCATTTGATGCGATCGGGTTAATTTGATTCCGAGAAAGTTGGAAATTTATCCGTGGATCCGTCAGTTTGAAAAATAAAAAGTTTCGTGCCGCTAGGTCGTAACATTTCCGCGCAATTTGCGCGCGAAGCGACGCGACGCAGCGGGCACGCAGCTTTCCAACGGAGCCAATATATCACGATTAAACCGCGCGAACACGATCGACGAGAACATGAATAGCGGGGGCCGAAAGTCTAGATAGGGCGAGACACTTTCAAGATCGTTTTTCTGTTTTTTTTCTCTCTCTCTCGCCAGAAAGCGTACCATGATAAACCGAGCGTATCCATTATGTCCGGTGATAAATGGTTCGAGCGCTGATACCGGCCGCGCCTCCGCATCGCATCGACGGCGGCGCGATACAATTAATTTTCGTCGCATTATTCGCGGTTGAAAAACGCCTGCGACGAGAGACAACTTCGACCCCTGTTTTCGATTCGCCTCTCGTTGGTCTTTCTCCCTCTCTTCCTCCGCCGTACCCACCCTGTCCCGTTCGCCTACGCGCGTTCATCGAATCACGCCCGGTAAATTGGTTTACCGCTGACGGTATCGCGTATCGGGAACGACCGTGTCCGTTTTGTCGCGAAAGTAATCCGGCAACACGCGTATTGCGAATCGTTCGGCCACGCTCCGGGTCGGTTGGATTTACGACGCGATCAGCCGGCGCGCATCCGTTCGACAGCGTCGAATCTGCTTCGAATAACCCCCCGCGCTCTCGGTTTCGGGATCCCTTGCGATTTTTGACGAGCCGATGACCGCGCGCGCGGCGTCGAAGTCTCCGTGTCACGGGCAGAACAGCGTATCGAGAGATTACGCTCCGGCAGATGTTCCGGGAATTCTCGATTTTTGCTTTTCACGTCTTTTTTGAACGTGCACTGGTTGTCTGAAAATGATATCTCGCGACATACCCAGGTAGCACTCGGATGTCCGACGGATGTCCTAAGTACGTCCGTAGTCGGACCTTCACATGTCCCAGGGACGTACGAATCATGTCCGTATGTCCGAGATATGTCCGATATAGGTCCCAGAAATGTCCGAATGATGTCCGTGTTAGAAAGTGTAACGTACATAGGACGTCCCGTGCGGACCTATCTAGGACCTCCCTGGGACGTATGTGGAATTTTTCAGTAAATAAAAAATTATGAAAATTTGAAAATACTGTAGGTTACGTTATTGTTAATTATTCCCTTCAGGGTTATAATTCCATTAACAATGCTCCAGCATTTTCCACCTTCCATTTATTTTTTTTATTTATTTTATTTTTTATTAAATAATATTCATCGTATTGGACCTACAGTTTATTATGGTTGATTCTGAACCATCCCGGTGTATCACGTTTTTTTATATCACTTGAGAAAAAACCTCAAAGGTGCCGGGGGGATTCGAACCCGGGATCACAAGAGTCGTAACCACGAGCCTCATCACTTGAGCCACTGGGCGTTTTTAAATTTAAGAAAAAAAAATACTATATATTGTTATATTATTTTTGACCTATTAAACATATTAATTAAGAAAACAAATGCCTATTTTACTTCTGTTATTTGATGCAACTCAAGTACAAATTTTTTATTTTGTATAAAGATCCGCTCTCTAGCTCTTAACTATTATTATATATATATATCATATACATATCATTAAGGTATTCGAAATACATGAGGAAATTCGAATATATATATATGTATTAATATATGTCTCACGCGTAAAAACTGAGTACTCCGACGAGATACAAAATTGAAGTTCTAAGTCCGAAATTGATGTCCTACGGATGTCCTCAGGACGGAAAACACTAATGTCCCTGGGACGTCCGAAATTTAGGTCCTAGGATGTCCTTAAAACGAAAAAAACGACGTCCCTGGGAAATCCGAAATTTTGGTCCCACGGATGTCCTTAGGACGTAAAAAACGGACGTCCGTGGGACGTCCGAAATTTAGGTGTCAGGGACGTCCATGGGACATACAAACCGGACATAGGACGTATGGATGTAAACGGTACCTAAAACGGACGTCCCATGGACGTACGGTGCTACCTGGGTATAGGTCCCTAGTTCTCTCTCTTCGTCTGTTTTTCTCTTGCAAATGTAGGATTTTAGGAAAAATGAGGGAACCGCCGCGCCAGCGAGAATCGAACTCGGGCCTTTCTGCTGGTAGCCGATCGGCTAAGGCGCTCACCCACGGAATCCTCCCATTATTCCCAATCTCCGTACGGTATTTTGTTGGTCTGGGGGGTCCTGGTCCCACACAAATTTCAGCGTCACACTTTTGGTGTCGCCTTGCAGATTTTTGGAACGACATGCAGCCGTAAAACATATGAAAGGGACTCGAGTGATCGCGGCCCATGGGTCGCAGCAGGGTGCGGTGTCCTAGTCAGGGGCACGGTTTATGGTTACGGTACTGTTGCGTCGCAAAACCGTAGTTCATAGATAGAAACGTTTTCATTAGTAAGAGAACGGTCATGAAACAAGGGTCTACTATCCGGCCGCCTTTCTTTCGACACCGTCATAGCCCGATGTGGAGAATTACCTTATCCCATAGCAATAAATACCGCTGCAGAAATGGGAGGTCACAGAAAGTCTTGCTCACATCTTGTTTCAAGAGTTTCGTGACCTAAGGACATTCCTGGGGATTAAGCTAATTCTCTACAACACAGCGTCCAGATGTGCCAATGTCCACGCCGGGTATCCGGTAACCCTCGGACAGGCTAACTCCGGCCATTGTTACAATTTCTCTATCGGAAAAGCCCCCGCGGTCGTTAGACTCGGTGCAGGGAAAAAATACGAAGGTTTATGACACGGTCCCAAGGATGCATCGGTCAACCTTCAGGCAGTCCCAACTCAAGCACTGTCCCACTCTTCCTCCATGCTAGACCACTCACTAGACCCTCATGGAGGGAGGTTCAAACAATTACAGGCGTCTTGATTGGGAACTGAAGGTTGACAGCACCAATCAAAACAGCTCCTCTATCATCACAATAGATGATGTCCTCCACTCCTCAACTAAGGCCAACCTCTCGATCCACGAGGAGCCTAAATTGAGGACCTCATCGGAGACGGGACGAACAAGTGCTAGTTAGTTCGATATCATCGGATGAACATACTATATTTTCCCGGTTCATCGGAGGTCCCACTTCCTCGCAAACGTCTTGAGCGAGTCGAAGTGTTCAGTACAGATCCACCGGAGATCTGCGCGCGTCTAAGGCAGGACTTGTCGGGTCGCCTTACTGAAGAGTCCACCGACAAGTCTGGGACAAACCGCGAATCTTTGAATCTTTAGATTCCTTCAATTCGATCCCTTAATAAAATAATTGCTTAAAATTAACTTGGCGAGCAATCGACGAAAGATCGCGATACACGAACATTACGCGACAGAACAGGTACGGACGTGACTTCAGGCTATTTTTTGAGATTTAGCGAAACATTCTGTTTTATGGTGATTTATTATACTTCATATTGTAGCTAAAGGTCTCAATAGCCGCTGACGTACCGTAAGACATCTGCAGACCGTTAACTGTCTCCGTAGACGACGAAGGCTCAGGGTGAGGGCACTTCCATGAATTAGCCAGTTCCCTCACCCTGTTGCCTTTTAGAAGGCGTACATTAGTTTTAAGGAAAAGCATGATTGGTGTTGGGAAGGAAACGCCTACGGCGTAGAAATTATAAAAAGATAGAGCGAAGAGGCGACAAGGGTTGTCGTGGAGCGCACGAGGGTAACTTCAGATCGGAAATAAAATGGCGGGGGGAGAACCCTGGGAATATTAAGCCGGGATGTTCGTAAGCGGTTGTACGTTCGTTACAACGATTCGTAAACGTCTGTTCGTTACAACGATTCGTAAGCGTCTGCTGCACTGCTTCGGGACAAATTTCGAGGTAAAAAAACGAGTATGTCTCGACAAGGCCGATTTTGGGTGAAAAACGATTCTATTCGTTAGTTAACTTGAGGGAGGAGGAACTTCCCATACAACCCTCGCCGGTGGAGGAGGCAAGGACCAACCCTCAAGTTAACGTAGGAAAATTCCATTGTTTCCCGAACCCCGTAAATTCGAACGCGATCTTACCCCGAAGCACCGCGATTTGGGCCCGAGTGGCTCGCAGATGTTTTATTAGCCTTGGTAATAGCCCGGTGACAATTACCAACGGTTTTTTGTTTGGTTGTTGGAACCGTGTCCCAGGATGCCGTGCGATGTGTCGTTACGGTATGGCCCGAATGACCTGTACATGCGACTCAAGGAGCGCAATCCCTTGGCCGCCGCACATGCTGGCCCGAAACGGCCCGCAGTGTCCGCATCTGAGACCTCGTGTACCTCGCAAGCGGTACTCAAAAAGAGGGGTCGCATAGATGGACTTTATGGCTCCTTTTCAATACCGTCAGCTCGAATCCTCGAATGTCACGTACAACACGTCGAAGACTAGCATTCTTCAATGTAATAAAGGACGGTAAGAAATCGAAAAAGGGCCTCTAACGATATTGGAGGCAGAAAAATACGCGCGAGGGATCGAACATGGGATAAATGCGTCTATCAAGTAACTACAATGTTTATCGATAAATGTCCCAAGTGTCTGGCCCATAATTGTCGCAAAACTGCCCACTATAGCGGGCTATACCCTGTGAGGGGCCCCGAAGCTCGAAAGTTTGCGGTCGCCGAGAAGTGTAACATAATACGGGTCGGATATATCGGTGTGAGACCGTGTGACCACTACTAATCCAGTGACAAAACTTGGTTGGTGAAAGTTCCATAAAAAAATAA
Source organism: Lasioglossum leucozonium (assembly GCA_028454225.1). Classification (NCBI taxonomy): domain Eukaryota; kingdom Metazoa; phylum Arthropoda; class Insecta; order Hymenoptera; family Halictidae; genus Lasioglossum; species Lasioglossum leucozonium. The sequence goes on from CM052213.1 coordinate 6,172,570, forward strand.
TGAGAAATGAAGAAGTTTTGTTATTCGATTAATTATGTTTACACTTTTCGGCGATCGAGACCGTCGGGCTTCGTCGTCCTTTTCTATGTACGGCAGAAGTCAAAGAATAGTATATGTGGCGGATAATTGTCCCTGTCCGGACCCGTGCTTTGGACAATTATCGCTAAAACCTTGTATACCCTCCGCGCAACTCTAATTGCAAACCTAGCGGCCCTGAGAAAGGGAATCGCGGAGTCCGCGGGGAAGTTTCGCAACGGAGAGGGAGGGTCTCGATTATTCTCTGTCGTTCTTGGGGAATAACGATCCCGAGATTGTTGTCCTTTCCACTCGCGACACAGCGTGTAAAAACCGTGCGCACGCCAGGAGGAATGAAATAGCTGTGACTTTTTTACCATCGCCGCAGACCGCAACGCAAACTTTCTGTGTAATGAAAGAGTCCGCGGAAAAACAGTTCGGCTGGAAAATAGAAACGGGAGCGTACGATTCGTTTGAACGCGATTTTCCCTGTGACGTAATGTTTCCCCGCTTCGGGGCCTGCCTACTTTCACGGCCGAAAAACCACCGGCGACTTTCCGAGTTTTTCCTGGCTGGGTCGTTACGCCGATTTTGCGCGCCTTTGCGCGGCCGAACTTTTTTCGGCCAAAAGTATTCATTCTTTTCGAGGCTAGAACGGTTCAGCCTGAACGCCTCCTGCAACTTGAATAGAAAAGTGTTGTTGCGACGCATCCTCCGGTCCCTGTCGATTAATGTTAACGCGAGCAACGCGGGATCATAATCGCGGCGAGCGTACCGAGCATATTTTGTGTGTCGCGAATATTGGCGCCGCGACGAGACGTACTAATATCAGCGCGGAAGTTCGATTATTTAAACGCGCGCGGCAAACAAAACAGTGGACGGCTGTCAATTCCACTCGAGTTCGTAAATATCATTTCGGTGGAAGCTTTTACTCCTCGAATAAAAACGTGAATTACACGCACCGTTCCACACCGGGATTGATTTATTAAGCTGCTTTATTTACTCCCGGCGAACTTTTGCCCCGGACATTCGTGAAGTTTCGGGATCGATTTGTCGACGGATATATCCTAATCTATATGGCGTCCTGTGAAAGCTTCGTTAGGCAGAGCTCTAAAAGTAAATTCGGAAAAAATTGAACGGAATGAGAAGCGCGAAAAGGACGTAGTAAGGACGATTTCGAATTGCAGCCTATGCTTCGGAATATTTGATATTCAGCTAACACCGCACCGGCGGCAGGGTAATTAACAGCAGGGAGACAACGTCAACGAAAGCCAACGCCGGCGCCAGTGTTTTTCCCGGTGAATAGCCTCCAATTAACTGTGAGCTACGCGAGAAGCGAGCGAAATAATTAGAGGCGATGAATTCGCTCCTGTAGCCTTCCGGTAAATTAGATTTCTCGACGCTGCGAAGCGGTAGTTTGACTCTTCCTATCGTTATAATTAGCTGTATATTTTTCTTCTGACACGGGGCTCCTGATATTCCCCATTGGCTACTCGCACGATTTTCGCAGGCGGCGACGGCGTCCAATAAAAGAATATTATCGCGGTAAAAGTGCTTGAGAGAGATGAACGAAAACGAGAAGCGAGGAAACACTCGAGCAACAAAAGCCAAGAACACAACTGGCCGTGATTTCGCCGGTTCTCCCGGTTTAATTCGATTCCCGATACGGGACTATCCTTAATCACTTTTACGAGATTATCCTGAAGCCAACAATTACTTTCGCACGGTTGCTCGCACTCACCAACTGCACCGCGCCGCGCCGGGCGCCTGATGAATCTGCGACTTTTTTCCGGGCTGCTGGGACACCGGAACTTTGCTCGGAGATATTTCTTGCCTTCTTTCGACGAAAGTGCTATCTTTCATGCGCGACGAATAAACCGCGTCGATCCGGTGGATCGCTCGTATTAGGTGTTTGAATACAGGGTGAATTCGATAAAGCAGGACACCTAAATATCTCCGTTACTTTTCGTTCTACAAAAAAACTTTGGAAGACGAAGTTACGCTGTTTGAAGGGCCGTATGTAACGGTGTAAGGGAAAAAAAATTTTCAAGGTCATTTTTATGAGATTTCAAGGTTATCGATGTTTTTTTAAATGGAATGATATATTTTCGTTAACGTAATGTTGTAGCTGACGAAATAACGAATTCATGCATGTAACACAATATGACCTTCAAATGACCTTCAACCCAGAAAAATGGTATAAATAAAATTCAACGTGTAAGATTCATTTGATGTGTTTCTGTTATGCCAAATGTTCAAAGATATTCGAATATATAATAATAAAATAATCAAAAATACACCCTGTATACAGTAAAATTAATCAGTATTTAACCGACAAGAAATTGCAATTTTGTAAATTTAAAATAAATCAAGGTCGCTGTCATATCTTTTAATGGAACTGGGTATTTTTAACTTCATAATTTTGTAGGCGACGTCGAAACGAATTCAACGAAGCTGCTATACAATGACTTTCAAATGACCTTCAAAAATAATATCGCCATGAATTGCCAGAATATTTGAAATATTTCGACGGTACATAATAGCCTCGCATTTAGAGGTAAACAAATGAACGTAAACATTGTGAATGCGTGTAGAAATGTAAAAAGAAGTTCTCTAATGGAAGCTACACATAAGACTTTGTTACAAAGAGCACAACTTTGCGTTACACAAGATGGGATGCAGTTTGAAAATTTAATTTAATTATTAATTAATTACATGTACACGTTTAACGTTTTGTTTTCAATGTGGCTCCGCATAAATTTGGTTTTTTGTGAGTTAAGTTCTGAAGCAATGTTAACGTTCATTTGTTTACCTCTAAATTGCTATTACGTAGCGTCGAAATATTTCAAATATTCTGGCAATTGGTTCATGGCAATATTTTCTTTCAAGGTCATCTGAAAGTCATTGTATAGCAGGTCATTGAATTCGTTTCGACGTCGCCTACAATATTATGAAATTAAAAATACCCAATTCCATTAAAAGATACGACAGCGACCTTAATTTTTTTGTTGAAAATCGATTTTTTTTTTAATTTAAAAAATTGCAATTTCTTGTCGGTTAAATACTGATTAACTTTGATACGAAACACTTTTCTGTCCGACCACCCGAATGGGCTGAAATATCGTGGGGACTAATTTGCGCCGCACCCTGTACAGTTAATTTTAACACCTCGTATATTTCTTCTGTTCTTCTTAGCGAGTAAAAATCGTTTGCTCGAATAGAAAAATAGAGAATATTTTAGCCAAAGTAGGGAAGACCGGGGCGAATTCGATGGATTTTTCAGTTTTTCATTTCGACATTTGCTCGAGAAGAAGAATTTGATCTGAAAATCCACATGGAAAACATGAATTTTCCATAAATCGTCGCTGGTCGAATCGATCGAACTCTAATTTCCCAGCACGCCGCGCTATCTCGATCGCTTCTTGAAAAAAAGGTAACCAAACCCGGGGCGCTCGAATTTTTACATAGCCTGGCTAGTATTAACGGTGGAAAAATGAAGAAACGAAACAATGTTGCGTGTTCAGCACTCGTAATGGGAATTCGCGTTCGCCGTCAGCGGTTCTAAAGCTTGAAATTGCAAAGTTTGACGGAGTTACCGGGTAGTTATTTCGTTGGCGAAGAAAGGCTCGAAAATCAGGCAAGTTTGTAATGCGAAAGTATATATCGTTGACGCGAGGTGGAAGGGAGGAGGGACGGGCAGGATGGCGAGAGCGGGATTGTATTTCCATTAGTTAATTTACTTTCCGGGGGACGGTTCTGTTACTAAAACTGTTTGCAGCGGCGCTCGAACACGTCCCGGCAAAGTATCCGCGTTAAGCCGGCGGATCACAATTAAAGCTCTCCGGCGGCCCTCTTCATCTGCGCGAAGAGGAACCGGAGTCCAGGAAGAGGGCACAATTAGGGTAACAAGCCCTCTATCAGATTCGACGACGATTCTCTCTGCGCTCGGCAGAGCGCACCGGCAGAGAGAATTTTCACCGCGATCTCCACTCGAAAGTTATTACGGTAATGTCTCGATACATGTGAAAACTTCGGGACCGAAATGCACCTTATATCGTGTACCAACGCTGTTTCCTGGTCCGGTGCCGCTGGGAACGTGGAAAAGGCCATTGTAACCAGGGAGAAATTGGAAACGTGTTCCCCTCGAAACCAGATTTGTAAAATCGCCGAGCAAAATATTTTGCGAACCAGCAAAGTGCGACGATTTCCCTGAAACTGGTCTACCCCGGGAAAAGCTAGTCCCTGAAGGATGATGGACTTTTATTTGTTCGATATCCGGGTTTTTTAATTGACATGAGCCGAGCGCTTTTATTACCGGGAAATCGGCGAGCTTACTTTGAATGGTTGTCGATTGATTTTTCGAAACGAGTTTTCCATCGGGGACCAGATAATTTCGTGTAAAAATACGTCTTTTCGGGATTCGCGAGTTCGTTCGACGTTGATCTGTTAAAAAAGCGCTACTCGTTAGAATGCTCGACGTCCCTATGATTTTTCCTTGGTTAAACTTCGCGACTTGGTACAACAGAATTTCAAGTTAATTTTCCTGGGGGCTGACAGTTTACCGGCGAAATTTTGCAGAAGTTCACGACCAAAACCAAGATCCTCGCCCGTTTTTCGTCCGGCCGCACAGAAACAATCCGCACTACCTGCTATATACTTTGCGACTTATGTCGCGTCGGGAGAGCGTAATAAGGGCGCGCCTTCTCCGCAGCCGTATAAAGCTGCATAAAGGGTTCGCCGAAAGTGCAAAGGTTACACCGTCGCCCCGCAACGAAGCCGTAAGGATTCCGCAACGTTAGTGGACGCCGGCTTCTCGCAGACAAGAGGGAAGCCTGAAGTTTCAGACAGGAAACGAACGGGTCTGCGGCGCGAAACGTTAACCCCACGGATCGATGGACGTATCGTCGATTAAACTCTTCCGGAGACCTAATCGACCGATTTAATCGAATTTCGCGCAACGCTAGAGCAAACCGTCAAAACGTTGTTACGAGCCGAGGGTTGGTGTTTTAGGATGTGGACTGGCCGATGTTTATTGCATCATCGGAGAGCCACCATAGGTTTGGTAGGATTAGCGGATTCTCCAGTGTTTATCTCATCACCAGGTAGCCACTATGGAATAAGGGGGTTGTGGGTTTTCGACTCGACTCGTATGGATTGATACACCTCAAGCGGCAGAGATGCATCGTCGCGGAATACCAACGACTGGGGATTCGAGATGGACTGAGAAAAATGCTGTTATGCGGACGCGTAACTTTCCGTTCCGAAATTTTATTTTCGTTGTCGCGACTCGCGTTGGACCCTATCACTGTTTATAGGAATAGGGTTGGTAGGATATGTAAGTAAAACACAGTTTTTAAGTTAACGAAATATACTTTCAAAATGACTATATATATATATAATATGGACTCGACCCTTTAACAACAACAACTGAGCTGGAGGACTGAGAGTTCTCCTATTTATCATATCGGTCCTCCCACCTTTAACGAAGTCATCCCTACTTTTGGGACGGTTTGGGGGTGGACGAAACAAAAGGACTCTGCATTTTTAGCGTTCCCAAGAATTTTGCCAAAGTCGCACATCTGGCGACCAAACTTGGGATTTTCTGCGCTGGAGCTAGAGAACGAATGTTTTAAACGTTTTATGGTAGGGACAGACTCGAAGGTATCCGAGTACGGACGGCAATTAAGTGGTGAAGACAGGCCCAACACCGTAGCCGAACTACAAAAGTCACGTACCGGGCCCAGTGTGCAATAGGGGGTGTCCCTACCATAAAACCTCGTCCAACGCAGTCACTAAACAAATGCAGTAGTCTAGTATTAGGAATAAAGTAATGATATATTCTTAATCAGATTAGGTTTACAAATGTTCCGTGGAAATATGTCTCGGAATTATTAGCCTCTCAGTTTTCACGCACCGAGAAATGCGGGGGTGTTCTAACCGCGATCTTTCTAACATACGTACTTTAACTTCGCTTTCTAGTTGCTCCGATAAGGACTGGCCCGATCTTGCTATGACTTTATTGTGTTGCGGACGAAGGTCTACTAACTTGAGAACGCGTATGTTACCCGACTTTGAGGAGGGCCTAGGTCCCTTTATCCCCAAGATCGGTCCTATTTGTGGGGTAGGGCTGAATAATGCAATTTACGCCCCGAAAACGTAAAAATTGGGCCATTTGGCGAAGATCGCGCCCTAGATTTATCTTTTATCTAGCGATTGTGACTACTAAGAAGTCTTGACTTTGCATTAGTGAGGCGTGATTTGCGGCCTCCCGGATCCTTGCAATCCCCATGTACGTATACGGTTGACCTAGTGGTGTGTGTGCACACCATGCTACCGTTCCAGCGCCTTAAATCGGCGGACGCGAACAATCGAATCTGCGCGCCGCAATATTCCGGAATGGAAGTCGTCTAACGTTCAGCCGTCTACAGTGTACTGGTAACGAGAGTTTATAGCGATTCGCAGGAATATCACTCTGCGGAGCTAGGATCGTTCGGATGGGGCAGTTTGCTCGGACGATTTGTAGCCGCTCCCTTCGCTCGAATCCCCTTAACTAAAATTACCCTTCGTCACGGTACCGATCGCGTTCGGCTCGAGGATCCTCGGCCTTACCTCCGAGCTACTAATCGTTGTCCCGGTTCTAGAAAACGCCGGGCGAAATAACCCAGGAATCGGCTGACGCGATTCGAATCGTCCAGGCAAATTGTTTAACGAAGCGCATTCTCGTCGGAACGATAAAAAAAGAAGGAGAGAACAACAGCGGGAGATTGAGAGAACGAGAAAGAGGGTGGCGGCGAACGATCGGCTGACCGGCGCTTTTTGAGCGCCGGTAATGGAACGTAATGGAGTGGCCGCGGAGAAAATGAACATCCGAAACGGATGTACGCCGGGAAGGAAGTGGGGAGGAGGGGGTGGAGGGGGGACTCGGTGGAAAAGTTGGGAAAGCGTTGATCGCGGCTCGGCCGGAAAACGGAGCGAAACTTTGAAACAGGAATGCATTATGGGTCGCAGCGGGAGAAAACTAGCTTTTGTCGCCACATGTTTCAGCCCCGGGAACGTCTGCCAACGCGGAAACTCGAGGACCCGCAATTTTTTAAACGGTAATCGACGAATCTTCGTCGCTCCGCGTAAATCCGCTTGAATCTGTTACGCTTAAACTTCCACGATCCGTTCCCGCCGGTCGCGCTACAGTTTTTTCAAGGAATCGTCGCGAAGAGGGAGCTTCGATCTTGGAATCGCCGACAGTATCATTCGCGAGAAAAATCTTTTCGAGACGTTCGAATTTTTACAGAATTACATCTAAGGGAAAAACGGTAGTCGTAGACAAGAAGCGACGTTCCTCTAAATACAGTAATCGCAACGCGTCAAGGGTGTGCGGCTGTTACGCGCGAACAATCGCTCGCGAAAGTTTCCGGGGAATTGGATGGAATTCGCGACATTAAGAACGAGTGTCGGAACGCGTTCGGAGACAGCAGCGAACCGTCTAAACGCGGAACTTCCGCGAACGAGCGTCACGTCACAATGAAACAAGATTCAACTGACTTACCAACTATGCGCAGTGTCAACTCGAACAATGCGCTACTGTATTTACATGTGTACTTCGTCGCGCGAAACTCTCAGAGACGAAGAGATCATCTTCCCCGTTCCCACGGAGTATGAACATATTCTTTTACGATCCTTTTCGCGATGAGACGAACGATCGCCGCGCGAGTAAAACGATTCTTCTTATTACCTAGACCAGGGCTAGGATTTAGTTGATCGCGACGGCCAGTTTTCGAGGGCTACGCCTCTCGAGGCAGCTCAGGCTCGTACCATGGAGCATAGACGATATTCGTGGCGCATTAGGGCGACACCCGTACCAATAGGTTTCCACATTACCGTTGAGGGTTCGCGTCGCGCTTTTTTAAAACTGTGTTACAATGTAAATATCGGCGAAAGGTAACAGGTATAATCAATGCCTTCAAAGGTGGCAACTTCTATCACAAAGAAAATTTATAAGTTTTCTGGAAACGCATAACGCTGCTTACACTGATGTTTCCTTGCATTGTGACGTACGCTGGCTCGTTGCAGCGAAATGTTTAGTTCAGTTCTTTGCTATAAGAAAAGAGGTCCATTTTACTTTTTAAAACCCAATTGCATTCTGAACCAAAAATTTGGTCCTTCTTTCCTTCATGTAAGTTAATTTTCAAAGAATTCGGCACTAACTGCGATTTCGACAATCATTTACATATTCTTCATTCGGTGATAAATCAGTTTGATAAGCGTTTCATCGAGTTCGACTCGTTTAGAAATTTGCCAAGCACGTCTAAACGTGCGCGAAAATCAAATTGTTCCAGCCTTTAATAAAATTTTGACAGTAAAAGTAAGAACTTTTTCAAAGTTTATCTAAATTTATTTTTTTAATTGATTTTCTACAGCTGTTGTCCGAAATTATTGTGCGACATAGTGGAATAGGCCTACTAGGGATACCACTGATAAAAAAAAACGCATTGACATTAATACCTCAATGTGGAAACCTATTGATACGGGTGTCGCCCTAATGCGCCACGAATATTGTCTATGCGGTACGAGCCTGAGCTGCCTCGAGAACTACGGCCGCCGCGGGGAGCGAGACGCGCGGCCGTGTAAAGGAGGCGTAGCCCTCGAAAACTGGCCGTCGCGATCAACTAAGTCCTAGCCCTGATCTAGACAGAAAAGCTAAGATGTCTGTGCGGATGTTAAGGAATGAGCAATGATGTGCGGATGAGGAAGCAAGGGAAAACGAGCAATTAGTCGAAATTCGAGCGTGGTCGACCGAAACCTAACGGGCCGTAGAATCACCGGTAACGATATTAGTGTACAATTATGACGACCAATCTATGAGTCATCGAGTTTCGAAGTGCAAGAGAGAATTAACCGCATGGGTTGGCTCCGCTGGCACGCTTCCGAACTTCCCGCAACACCTCGTTCCTCGAAACTCCGATAATTCACGATCAGCTCATTCAAGATAACACACCGCCGACGTGCTTAATAAAAACATACCGGTCCTGTCGTTAAAACTTTTCGTTGATCAATTACCTCTATCCCATCATTGCCGCGTAAAATGCCACAGAAAAAATTGCAAATGTCGAAGCGCTCCCGCAGTATCGTCGCGCGACGCAAAAGCAGGCGGCGGCAAGCTTGGATTTCCAGGTCGGCACGAACTGCGACTCGCAACTGTAAAATTCCCGCGATGCATTACCGGTGCCCGATCCGTTCTTGCCAGCGCTGCAATCAGCCCGTATAAATCCTAATCCAGCACGGCGGTCGGACCGTTTAAAAGCATTTCGTTTAACAGCGACGCCACTCGAACCGCTGCCGAACGCGCGGGTAATGAACAAACACGAACGCGCGGCCGGCCGTCGTCCTGGGACGCACCGGCTACCGGCCCGGCCTTTCATGGATCTTCATTAAAATTTCCATTCTCGTTCGAGGAATCTCCCAATTGCCGATCCCGCGTTTTAACCGTGCCGCGAGAATTATGGTAGCGATAGGTCCGCTCCACACATGCGTTTTTCTAACGTGCGGCGACCGTGCGGCGACCGCAATTGCGGTCTGAAGTACTATGAAATCTATTAGAAACTGCACATTTGTTTGAACCGTAATTGCGGCGACGTACGCCGCTCTTGCGTGCAATATTTCCCGCATTTCCCCAAAGGAACGCACGGTCGCCGCAATCGCATATGCGATCGTCATTACATCATCGCATATCGGTTGACGCACATGTCCGTCATTCTGCCGCAAAATTAACGACATAAACGGTGATACTTTATTAGACATCGAACTCCTTCTTCCTCCCTGCATATTTTCAGCACATGTTCACACATTTCTTCCTCTTCTCCACACCTTCTGCACTGTCTATCATTTTCTTCTTCCCAATATCTCCCACCCTTCTCCCAATATTTCCTAATCGATATCTCACCACCTTACTCCACTTCTCCTCTTTCCATCTTTATACCTCGATTCTATTTACGTACCTTAGAGTTACAGCTAACATTTCTACTGGAGTTATAGCATGTCTCTATAGATTCTCTTTGTTATTCTATCTAACAGCTCATCAAATGAGTGAACACTCATTCGAAAATAATTATAGAATGTTTCTGAATTTTCTCTTAACCCTTAAGTGGGCGCGCCTATTTTTGTTACCTAACTGGGCGCGCGGAGCACTTTGTGCACCATCCTTTAAAACTACGTATATCACAAATTTTATGTCAAATAAATAACACGTCCATAACTTTGAAGTACCTAAGGATAACTGAAAACCATATCGGCTCTAGTGGGATGACACTACAGTCGTAGGATATGTGGGGGCGTGCCAATCGTAATTAGCAGGAATAAAAGTTATACTACATTAAACTACAAACGGAGCACTTAGTGCTACTGCGCGCCCCCTTAAGGGTTAAATCAGCAAAGGATGTAGCAAATCTACTTCATAAAACTACTCAATATCTACCTAATACCTACCCCATAAAAGGATGCACCCAATACGGTCTTCTTTGTTTGCGACAATAGTGTTTACAATGTTTTATCGATAAATGTCCAAAGTGTATGACCTATAATTGTCCCAAAACTATCCCACTACAGCGGGGTATACCCCGTGAGGGGCCCTGAAGCTCGAAAGGCTGCGGTCGTCGAGAAGTGTAACATAATACGGGTCGGGTATATCGGTGTGAGACCGGGCAACCACTACTAATCCAATGACAAAACTTGGTTGGTCAAAGATCCATAAAAAATGTTTAGATGTTGTTAGATGTTTTTATAACATCTAAATTACACTATTGTTGTAACATAATAAGATGTCATTGATACCCTCTATTGATCTTTATTCAACATCGCATTGACAGTACGTGTACATGCAGTTCAAATGTGGTAGTTGACGTTTCCCACAGTTTGAAATAACCGCCAAATAACGATTAGTTTGTTTGATCGATCTATTGATTCTCATTGATTCTGTTTCTATCAGCTTTATGCCCATGCCTCAGTAGCTTGTGTGACGACAGGGTAGCAACACGTTGTTGCAAGTTTCAATTTCGGTTTTAATAATTTTTATAAAGCATGTAAGTAATATAATACATTATGTTTATACAGTGATAAAATCCATTTTCACCACATTACAATTAAAAGAAATATTATAATTTTTTCCAGACGCGGTTTCTTTCTTTCTTGAAAATGATCCACATAGGGATCGAAACGTTAAAGGTTTAAATCAAACTCGCAAATTTGGTTTCTGTAATTAATTGATCGAACCTTTGCGCCGAAAACATTATCACTTTATACATCCATAAAAAATAATGAGAAATGAAGAAGCTTCGTTATTGGATTAGTTATGTTTACACTTTTCGACGATCGAGACCCTCGGGGTCCGTTATCCTTTTCTATGTTCGGCAGAAGTCGAAGAATAGTAAACTTGGCGGATAATTGTCCCTGGCCGGACCCGTGCTTTGGACAATTATCGATAAAACACTGTATATACAAAATAGGCAAATACTCTACGCTTTTTTTGGGCCACCTCCATCTTCGATAGTAGTAGAAAACGCAGTGAAGATCGCAGTCGCCGCACGTTAAACAAACGCAAGTGGACGCCTTTCAACTAACCGCAATTATGATCGCCGCACGTTAGAAAAACGCATGTGTGCAGCGGGCCTATTTCTCGCAACGGGCCTGCGGTGGTGTTTGTCGAGGCGCATCGCCGGAAATAATTGAAATCATGGACATTAGCGGCTCGTCCTGAAGAGAACTCTGGTGGGACGCTGAGCGTTTCGTCAACGATGCCACACGTTTTCATCGTGAGCGTTTGCTAAAAGAAAAAATAAGAAATCCCAGAAAGCAAAAGTGGCCTCTTACCGAGATATTCGGATTAAAGTACGATGATTCTATCGCGCGGATTATCCAGTAAAGTGATCTTACTCTTCCTCCTCCACCCGGAAGTCTATTAAAATGTAGAACACATCCAGCGGCATCCACGGGCATTATAACTTTCTACGATCCGCTCGGAAAGTTTGAGTTTTAGGTCGGTAAAGTTCATTCATTTAGAAACGGAGTATCTAGATTTGTAGAACGAATGGATCCGGAAGGACCTATTAACGAGGCCCTGATCCGCCGAGAACAATTACAATGTAAATAGGATCGTGGACCATTCCCCGCGACGATTGCTATATTTATGGGGGAACTTCGCATTATAGACGCGTCCCCAACAGAAATATGATTGCGGAACTGTTTAACGCAGTCTCTATTCATTACAGGTAGCTGATGTCATAAAATGACCCCAGCTGCCTTGCACATTTTTTAATAATAAAACAAGCATAGCAGCACTCTCTCCGAAAAGCCGTTACTCCTCTTCTGATTTTTAGTGTTTTATATATCCTAAGTCCGCATCTGGCAGATTTGGCCAGAGTCGACCCATCTTCAATTCTTTTTACTCATGCATTGTTCGAGTCAAGGCGCTTTTCGGATTTATTGCTTGCTATGCCTGTCACTCGGACCATGTGGATTTTCCGCGCCGGTCACTCGCAGGTAAAAATTGTACCTACGAGTGAACTTTGTTGAGGGCGGTCACTTGCCCTTTTTTGATTGCATGTTTTTTCTAACCAATTAGCTGAGACGACCGCTTCCCTCACTAGTTTCGAAAAGATGTCAATCAACAAATCCGCGTGGCTCACCGTTTAAGTCACGCCCGTCTTCCAAAAGCCATTTCTCTCATTTTTTACCTTCATCGTCAGTCTTCCGAGAACGCTTAGAGTAAAAACACCAGTCTCGTCTAAACATCATCTATTGTCATTTCCTTACATTCGCAACTGTTGAAATAAATTCAGAGTTTATATATTAATTTCTGTCGTTAAACTATTTAAAACATCCTTACCACTTGTCAACGACCATTGCCTCGCTGAAAACACCGGTTCTCGTACGATCACCGAAGTAAAACAGCGTGGGGCGTGGAAGGCGGCTTGGATGGGTGACCGCTGGGTAAAAAGCCGGTAGGTGTCCCTCTTGGGTGCTTTTCACGTGTTGTTGGCAAAATAGGTGGTTCGGAACCCACCTTAATAAAAAGTAGGTCCTAGTGAAATTGGAAATTAGGCGATAGTGTGAAGAGTGGTAAAAGGGGTAGAAGTTGGTAAAACGAATTTGAAACCATGAGAGGACCAAATATCGTTACGTACATACACATCCGTTTCACTCGAATATTTATTTCATGAATACTTCACGATAATTGTCTTTGGCCAGACCCGTGGTATAGACAATTATCGATGAATTACTGTATTGCGTAACTACGTTAGTATAAGATACAACACATCCGTTTCACTCGTCAACGACCATTGCCTCGCTGAAAACACCGGTTCTCGTACGATCACCGAAGTAAAACAGCGTGGAACGTGGAAGGCGGCTGGGATGGGTGACCGCTAGGTAAAAAGCCGGGAAGTGTCCCTCTTGGGTGCTTTTCACGCGTTGTTGGCAAAATAGGTGGTTCGGAACCCACCTTAATAAAAAGTAGGTCCTGGTGAAATTGGAAATTAGGCGATAGTGTGAAGAGTGGTAAAAGGGGTAGAAGTTGGTAAAATGAATTTGAAACCCTGAGGGGACCAAATATCATTACATACATCCATCCTTACCACTTACCTTAGGAGTAAGGAATCGTGTCGGATCGCGTTAGTCAAAAAATTTGATTTTGAGGATTTACTCCGGTCAACGACGTTTTAACGCGGTACGAGCGAACAGAACGGAGGAGCGTTGTTTTGTTGCGTGACCACGCGGGTTTTTCGTAACCACTTGAATCGTTAATAAGCAAAGTTCCTTTTCGGGCAGCTCGAGGGCGCGCGGCTGTTCCGAATTGTCTAATTAACGCTGTTGGCTGCGTTCTCCGCGCTTAACGAAACAATCGGCGAATGGGAACAGGATCGTTTGGTGGCGCGCGTTCGAAACGACCGGTCGTAATAATAAGATGAAATGTTGTAAATGTTGCACCACTACAATATAAGATGAAATGTTGTAAAATCGCCGGTAGACGGAATCTCCGGCGAAACAGCGAAGAGAAAACGAGCGAAAGAAACAACAATGTCGGGGAGACAGTGATGCTTTATTGCCTCTCGGAGGGATTACCTACCCTCCCGGGAAACGTATTTCCCAGCGCCGGCTAATGCCGCAATTTACATCTCTCCTCGCGGATCTTTAATCTCGCCGAAAGTATTCGAGAATCCCCGGTGGCAAAGCTCACCCTGCTTCCCGCGCTGCGCCATGGTTGACAGCAGCCCCGTCTCCTTCGAGGATCCGGTTGATGCTCGTCGATTCAGCGTTTCGCGGCACACGGCGTGAACAGATAGCACGCTCGAACTTGTCCAAGTTCTACGAACGACCGATTTATCGAACAAGCGCGGATAACAACGTGGATAAATAATAATACCGGGGAAGTCCATTGCTCGGATCTTCGCCATTGCTCGGGGACCAAGAAAGGGCAGTGTGCGGGAGGATAAAGAGCTTGGAAACGTGAGATCGAAGAGGGTCAGCGGTTCTCCGCTCGTTATTTCCAGCCGATCGAGAAGATCTCGCCGCTGTCGTTGACATTGCTTTTCATCCCGTTCTACGAAAACGCTATTCAGAACCGACATAATGGCCGGTTGTGATGCGCGTCCACGCAACAGCTGTGTACGTGTGTACCTGTTGTCTGATTGTGCTGACGAGGCAGGTGTGTGGGTGGGCGAGAGAAGTCGTGTCGAGTCGAGCCGAGTCGAGACGAGTCGAGTCCATCGACACTCGATCGACCGCGTTTATTATACGCGTGAAAAGGAACCCGCACGGTGAAAAGGAACTCGGAAGATTCGTATCAATGCGGGGACGCGATACGAAGCGGTTCGAGCGTGCGCCATTGTACCCTGGCATCCTTTTGAGTCCCCGGCACCGAGAGGCGACCTGTTTCTGAGAAGATAACACCGTTACCTGCCGACTGTCCGCGGAATCAAAAGGATCCAAGCTCTCTCTCTCTCTCTCTCTCGCGATCTTTGTTTGCCTGTGTGCGTCGCAGGAATTGTTACTGCGACGTCGATTCCGCTGATGAATCGACGTACCTGTGTTTGCAAGCTCACAGAAAATTTTCATTTTAACATGGATATTTTTCACGGTTGGATGTCGTTCAAAAAACGTCACCAAGATACAAAGAGAGAGATCTAGAGAGAGAAATGCTTCAATGTTTTAATGTAACTCTTCGAAATCTTACAGCGACAAGCGCAAAATGTATGCAATTGCGAGGTGCACGAAACTGCTATAGCGTTCGTAACTCAAACAGCTCGACGTCCCTCGCATTTCCTTCGAAGCGCTGCTCCCTGCCGCAAGACGACATCGTCGGAGAGTTTCAATCATGCTGAAAGGTACGAGCAAATTTCGGCGGATCGGGGGTCGTTAACAACTTGTAAATATCTGGTACCTAAGTGACAGTGACAAAGTGCGCCATCTGTGAGCGGACAAGGCTCCTTCATGGTCGGACATTAGATCGACTTGTTCCACTGACAAGACCTTACACTGCACCGGCGCGGCGTGGCGCAACGGCCCGGCGCCATACTGGTCGACTTGATCCACTTGCAGTACACTTGCCAGAAACTTTGTTCCTCGCCGGGTTTCCCCTTGTTGAGCTCAAACGTATTCCGGCACCGTTTGGCTGCGGTTCGATTTCGAATTAGCGAAAGTCGGATCTGATTGAGACGATAAGTGTTGATTTCAAAAGCTTTATTCAGTTTTAACGATCACGCTCGGTTTCTTTACAGTTGTAGCGCCCGGTCGTACGCGCAAAGGAGTGTTGTTCTTTCGTGCAAACGGCCAATGTAATTTACGACTCTCGTTCGACGAAGCTATTTTTGAGTGGACCATTTCCAGATCTCTTGTCATCGCATGTGTAGTACAGTTTTTCCAAAAGTCCTCAATAGCAATCTGAGACCGTCGTAAATTAGGGGACTAGCTGAAGGGCACTTGAAGCGGACCCATCGGTTCGTCGCCACGCGGGTCAGGCGTGGGTGGCCTGAAGGAAAGTCCCGTGACAAATCCATCCCCTCCGATCACCTCGCCGTTCCGAAGACAAACACGCTAAGGGCGTAAGGAATAGGCGGTGAGACAAAAAAAAAGGAACAACTCTGATTGGAAGAATCCAATGCTTGGGTTAGCCAATCAGGGTTGTTGAGGATTTTTACCAGGGCAAACGGAGAGTTAAAAATTTGTGTTCGGGGAGTTAGCCGCGAATCGTCATTGTAGACACACCGCGAAGAGTCCTGAGATCATAACGAGTTTTAATAAAGACACTTTTTTTGCTCTCACGCCGAGATCATTTATTGACTACCCACACAGTTCTTGTACGGCACGGTGTTGCGGAGTTTGAAGGATTCGGCTGGGAGGAGTGGTAGAAAAGTGCGTTAAGCAGTGGTGATTGGAGGATATAGTCTAGAGGTGAAGGCAAATGGTAACGCCCTTGCCTCCGTTCACTACTAGGTACTGCGGGTACCGAAGGGTGTGACGGTGGTTCGAGTGGTCAGTTCTGTAGCTTTCGGACGATGACCTTAGCAGGCAATAAATTCATGAAGCGCTTCGGACTTAGCAAGCATGCTGACAGTAAAATGAATCGATGAAAGAGACGATGAGGGCTGGTAAACAGATGGCTCAGGCCCAAGATAGGAAAGTGAGAAATTAATTAATTATGTCCCATGGCTTCGAGAATCTATTGTCGCTACATCATAAATGTGAGCAGGTAATTCGAGTAATTGAGGGGCTCGGAAGGAACCTTTTTAGGGGACCACGTGGTGGCCAAATTCGTGCGCTTAGTCTGCTATTAAAAACTAGGTATGCTAAAACAATAAAACGGTTGGGGTGAGCGGATGCATCGCAACACCCCTGTTTGTGCAAGGGATTCTGAAAAGGCTGTGCTGTCTCCCGACAATATTCCTTTTTCTCGAAACGAGATTGGTAGAATTTAATTTATCTTTCACCGTTTCGGTGCATATTCGTACACTAATCACCGGTTTCTTCCTCTAATCGCAAGACTGTTAATGATTCGAACCTAGAATGCTATGAGTGGTCCGGACTTTTTGTGCAGCAGCTCTCGGTAGGTTTCGCTGTGTGCTCCATTTGTCACTCGGGAGATCTTGAAACGGTGTTCGATCTCGTGCCAAGTCCGCTGAATTATGCCCGGAGTTACGGTAGCAATGGCTGCTGCGATCCTATCCCGTAGATCCTGGAGATCCGGAATCTCCGCCGTATACAATGTTCCTGACGTATCTCCGCGAGGAAAAAATCCATCGAGGTAGGATCTTGCCTTTTAGCAAGCCAAGGGTTGCTTCACCGTTCACGCTCCGGGAGATCATTCCTATTTCTCAGACCCGACAACTAAGCGAATTCGATGTTCACGTTCTTCCTGCGTTTTCTCGGCGAATTAAATTTATATTTTTTCCTACTCGCATTTTGGACTGAACTTCAGGGCGATTTCGGCTCCCTCATCCGACGGGGCCCTTTTGTCCAATTCGATTTCCGGGACCCCGCGTGTCGGTTGCAGCCACCCCGAAGCAATCGAATTTCCCGCACACGCGACACCGCTATGCCGTTATCCGCGAACCTCTTTGCTAAACGGATTACCGGGCCGAGTACTTCCGACTCGTTTCACGAATTCTATCGTCGTAGTCGGGATCGCGACACCTTGCGCGCGCTAATTATCAACTAACGCGATCCATCGCTCGGTGGCGAGGACGCATTCTAAGGCGAGCGACGCGATGCGTCTACGTAACGCATTCAACGGGAAGCACTCGGCAGCATGAAACGTTAAAGGCGCCTTTGGATTCTGTTTATGCTCCCTGCTTGAATCCACGAGAACGGACGGCCGACAATCGCGACGCGAACCCGTCGAAGACAATGCGCGTGCGCATTTCAGGGTACACTGAGGATTAATTAAGCGACTGAACCGTCGCAGACGCGAACAGAAGTATCCGCGAGCGTTATCGTGCTACGTAATATCCGGGCGCAGCGTTCCCGCTGTAATTTCCTTGAATTTTTCAGGCACGCCGCAAGGGAAAGCCACCGGAATTTTTAGCACGGAACCGAAATATTCTGTGAATGTGAACTCTATTTGAAAAACCCGTTTAACCTGTTGGTTTCTAGCGGAATTTCTAATCTACGTATATTTCACTTCTGAATTTTAATAATAACGATAAGATCTTACTGCTACAGTATTTTCCGCGCGTTAACCTGCGCCTCGTAGGAGCATATAAATCACCATAGATGGGTATATCAGGTCACGAAAGCGCGAGGCCATCAAAAATCATTTCCACGCCATAAGCCGGGATCTGGAGCAGTTTCGTGATCCCGGTGGAGGGTCCCTAATCCCGTTCTCATCGTCGATTTACATCCACAAATACCAGGATAACACTTATAAGAAGAAAATTAAATCTTCTCCACGTCTCGGAATTTTTTAAAAAGGACGATCGCGCGATAAATAAACCGAGGATTTTTATTGCGAGATAGAAAAAAAATAATACGACAGATTAACAGTTTGTAACACTCTTAACGCTATTAAATCGTATGCCGTGTCATGACACAGACGAGCGAAATCCGGCGACTGTAAAAAATTCCGTACCATTGCATATATTAATTTAGCGCAAGGGCAGCGGACACCACCAGAGAGAAGATTAGCGTTACGCCCGCAGCT
Organism: Lasioglossum leucozonium; assembly: GCA_028454225.1. Lineage (NCBI taxonomy): Eukaryota > Metazoa > Arthropoda > Insecta > Hymenoptera > Halictidae > Lasioglossum > Lasioglossum leucozonium. The sequence goes on from CM052213.1 coordinate 6,191,267, forward strand.
CGGTGGCGCCAAAAGCCCTCGCGATGCGTGATCAAGGGAACTGCTTTTAATTAGCGGCGCCGGGGGCGAGAGGGCGGAGCGAGCGTAACTGTCGCGTGTTAGCTTCTCGTCCCCCGGCGAAGTGGCTTCCTGTTCTCGTGACAGTGTTACGAATCGCCAATTTAGCTGGACAAAGGTCGTTCCGATGACCAGGTCGGGGAATCTCTCGATTCGCCGAGAGAACAGGGCGAAGAAAGCGAAAGAAGGACCGGCCGACAGGGATGACCAGCAGATAGAATTTCCTTGAGATTCCCAAGATCCCGTCGGGCGCCGTACACGCGAAATCGTCCTTACAAAGCAGGTTTTAATTTTGACCGAAAGCACCACCGGGAAACACTGGAATCGCCGGGGTCATGGAGACAATGATATTAAAAGCTTGGAAGTAATACCGCCACTGGGAGCATTATAATGGATCGGGCCCGCCTTAAAAGCCCCCGGTCGTTCCTTCGTTCCAGCTTTAGGCTAGATTGCGCACTCCAGTTGCGTCCGCGCCCGCGCCCGCGGTCCCGTCACCTAATGGAAATCCCTAAAATTGTTTCCTACCCCTGTGCAGATTTAACGGTTCGCGGACGACGCTGGCTGGAAAATTTTCCACCGCTCCTTTGGAGTTTTATATTTTCGCGCGACGCTCAAAGAGACTGGACCAGAGGCGAATTTTAGCCGCGCGCGGGCTGCTTTGATGCCGGTTTTAAACGGTGACATCGGTGGCTCGCTGGTTAATTCGGGGGACTTCCTTTCCCGAGAGCGCGTTTCGGAAAAGCTGGAGATTCATTATTATCGGTGTTTTGTGTTCGTGTTCGATCTGAAATGATCGTCCAGACTTAGAATGTGTTTGCATGTTGGGTGCCGAACTATTAAGTTTCTACTCGAAGGACCACCTTCCAGTTATTGGAAGGAACGAAACACAAGTTAAGGTTGATAGTATAGTGTATGAACCTCCCGGTATATAAGGGGATCGTCCGTTAAACAAGCGAAGCCGATCCCGATCGTCTGTAAACAAGCGAACGCGTCGTCCGTTAAACAGTTGAAACGCGACTGCCGCGATGGGTTTTTCGGCACGAGGCGAAGAGTCAGTCGCTCACGATCCTTACGAACACGCACGTCGCCAGTTCTCTCCGATTCACTTTGTTTTAACCCATAAGTGGGCGCACAATAGCACTGAGTGCTCCGTTTGTAGTTTAATGTATGTAGAGCTGTAGATTGCTGTAGAGCTGTAGATAAGCCGATTGATCATCTCTTACATGTAGTATAATTTTTATTTCTACTAGTTACGATTGGCACGCCCCCACATAACCTACGACTGTAGTGTCATCCCACTAGAGCCGATATAGTTTTCAGTTATCCTTAGGTACTTTAAAGTTATGGAAGTGTTATTTATTTGACATAAAATTTCATAAGAAACTGATAATGAACAGTAATATACGTAGTTTTAAAGGATGGTGCACAAAGTGCTCCGCACGCCCAGTTATGTAACAAAAATAGGCGCGCCCACTTAAGGGTTAAAATATATATATCTTGTTCTGTTCAACCAGCCTTTATCTAAATTATTATTATAAAACGAATTCGGCAAATTCTATGTAGTTTATTGTACACTACTTACACGGCACGATCGTCTGCTGACTTAACCTTAGACGATTATTTTAACGGAGCTAGTGAGCTGTAGCGGTAGCAAATCGAACGATGGTTTGATGAGACCGAATGATGTCTCTGCGAGCGATGCGGGCCTCTCATGAACGCGAAACTTCTCGGAGGATCGGCAACCTCTCGCTGTTCGTAAGCGGTTGTACGTTCGTTACAACGATTCGTAAACGTCTGTTCGTTACAACGATTCGTAAGCGTCTGCTGCACTGCTTCGGGACAAATTGCGAGGTAAAAAAATCGAGTATGTCTCGGCAAGGCCGATTTTGGGGGAAAAACGATTCTATTCGTTAGTTAACTTGAGGGAGGAGGAACTTCCCATACAATCCTCGCCGGTGGAGGAGAAAAGGACCAACCCTCAAGTTAACGTAGGAAAATTCCATTGTTTCCCGAGCCCTGTAAATTCGAACGCGACCTTACTCCGAAGCAACGCGATTTGGGCCCGAGTGGCTCGCAAATGTTTTATTAGCCTTGGTAATAGCCCGGTGACAATTGCCAAGGGTTTTTTGTTCGGTTGTTGGAACCGTGTCCAAGGATGCCGCGCGATGTGACGTTACGGTATGGCCCGAATGACCTGTACATGCGGCTCAAGGAGCGCAATCCCTTGGCCGCCGCACATGCCGGCCCGAAACGGCCCGCAGTGTCCGCATCTGAGACCTCCTGTACCTCGCAAGCGGTACTCAAAAAGAGGGGTCGCACAGATGGACTTTATGGTCCCTTTTCAATACCGTCAGCTCGAATCCTCGAATGTCACGTAGAACACGTCGAAGACTAGCATTCTTCAATGTAATGAAGGACGGTAAGAAATCGAGAAAGGGCCTCTAACGATATTGGAGGCAGAAAAATACGCGCGAGGGATCGAACAGAAACTATATTCAATACAAGAACGAGATAGTACTCCTAAGTGAGGCTAATTAACTACCAAAACTATCTGACTAGCAGAGCGCGAGTTACACCGAGCAACGGCTCGGCTCTCCCCACCACGCTTCATCCCTTCTTCGGGGACTTAGTGGGAAGATCTAGGGGCTGGTGCTGTAAACGGGCCCAAGAGTTTCGCCAAGGCCATGCGAGCCCGGAGACTAGACCTTGGGGTTTTACAGGCATCTGGAAAACATCTGCGCTGCAGTTTCAAGTACCCAGGCACGTTGAGTTCAGGAGACGAACATTTTTTAAGTGGTTTATGGCAGGAACTGCAGCAAAGGTACCCGGATACAGACCGCAATTAAGTAAAGTGGCGACGACAGGCTCAACGCCGTTGCCAAACTACAAAAAGTCACGTATCGGTCCTGCTGCACAATAGCGATGCCCCACGCAAGCCCCTTGTTCGATTTCTTGCATTTTTCTTTTTTTATTATTATAGTTAACTGCTTGCAGCAGGCAATATGCGCACCCCTTTGGCCTTCGTCACCGGACCCAGGTCAAGGGGCAGTAAAGGCCCTTTCCCGATTTTTTGCCATCCTTCGGTATTTAGAAGAATGCTAATCCTCAAGATGCCGAACACGGCATGTGAGGATTCGAGCTGATGGCATTGGGAAAGTGGCCATAAATCCATTCCGAGTGGTCCTCGCGCCGAGTGCAATCCGCGAGGTACGCGAGGGTCCCGGATTCGGACCAGCGGGTCCAATAACCCGCATGCACCGTGGGCAAAGTTGCACGCGTTGCACGCGTTGCACCGCACGTGTGAGCCACGCAGGCATAATATCGCAGCCCTTGGTCTGTGTCACCGGACCAAGGGGCCATAAACGTTGGCCGTCCACTTGGTCCTGCGAAAACACGCAATGCTCCGGGGTCCCCAACAAAAAACACATTTCGGGAATTTCCCTAACAAGCCTTGAGGTGGGGGATCTTCCTTCTCCAACAGGAAAAGAAGTTCCTCCTCCCTCAAGGCAATTGACCAATGGGGTTGCTTTTTTCCCTAAAAATGGGCTCATGCCCAGAATCTTCGCACCCACAAGTTGACGCGCGCAAGGACCCCGGGGTTGAAGCCTTTAATCTCTCGAAGCGCACAGAGCTCTTGTATCTCTCGAATCACGCGAAAGTCGCTACAACTATCTGCTCGGTGTTCGCAACGCGCAATCCCTACCGCTACTAGTCACTGTTCCGATTTAATAAGTTGCCCAACGATAACTCGGCCGGCAACCGTGTTGTGTAATAAAAAATAAACTATTGTTAACTATACGCGCATTCAGTTTATTTCAACACGAGAATTTACACCCCTACAATCGGAATACAGAGGACCCGGTGTCCAGGTTATGTTAAAAAGTTCTGTTCGTCAAGAAATTCACCGAATTCGGTATCCAATTTCCTGCAATCCACGATGAACCTGCGGATAGAATCTTTCCCGGGGCAGGGAGTCAACAAGTACTGGCCCCCGACGTCTCCGGAGGGTGTTTCGCCGTTTAAAACGACACGGATAATTCCGATCGAGGCTCGGTCACGATCGGGTTCTACTCTTTTATCCCGTTTTATCAGCTTCCTGAAATTGTTTCTGTCTCCGATACAGCGGCCCGCGGGCTAACAGGTTTAATTGTTTCCTTTGTCATTCGAAATTTTTGCCCTGCCCCGGTCCTCGCCTTTGTCGCGGCTCCCCTGGCTCGCGGCGATATTCCAGGAAAAGCTTCGATCATCTTATAACGAGTTCCGCGCCGCGCCGGTCTGGCTGCAATTACGAGGAATTTAATACCGCGAACGTTTCCCCGCCGCGTCGCGTCGCGCCGACGAAATAAAATAAAAAGACAACCGGATCGTACGGGCGGCTTCGAACACCGAGGAATCATTACCGAGCGGATAACGGCGCCTGTAAACCGGCGTCTCCAACCTTTATTAACGCGTTAAGCTCGATTTCACCGCGACCCGCCGCGACGGACGGACGTGCGTGTTGGTGGCCGACTCGTATTTCATCCCACCCGCGCGACTCGCAAAGCCTTTTTCCTAGCATGTCACCTGCAAATTTGCAATATCCATGCCCTTCCTGTCGCACCGACCCAACCCCTTCCTGACCAACTTCTCCTCTGTCACTCCATTCCTGACTTTACGACCGCGTAAAAGCTTGTAATGGCTCCGACACCGCCTAGCCTGCTCGTCAGCCCGTTCTCACGGATATTGCCCGTCGTTCGGCCGATTCGACCAGTAAATTAATGGGGAATAATCGTAACCCGGCTCCCACGACCGGAATCTCGTCTAATCAACGCGAATTTTGATCACTGATTTAGGGGATGGAACGTACGTTTATGGCGCTGCCGCCTGTCACGAGAATCTAGTATATTTCTGCTACTGGTGAAGGAGTTTTATTATTTTCATTTACAGGGTGTCCCGAATTTAAATGGCAAAACTTCAGGAGCGTGTAGGGGACTGAAAAACTAAGACAAAAAGTCTTTTAGAGATTTGCTCGTTTTTGCATCGTTTTGGAGAAATGTAAATGTCGTTGCTACAGCACACATTATAGTGAGAACCTTAAGTTAAACTTTACTTGGTTACTTAAAACAGCCGTAAACTACAGTGACTCCCAAAAATATTCGAACACTAGGTATAACTAACTTTATGATTTGATAATTCGATTGTTGATAAAGCAATCGCCCTGGGAATTGTTTCTAGCAATAAAACATTTATTAATGTTTATTTTAATTACAATTAGTTCACATTAATTTTGATTTAGTACTAACTATTAACCATTGCGAAATTCGATATCTTCAATTTTTAAAATTTTGTATTCATTTGTGATATTTACTCGAGTTTATGAGTTATTAAAAATGATATGTTAAAATACAATTATTGCAGATTTTTCACACAATACTTCTCAATGACTTTTTATACAAAAAAGAATTCATATTCACAAAAATTTGGTGAAATTAAATTTTTATTGAATAAATTTTGATTTCTAAACTGTGTATTTTGATTAGATATGCAATTACGTAAAAAACTGAAGTACAGCATCAACTATATGTATTCCTAAAAGACGGCTTGTTTTTTATTAATAATTGCGTTGGTATAAAATTGAAAATGAAAAATTGATAAAATGGAAAAATTAATATTGTCCGAATATTTTTGTGAGTGATAATTTTTATTATTAAACGTATGTATATTTTTCAAATAAAGCATATATGTTTATCAACATTAATTTTATTGCTAGAAACAATTCCCAGGGTGATTCCTTCATCAACAATCGAATAATCAAATCATAAAGTCAGTTATACGTAGTGTCCGAATATTTTTGGGAATCACTGTAAATAAATTCAATCTTGTCATTTTCACGATGCAGCCAGTTACATTCGAAGCTCAATTGGCAGAGCGTTAAGGTAGATTCTCTCGTAACAACTGTGAGGATATACGAAGAACATTAAGGGAATTTGGCAACACGGTGAAAGATTGAATGCTCGCGTAAAACGTCTACCGCGAGGAAGCCTTGCCTCGCTTTGCCTGCCGTGCAAAGGATACCGACAAGATTGCGTAAGAAACGCAAAGTAGACAGTTGCCGGATAGAAAGGCTGACTCGTTTCGCCGGCAAATAAAATCGGCAGAATCGAGTTGAATTGTTCCGATTTCCCCCGGAAAGAATGTGCAGCTTAGAATCTAAGCGGGTACGTTTTCACGTTGGTTCGTTCCTCCGTCGTAAGAAGCGCGTGATCGAGTAAGAAAAATTGGCTCCTCGATCAAAGGAAACAACATTTCAGCCGCGGAAACAACTTTTGCGCGAATTACTCGAGCGCTCGGCAAACAGCCAGCGTAATCGCCGTGGAAAAAAAACAGAAAAAATGGAAGAATGCAACCGGCACTCGTCCGATCCGATGTAAAACAATCATGGGAAATCGGCGAGAAATATTCGGCGACCGTTTCACAGGGAATTTCGGAGCTTTCAGCGCGCGTGTCCCGCTTCAATGGAAATTGCATTATTCATCGGGTGTCGGCCGTTGCATTTTCGAAATCCGTCTTTTCGACTATTAAACCGAAACATACCATTATTCTCGATCGGGTCGACGTGTAACAAAGAACACGGCTCTCTACGCCGCCGAGTTACGCAGTCGACAGGATTATTCCGCGGAAATTTACATTTCAATTACGCCGCGCATTTATTTTCGCACGCGAAACGCTGCCGTTGGATAATGTTGTCATTTGCGCCGGAACAATGCAGCCGCTTTAAGATACACGCTGTCGTTCGCGTAAGGAAATACGCTGGCGCGACGCTTCGCGAACGAGACCGGCGTCTCTCTACGTTTTCACCGGAATTAAATAATTAAAAGAAGAACAAAAATTCATCGAGATCGTTAGATTTCACAGGGAAAAATTCGAAGAAATTGAAATTACGATTGTTGTTAGATCCCTCGCGCGTATTTTTCTGCCTCCAATATCGTTAGCGGCCTTTTTCGATTTCTTACCGACCTTCATTACATTGAAGAATGCTACTCTTCGACGTGTCGTACGTGACATTCGAGGATTCGAGCTGACGGTATTGAAAAGGGACCATAAAGTCCCTCTGTGCGACCCCTCTTTTTGAGTACCGCTTGCGAGGTACACGAGGTCTCAGATGCGGACACTGCGGGCCGTTTCGGGCCAGCATGTGCGGCGGCCAAGGGATTGCGCTCCTTGAGCCGCATGTACAGGTCATTCGGGCCATACCGTAACGTCACATCGCGCGGCATCCTTGGACACGGTTCCAACAACCGAACAAAAAACCCTTGGTAATTGTCACCGGGCTATTACCAAGGGTAATAAAACATCTGCGAGCCACTCGGGCCCAAATCGCGTTGCTTCGGGGTAAGGTCGCGTTCGAATTTACGGGTTCGGGAAACAATGGAATTTTCCTACGTTAACTTGAGGGTTGGGCCTTTCCTCCTCCACCGGCGAGGGTTGTATGGGAAGTTCCTCCTCCCTCAAGTTAACTAACGAATAGAATCGTTTTTTCCCCCAAAATCGGCCTTGTCGAGACATACTCGATTTTTTACCTCGAAATTTGTCCCGAAGCCGTGCAGCAGACGCTTACGAATCGTTGTAACGAACAGACGTTTACGAATCGTTGTAACGAACGTACAACCGCTTACGAACAGCGAGAGGTTACCGATCCTCCGAGAAGTTTCGCGTTCATGAGAGACCCGCATCGCTCTCAGAGACATCGTTCGGTCTCGTCAAACCATCGTTCGATTTGCTACCGCTACGACTCACTAGCTCCGTTGAAACAATCGTCTAAAGTTAAGTCGGCAGACGATCGTGCCGTGTAAATAATGTAAAATAAACTACACAGAATTTACCGAAATCGTTTTATTGCACGGCAATTGTTTCAATTGGTTTCATTAAATAAACGGAGCAGTATCGACGTGCGCGCAATTTTTCATTCGACGAATTTCCGAAAGCCGCGAATTGTTGGACGATGATACACTTGACGTCGCATGTAAATTTTCCCGTTCGGGGAAATTACGCAAAGAATAGAAACCAGGTTCACGATACAGTTCGAATTTCGTACCAAATTTAAAACGCTCGCGCAGTGGAACTGTGCATACTCCGTTCCCGAACTTTGTTCTTTGAATAGCTCCATTGTGTTCTTTGTTCGACGCATTTACTGTCAATTTACCGGCCACGGAATTTCTAACAAGCGCGGAAACCTCCGCGAAATTATGCGTACCTGAAATTATGAGAAGAATCTGAACGCGCACAGATTTTGCCGACTGTCCGTAAGTTGAAAATCGCGTCGCCCGTGCTTAGCGATCGATTTTTCGATGAAACCGAGGCTCGAACGATCGTTCCACGGTATCGGCCCGATCTCCCGTAACCGATCGCACAGTTTGCAGCCGCAAAGAGATCCGTAAGGCGTTCAACGCTGCAATAATGGTGTGTAAACAAGGGCTAGGTTTCCCGTATAAGGTGCGCCGTGGTAGTGGAAATATTTGCGAACCGGTTCGCTACCGAAAGTTCGGTATCTATCCACCTGAAGGCAGTACACGGCAATATTTACCTGGCTGCAATCAATTTGCTGATTTCCTCGCGAATTACACTCGGATCCCGCGGCCAAACATTTGCCAATGCGCGATTTCTTCGGGTGTAATTAATCGATGTTTTTGCTAATCTCGTCGGCAAATATTCCACTTATAAAGGCAAATAAATAATACGAAAGCGAATAATAGAGAAACGATTAATATTCAATTTTTATCGATCGTAAAATGTTAAAATCTGTTTTAATGTTTTCGGCGCTCGGGTTCGATCAATTGTTACTATTTAATGTTTGCAATATATTTATCGACGTTTCGGTCTTATTTTAGACCATTTTCAAGAAAAATAATTGCGTCTGTGAAATAATAACGTTTTCTTTTAATATACAGGGTGGTCCACCTAAATGTAATCACCTACATATCTCCTTTATTTGTGATGACATAACAAATGTTGTTAATGCAATATGGATGCTAGCAAAAGACCAATTCTTTGTAAATGTTATTTTTTTCTCAAGATTATTTTTTCCAAAGTGTTCATTTTAATTTTCAAAGATCAAGGTCATTTGAAGGTCATGTTATTATACATATCTGAATGTATTACACGATGCAATAAAAAAAAAAGTAGTTATGTGTCAAAAACACCGATATCTTGATGATTCCGAAAAAAATGACCTTGGGAAAAAAATATTCTTGCCAGATATTTGGTCCATTGACACCATGCATATTACGTAACAAAATATTTCTTGCATCACAATAACCTGAAAAGATATTTAGGTGGCCTTACTTAAAAGGACCACCCTGTATATTATTGAAATGTGGGTTGAAAATAGTAGAGAAAAGTACCACTAACAATACTCACTTGCTATCTGTGAAAAGAATTAGGACTTATTTTTAAGAACAGAAAAACCCTCTTATTTTAAAATTTTTTAATTTTTAAACGACAGTACAAACACGTGCCGGTTCCATGACCGTAGGATAGACACTGCGACACAAACTGTCAAAACATTTAAAGTAGGCAAATTCTCGTTGATCGATTTAGCAACTAATCGATATTTGGCGGTAAATTTGAACACTTAAAGAGCCACATCAACCAACCTTTCAGTTATTGCATATCAGTGTTATGGTAATGTTTATATTTTTCACATTCCAATGGATTTTGACCAAACATAAAACACACCTACGATTTTATGGGATAAAGTAACGATGTATAATTTGTTTTGATGAATCAGCAAAAAGTAACTATTTGTATATTACGAACAAAACGTCATATATCTTTACTGGTTCAGTAATGTTTCATAATATTCGTGTATCTTGGGCGTTGCATACCTTAGATTCACGCTCTGTTGTTTTTAATAATAATCATTGATGTAAGATTTTTTCTTTTTCTAATACTTTTGTGTCTTGTCGGTGCAGTATGTTGTGTTATTACTTCACAGACGCAATTATTATTCTTGAAAATGGTCTAAAATAAGACCGAAACGTCGTTAAATTTAATAAACGCCGAAAACATTAATACAAAGAGAAACGATTGTTCCGAAGATTAATTTTGAAAATTCCACCGCCCGAGACCTTTTGTGCGTCCGTCTTTTGACTTCGCTGCAGGCGGCGAAATTGCTAATTTCCGAATATTTTCGTTGAACAAGAAAATGCATTCGATTCGCAGAGAACTTTGTCGACTTTGTATCCAACGCTTCCTTAGTACAGAGATTATTAACCGCGATGTACACGAAAATGCGTTGAATCTTAAATTAACCGTATCGAGAGTTTAGAGTTTCATTGGAGAAGGTAAACTTCCGCCCGGAGGTTAAAGTAATTTCAAACTTTTTTGCGCGCCGTAAAAACCGCGGAAAACTGATTTCTCTTTTTCCTTATACTTTGCGGAAGATTCTTGCGATTAAACCGTGCTTCTTTTACTGCGAATTATATCGTATTTGCGCGATCCTGAGCGAAACTACGTGCTCGTTTGATTTAAATCATTTTAAGAACAAATATAAGCCAGTTCTAGTGAGAAAGAGAAGAAGTTTCGATTGCAGTTTTTGGAGGTTCATTTTAGAAATATATTGGTGAAACTTTCAGAGAAAGATAACACTGTCTAACAGCCAAAAAATTTTTCGATTCTCACTATGCAATTCTTACAGAGTTTTTTGCGCTGATTCCGAATCTGTCATTAATTTTTCTCCTAGACGCACAGTTTTTGGGTCATGTCGGGCGAAGATATTTTGTTCTCTGGTTCGGTAAAAACGTCGACGTTCCAAACTTCAAAGGGGGCTTTCTCAAGTTAAAAGTCTGCTCTATCGCCTGGTATAGTTCGATTTTTCGCTGGACTCTTATTTTTTGAGATAAATTCGAAAATATTGTCAAAAATTGGTGCAAAAGTGGTGTCTCTCCGTCTTTAATGATCGTTTAAACATGTTTAATGTATTAATATTAGATATCACTGTAATCAGGAAAGTCTAAGGAATCTTTTGCTGTAAAGATCAATTCAATATCTTTTATAATAACATGACAATATTTGTTCAAAGTTGAAAAATAGGTCTTTTTTTCAAACTCATATTTCTCAAGAATTGTGCATCTATGAGAAAAATTAAAGACAGATTCGGAATCAGCGCAAAAAACTCTATAAGAATTGCATACAGTAAAAGCTCGTTCGTTGTCCAAAATCTTCTCTACGCTCGTTGTCCAGTGCCTACCCACTCCACCGCCTGTCAACGCCGAGTCGCTCCGCAGGGCGGCGGCGATTGATCTCGGCTCGGGTATATCGGTGTGAACACCACTACATTGACTCGAGGAAAGGATTTTACAAATCTCTTAATTTTCATTATTTCTTTATGGAACTTTGACTACCATATTTCTGGCATTTTTCTGATTAAAATGACACCAAACACGATATAATTTGAACTGTATTAAGTGGTTTTATCAACGTTGAAAGTTTCGAAGACAACGCCGAACAGTGTATTGGAAAGAAAGAGACGCGAACAGTCGCCGTCGCCGGCACAGTTCACATGTAGAGTAAATATGGGCCAAATTATATCGTGTTTGGTCTTGTTCTAATCAGAAAAATGCCAGAAACAAGCCAGTGAAAGTCCCATTAAAAAATAATGAAAAATAAAGCATTTTTAATTGGCATTACATTGTGAGAACACGCGGGCCTTTAAACTGTGCCGGCGACGGCGACACGCTTCGGTAATGCGATCCGTATTTCTTCTGTCCTTCTCTATGTTCGGCTCTCTATTGAAGTTTCGCTCGGCGCAGTCGGCGCGGTGTAGATAAAACGCAATCATACATAAATCAAAAAGCGTGTCCCTCCACGTTCGTTGTCCATTCTGAGACCCGGCCTTTGGACAACGAACGAGCTTTTACTGTAGTGGGAATCGAAATTCCCCAAAAAGAGTTGAAATTTGTTGGACCGTGTAATTAAAAAGAAAATAAGTTTAGCCATCGGATCGACATTATCATGGACTATTCGGGACCGAGTAGGTGTACGTAAACTTTCGGAACTGACAGTATTTGCGAAGGGAACGTAATCCCGTTAGCAGGCTGCGCAACTCGCGCTGTCCGAAGGTAGACTGTTCCCGAGTAGAAACTCTCTCGGAATCGTACAATAACAATTATCAAGATCATTCGCGTAAGCTCGCGGCATCCAGTTCGGGAATAAAAGGGCGTAGTTTAAGCCGGCGGGAATTCAAGTCGAAGGAAGCAATCTCGCGTAATCAAAGTCGTGTTCGACGCCGTGGCTTAACTTGAAACCGGTATAAACCAATCCCAGGTGTTCAATTGGCAACGGGCCAGGATTTAAGCGTGGCTTAAATTCCGCGCGACGGCCGCAGAACTGGGGCAGATTCAGATTAGAATTAACTAATTGTTACGTAGGGGGTTGTAATTAGCCGCGTGTGCTTCCTGCGTACTAACGTTTAATTAAAATCGTACGGTAATCAATCGGCCGTGATGGCTCGCTTTCGAGGGAGAGCTCTCGCGAACTGTTCCACGGAAACGTAAAACCTGGGTCAATGAAAATTGCTCGCATCTGTAGCAACGTCTATTCTCTGGCTAATTCGCCCTGAGCATTTAAGAAAATGTTAGCGCGATAAAAAAGATCAACAACCAGACAGACGGGCTGTCCCCGAGTTGCAATTACCCCGATCTTCGAGATCTTAATCACGGAAATTCCGTGGTCCTCTGAAGGTTGGAGCTCGGAGCTAGTTCTCATGAAATACTTTAGAATGTAACTCGGGATTATATCCACAGACTCATCCTCCGATCCTTCAGTATTAAGACTATTGAATATAGAGTGGACAAAGTTATCCGAGTTGAAACTGAACTAAGCCGAAAGTTCCCAGAGCTCTCGCGGAGATCGGGATTCTCTTTGACGAGTCTTAAACTCTCGCGGTATCCGGCCGGTGTGTCTGCGCTGCCTGGCGCGCGGCGGCGCATTCATAGGGCCATTCGATGGAGTTCTCCTTCGAGAGCGTACAGAATCGCCTCCTCTACCTCTGAAATATGGCTGTTGCCTATGGCTGACAATAAAACTCGGTTCGAAACTCACGGATCACGTTCAGATGAACGATGTGGCTGATAGGCGTCGGCGTGGAGACCTGGCACTCGTAGAACCCGCTGTCCCGGATCTGCGGGTACTTGATTTGAAGCATCCAGTTGTCCGCGAGCGCCCCGTGGAACACTCGAAATCGTTGGTCGTTCGTGTACGTGTACGTGCCGACCGTGAGCAAATGGGTGTCCCTGTGCCGTATCCAGGACACTTGTAACGTCATCTGCAACAGAAAATATTCAAAATATCATACACTCGTCGATCGCGCTGGGTAGCTCATAGGGGACGCTCTCGATAAGCGCGAGCCCTTCGAGAGGATGAACCAGTTGGACGTCTGGTAACCAACTGGCACGCGAAGTTCTCTTCGGGAATTACGAGTGTGTGCAACTTGGTCTCTCCTTTTCGAAATTTTCAGTACGCGGAGAAACCTAGAATTTCTCCGGATGCAAAATTTTCGGAAACTAGCCTAATGGGTTGCGAACGATTAACCCGGGTCGCATGCGAGAGACCCCACGGAGGGAGGTGGTGCGGGACAATAAACGAAAACAGGGACGCGATAACGTGGAAAGATTTAAATGAGTTTCATGGCGCGCAGTTCACGAGAACTCGTAGACCGATTCTTTTGTCCCTCGTTAAGGGTTTCCCATTAAGCAGGACTGCGTAATTAGAAGTAGCTCGTTTGTGTGTTGCGCTGGCAATTAGCGAAACGCCGGGGACGACGTTTAGGGGAGGGTTCGCGCCTTTCTTTACTCTTTTCCGTTTTCTTTTCGCGCTCGATCGGCCGGAGTCGGCGGATTTTATTTTTCGGCAGCTCTCGGAAACGTTCCCCGAGGTATTCGTGGAATTTTCGCGCGCGGGGAAAGCGTGATTTTTGGCCGAACGATGCGCGCGGCGGTGTGTTTCCGTAATTAAGAACGGCCGATTCCGAGAGCGTCGCGTCGGCTCGCAAGGATCGCCGGACGCGGTTTTTTCCCCCCGCGTAACCGAAGCTCGTTCAACGGTCGCGACGGCGGCTGGCTGAAAAAGTACGGCTGGAAGTTAATAACGTTGCCTATTTATGCTAAGAGCGACGCGCGAATTTAAAGGGGGAGACCGGCTGCGCGCTTTGGCAGCGGCCGACAGAGCCTGGTTCGGCGTCTGCGACGTCGTCGGCGGCTGCGTCGGCACCACCACTTGTAATCCTCTATTAAAAATTAATTGAAACGCTTTCCATAATGCAGGCAGATTTGAATTTTCATGCGCGAGCCGCAGGACTGGAATTTTCAAGGGTATACAGACGTTCCCCTCGTTCCACTCGGATTTCGCTCCGGCTTCCTAGCGTAGTGGAAAATTAATAGAGCCGCTTTGCATATCGTCGGGAAGTTAGCGCGCGAGATAAAACGCCTCGGGACGCGATAATTGGACATCCCGAGTTAGCGGCGTGTAAATATTTGCTACCTTTGTAACGGCTGACACGCGTATCCCGCGGAAAATGTCCGAGTGGACCGCAAACGCTCGAAAGCTCGTCCCGCGGATCATGAAAAATTGGAAAGATGAAGCGGGTCCGCTCGCCAACTTTCCCTTTTCAAGAGACTGTACAGGGTGTCACAAAATTATATGTCACGGTCATCATAGCGTGATTCTACACCTACGATTTGGTGGAAATTGACATAAAAAACTTCCCGCAGAATTTACCTTGACCTTGAAAGTCAAGGTCAAAAAACAAAATTTTTTTTGTTTAATCATGTTCTACTGGTCATAAGGATCAACTTTGTGACAGAAACCATGGGTCGCATCTCAACCGTTTTCTTAAAAAATGATGTACTTCTTATATTATTCATAATATTAAAGTTTTTATCGATCGAAATTTTATATTATATGTACTATATGTGAAGAATTATCGGCGCAAGGTTCGATCAATTAATACAATTAGCTATGTTATGTTCTTTAAAACGTTATGATTCGGATGTGAATCTGTACAACGTCTATTTGGCCACGTTTGCTAAAAATTTTGAAGGAACAGGAGGTGGTGTTTCGTTCTAGTCCCGCTAGAGGACTTTTAAAGAACATAACATAGCTAATTGTATTAATTGATCGAACCTTGCGCCGATAATTTTTCACATATATCTTATATTATTCATTCTGTAGTTAGGGAAAAGGAGTATCATGATTCCGATAATTTTCTTCCCGACGAGGTAGCTTACTGATGGTACCCGCCGAATGTTGTCACGCGAAATATTTTGGTTGCAACGACTACGACCATATAGCTGATAGTTTTTCACGCGATTCATTATCGCGGCTAATATTGACGATTTAGTCTATCGTAAGCAAGCGATTGAGAAACATGCCTTCCAGAAAATATTTACATTTACGGCACATGTTACGTGTGTAGGTTCGGTGCGTGTCGGGGAACGATTCAAGAGAGTGAATCGTGGTGCCGCGCGTAAAAGATAGACTCTCGTGCGTCGCGGTGTCGTATTCCGTGTGCCTTCGTTCCGCGCGCGTTCGGCGGCATCGTTTGGTGTTTGTCGGCAGGAATAAAGAACTCACGCGGACCCAGGCGGCCCGAACGTTGCGGTGACGAACAATGTAAACGAGCTGACGAGCTTGAGGAGCGTTCAGCATCGGGCAGTTCTCGTCGAGACGTGGAGAAGCGCACTTCGAGGCGTCCTTCTAATATCTCTGTACATATATCCCTTGTCTTGTCTTTTCCTTCTTTATAGCTAAATATTCTTTTCCTTCTTTATATTCACTCTTTAAAATACCGGGGGTTTTGTCATTCCGTAGTCCGTATGATCCTACACGTGCTATTGACGAAGCAGCAGGGAACTACGTATTAGCTCGGGAAATATATAGAAATGTAGTGTGAATTAATGGACGGCGATTACGTCCATCAGAAATTCCACATCGACGCAATTTTCAACGACTAGATCAACAATTTGGTGACCAAGAATTGCGGAATCTCAATCCTCATCGAGGGGCAGGACGATCCCGCAGTCATTGGCGTAATTCCCCGCTGCTTTGTCAATAGTTGTCGCTGTTTATTTATTTATTGGCGTTAGATGTAAAAAATTTACAAATAAGGAAGCTGCAAAAATGATAAGAAATGCAACATCATTTTTTAAGAGAACGGTTGAGATGCGACCCATGGTTTCTCTCACAAAGTTGATCCTCATGACCAGTAGAACACGATTAAACAAAAGCAAAAATTGTTTTTTTGACGTTGATTTTCAAGGTCAAGGTAAATTCTGCGGGGAGATTTTTGTGTCAATTTCCACCAAATCGTCGGTGGAGAATCACACAATGGTGACCGTGACATATAATTTTGTGACAACCTGTACTTTCGGGACCGATTGAATCGAACCGGCAACTGAAACGTCGCACAGTGTGTCCAAACGGCGAAATCGTGGCCAAAACCTCGAAAATGAACTTTCCGGTGGGGATACGGTAAGTACTATTTTAGATTCCTTAATATTGTGCCTATTGAAAAACCGAGGTGCGAAGGTTTTATTACTTATACTTGGAAAATGGTGAGAGCTCGAAGTTTTCGTTCATTAGTCGTTGAGTAATCGTGTTGTGAGGAACTGTGTGAAAGCGAAAAGTGAAAACTGCATAATTCAAAAACGGTTTATTTAATTTGAATTCTGTAAAATGGATGCTGTTCCTGGAAGTAAGTAGAATGTCTCTGACTACTAGTATATTTGAAACAGTTGATGGTTACGTTGTATAATTATAAATGTTATTAGAAGACGGGAACAGAAAAGTTTTAAGGACAAATTTTAAACATGTAGAGTAAAAGTTGTGTACAAAACAATATGAAGTTATAATTTTTGTTGGAACTTGTAGTTGACACTGTCATCTTTCAGTATTTGCAAAAATTGGCTGCCCAAAAGTGCCACACAATGTTTTGTAAGACCATTTTGTAAATGCAGAATGAAGCATCGTCATGCGTGTTTTCTCGGGAAGTGTAGACGATATTTAAACTCTTCAAATAAATATTGTATGGTTTTTCATCAGTTTATTATTAATTTCAATATACTATTAAGGCATACAAATAATATCTGAAAGTCCATATTGTTTCCAGGCTCAGTTAGGGCTAATAGTGGACCGTCCAAAGCCTGGGTTTGGTAATACGAACGATGGGAATACAGCCCGTCGTTTTTTTGAAAATCATAAGATATCGGCATTAATTACTGGTGTCGACGAGCGTTTAATTATAAGGTTTTATGCCATTCTCCTAGCTATGTCAAGCGGTCACGAAATTAATTTATTTGAACTTAAAAATTATGCCGTTGAAACAGCTAAACTGTTCGTAAGTTTATATTCGTAGTACTACATGCCAACATCAGTTCACAAAATTTTAATTTATGGTTCACAGATAATAAGTTCGGCATTATTACCTATTGGACAAATGTCTGAAGAAGCTCAAGAGCATACGAATAAATATATAAAAAAATATCGCCAAGATTTTTCTCGCAAATGTTCTCGTGAAAAAACGATGAAAGATGTATTCTTGCGGCTCTTGGTATCATCCGACCCATACATTTCACATTTAGGAAAACGCCAAGAGAAAAAAATTAAAAAATTGACACCAGACGCATTGAAACTTGTCTTTCTAGCGAGAAACACTCGAAAAAATGAAGATATTGAAGACGATGATAATTATCACAGTTCATCTGATTCGACATAGATTTTTATTTTTTATTGTGTCATATTTATTTCTTTTTAGCGTATCTTTTTCGCATTACTTTAAACATTTTTTAGAGAAAAATACAACTTTTTGCTATACATGTCCGCCATATTGGATTCCCTACTTTGTTTTTTATACTTTGAAGTTCAGATTCGTAATCAGCGACCCAAAAAACCCTCATGTACCAATTTTTGTCCAATTTCGTCCCGATTGAAGTGAGTTACAAGGTTTTGACCACGATTTCGCCGTTTGAATACACTGTGCGACGAATCGAAATATTTGCACGAATGAAAGACCAATGAAGCATCGCCTTTGTCGACCGCACAATAAGAAAAGTAATGTTCGTTCTGTATATTTCGAGGGAGACTCTTTGACCGCGTATTTTTCGATACACACTTCGTTTCCACAGAACGATAAGTGTCCGCAATAATCGTATTTCGACGCTGCATTTTGTCGCTTTACGACACGATGCGATTTCGATTAATTTGCGTGGGGCTCGGACGCGGAATCGTTCAAACGGATAACTTGATAACAAAATGTCCATTTATCGTAGAATGGAATTTTGTTGTGTAACGAAAATCAATATTTCTTCATCAATGCTATTCGACGTTGGCCATTGTAAATCAACAAACGTTCATCCGCGTGGCAAAACGAGAAGAAGGGGGACGGTATAGTGCCCTTTGGAGATCACGGACTCGCCAATTCGAAAATATGGAAATCCGTAAATTTCGTATAACCATTACGATTTTATTACCGGTCCCAAGGGGGATAGAAATAGCAGTACAAGTTAATGTGGCACGACCGTCGCTGCGCGTGGAAAATCGTCCCGTATGATGCGCCTCTATGTTCACTCAAAATGCCAATTAATTACGCAGTGAGTTCCGCTTTTGATGAACGTGAGATAGCGAGTAAAAAGGACTAAAATAATTCCGTCAAATAAACGCGTCAATACGAAGGCGTTAAAAAAATATTTCGAAAACGTGGTTGACTGAAAAATAAATGTTTATCCATTTTTTTTTTTTTGTTTTCAATTCAATAAACAGACGGATTTTTCGCTGTTTCAATTTAATAAATCGCTCGACAGCTGAACGGAATTTTCATTATTTATTTTATTAACGATGCGCAATAATTAGTCGAGAAGAATTCGACCAATTCGTTAATGTAAATCGTCGACTCAAATTCGTTAGAAAAATCCGTTTAATTCCGCCCCCATAATTTTGATAATCGCGTTAATAACGGGCGTTTTAAAAATTATCTACGCTGAAACGAGGATGGAGAGAGAGAGTACATTCCCGACACCCCGGGGACCGGAGTTATCAAAGAAAAGCAAAACGTGCAAAGGTGAAATTAGCTTAAGACGTCTTAATGAAGCTGCCGAGCATACCTAAGCACTGTAGCCACGACCGAACACGCTTTAGGAAATCGTTACCGGTTAACTCTTTCGCTGTCCGGTAAAATTAAACATTATAGTAGAAAAGAATGGCTGCCATCTCCATTGTTCATTAAATACGACATTTACAAAAAAAATTCTCTCCGGAGATCGCGGGACAAGCAGGGCTCTATCGCTCTATACGGGTCGCGTAGAACGACCCGGGACTCGCCAGGATTTCGCCGGTCCCTGCGCGGCAGGAGTCGAGTTTTTCCCACGGGACAATCGACCCGTGGCCGATTCCCGCCGGTCGAAAAATAACAGGAGCCCTGTCGCGTCGTTTCTTCCCGATATCGAATTCGGGCGTTTACCTGCGTCCTCGGGAAATCGCCGAGAGCGAGGAGTGGCTCGTTTACGGCGGATCCGGTTGTCTGCCGACGTAGCAGGGATCGTTTCCACCGGGATCCGGGATCCGGGGATCGCTCCGTCGCGATCCTTATCGCGTTTCCCGCAGAATTTTCCGAGGGAACCGAATGCGAGTTGTCGTCGCCGAAATTCGAGACCGTTCCCGGGAAGATGTTCCCTGTCCGTCGAGCACCGGCAACGATATCCGAGACGATAAGGCTGTACCGTTGGTGGAGAGGGGGAGCAGATAAGAGACTCGATGCCTGGCACCCCCTCGAAAGAAAACGGTAGCTGGAAGTAGTCGAGATGACGGCGCGCCGCGCCGGCTGTCCGTAACTGTCTCGCGCTATTGCGGGCGACCGCCCTCCCTTAGCTCTCGGCAGTGTACGTTTATGGTTACGCAGGATCCTCCTCGAATTCGGTGTAATCTTATTCGAATAAGGGCGAAAACTGCTCCCGGATCCGGAACAGTTATCCCCCCGATTCGATACCGCCGTGCAACTTTGAATAATAAAGAGCACGGTACACGCGCGTGCTTCTCGAATATTAATCGGTCAGAAATGATAAATCTTGGATCATTCGGGAGTCCGCTATACGAGTTTACACGCGAAATTTCTCAGCGCGCTCGCTGCCCAGACTGCGAACAAGACGTTCAATTCTACCGTGCCAACACCATGAATATGAAAGTACCGTTAGCAAACTCTACGGAAAAAGCGGCACGAGTTTTTTCCAATTCGTTTTAAAAATCCAAAGGGCCATGCATTGCAAAACAAAGAAAAAGAGCGGCGAAACGAGCAAAGAGGAGGGACAGAGGAGGGGCGAGTGGAGGGCGAAGAAGAAGAGGTCAAAGGGAAACGCCAAGGGTAGAGAAAATTTTTAACCTGCCGGGAGATAACAAGCAGGATAATGTACTCGGCGCGCGTGCATTAAATAACATGTCGGCCGTCGTCCCAGGTAAATCCCCGTCGCGAAAGGCGACGACGAAGGAAGCAGTGTTTCAGGGGCTGGCCAGTCGATGTAAAATTTCAGGGGTGAAAGAAGAGCGGAATGGGAGAGGGGATCTGCCGCGGCTGCGAAAATCTCCGAACTCTTCGCGAAACATGGTAATCCTCGCGAGTAGCTTATCGGAGGCGGTAAAGCGTCGCGCCGTCGCACAGTGCGGACAAATGGCCTAATATGCGGCACTTCTCTAAATTTGGTTATTAATGTATGTATATATAGGTAATTTTTTACAGAAAATGATATTTACCAATATAATTAATAAATTTATTAAGAAATTAACCATTTTTATTTAAAAAAAATTTTATTTTTAAAAACTAACAAATTTGAAGCGTCCCGAATATCGCAATTCTTCTTTCGAATTTCGCGGGTCGTAAATCCGGTTCGCGCGTTCGCGACGATATCGGGAGCTATGACGTAACTGGATAGTTACGCATATTTGAAAAATGAATAATGTCGACACTTAATGGAAAACAACTTTAAAACATATATTTAACAATGGTTAAAAAACTGGTACAAAGCGTTATAAGTGCTGTGGTTTTAGTGATGTAATGATTTCAACGATGCGACTTTAATGATTTTATATTTCGAACTGATCGTCCTGGTTCTGTCACGTATTACG